>JASBWV010000001.1:1800000-2129639 GCA_030039215.1 Naganishia onofrii
CCTCGGGCGTCGTCCATCAACGTCGAATCCACAGGCGTAAACGCCACCCCGGGAAGATTCACCATTTCACGGAACTCCTTGGTCGTGAATGATACTTGTGCCGGCCCACGTCGACCGACAGCCGTGACTCTTCGGACTCGGCTTTCGCGCAGGCGATCGACGACGGGTGTCGGCATGTCTGTTTTTGCAAGGGCTTCTGGGTCTTTAAGGAGCATTCGAGCGACGTCGATAGCGACGTTTCCGTGGCCGATGACGGTTGCTTCGTCGATCCCAGAAAGATCGAGCTGGTCGGTGAGATGTGCATACGCCGGGTGGCCGTTGTACCATGATACAAAGGCAAGAGCCGGAATGACATTGCCTAGCGGTGCAGTAGAAGATGACGAATGTTCCGTTCGTGAAAGCGGATTCGAGAGGGAAGAGCCGTAGGTGAACAGCACCGTTGTGTAGTATGGCACAAGATCAGAGAGAGGAATGTGAACGGCGTCGGGATAGGTATATGCACGTGTTGTCGAGGTGGTGGGTGAGGTGGTAGTTCCGATGGAGACGTTGCCAAAGAATCGGAATCGCGGGTCTGCGGCAAGGCCGTCGAATTTTTCTTGGCAGTTCTAACGTGTCAAGAGTTTTAGCATCGTAAGTGGGTTGGTTGGAATTCAAAGCGTCGGCAACTAATTCGAGCATCGAACGAGTAAACAGTACATGTGGCAATCAACTTGACGTGCGCGAGCTCATGAAGAGGCGACTTTTCTCGAGCGGCCTGAACCATCCTCCTGAGAAGAACACATATACCTTTGAAATGGCACCCATTGGTCTCGATAGAGGCAAAGAGACTGTCAATCGGCTGCCTACGATGACCTGGGGAGAAAGGAGGCAGTGCTCGCGATCGCTCGTTCGTTGTAATTGACTACATTCGACCATCATAGACAAAAACACCCAATCTCGACCCGACCGAACGGCCTCGAAGAAGACGAAGCAATGACGCCAGCGCCTATCAAACATATTTGCGTTTGAGCAGCCGAGCCCACCCTCCGAGTCTCGCTTCGCTCGAAAAACTCCAACAGACTCGTAGCGTGCGGCGCATTTCTGGCCTCCGGCCTCGCTTGCTATTCGAGCATTGTACATCGCCTGATTGATCTCAACCCGCGACTCACCTTGACTTCTGGATGATCTGGTGCTACTCCATACCTCACTAATCCATACGGTGTCGGCAGTCGATCGTACATGTGGACCTCTACCTTGTTTCCCTTTTCCGAATTCGCTGGCAGGAGAGAGAGGATACGTGAGGCCGTGTAGAACCCAGATGGACCTGCACCGATGATGGCCAGTTTTAGCGGACGATGAATGGACATGGTGCCGGTAGGGTCCAAGATTGTAAGAACGGTATAAGTCACGTCGAGGTGCGAAGAATGGTGAAAGTGAACGATTGAAGTCAACTCAAGAAGAAGGCAAGGGACCAAGACACCAGACACTAGACTTCTCCCTTCTCTCGATCGCTTCGTCTTCATTCGATACTGATGACTCATCAACATCAATAAATGCGTCTGAAACATCTTCCCCCATTCCTCCCTGGCTCAAAACAGCTCAACCCCTTTCCCGAACACTTGCCTCGTTTCCGAATCAAACCAGTTGAAATGTCTACTCCCGCTCCAGCTACATCAATCCGAATTTCGGCGCAACTGAAAAGCCTTCTCTCCTCATCCATCGGACACGCACCGAGTCCATCGAAAGCCCAGCTGGAAAGCCTATTCGATTCGATCCGTCTTCAATCCGAAGAGCAGTATGTCCATATCAACAGCAGCAGCACCGAAGGAGGGGAAAGGCCAGAAAATGGACAGAAAGGAGTCGGGAAAAGGAAAACAGCTGAGATATGGCTCATCGTGATCACCGGCGCATTATTCGCTTTAAATGCACTCGAAGCGATACCTCATCTGTACGCATACGCCGTAGGCTGTTACACCTCCGCTTCAGACACTTGCACTCTGCGAGATGGTGGAGGAAAAGTAGGAGAAACCGAGGATGAAGGGAAGGCGGCAGCGCTGTGGGTTGCAAGCAGGATGAGGGAAATAGGGTTGACGAGCACAAGTTTTATGGGGGTGCCAAGGGTACGTCTCTTTCCTGTGTCGTCTTTTGCGTCTGTTTTTTTTTCTTGGTGGCCGATTGTGGACCAAAGTCTGAGAGAACAAGGCGGATCATATGAACTTGGTTTGGCGAAAAGATGTCAAAGGTATACTATAGAGTCATGAAGAAGCGCAAAGGCGGGCGTGGTACCAGCGAGAAATGTTCTCCTTAATACCAGAGCGTTTGAACACTAGAGTCATCGATGACCTGACCTGCTCTAGGTGCCCAGAGGCAAATACAGAGAGACACCGGTATCACTGTGACCGGTCTTGAGCAGCGATCATTGTCCTGATAACCTGCTACAAACCACGTTGATACATCTACCACTATCACGCCAGTGTTCCTCTCGCGTTTTCTCATCATTTCCTGCTTCCTCGCTCTGGCACACGCTGGGAGAATGTTCTGTTGCTGACGACGGCCTCTTTTGCTTTCCGTCCAAGTAGGCGATCAATTGCCTCGCTACTCTGCATGAAGCCGTCAAAACGCAGACACCGGAAATCGTGGCCAAGCTGCCGACTCGGTCAAGGAGGTAAGCCAGTAAGCTCTCAGTCAGTCTCCGGACTGGTACGATGATCCTTTTCTTCCCATGCTCGTCACTCTCCCAACCGAAACTTTGTCGGAACGGATAGAGATATGACAGCCGCCAACCTCTCAGACTTTCAGACGCGTGGCAAGAAGCTATGGGATGATATTTACGCTGTACGTCTCACCTTTGACACCGTCCTCCCGACCGGTTAGGTCGAACATATTAATGAGTACTCTTTCCTGTCACCCCCTCCATAACAGCCACACAACGAAAAACTCCTCGCCAAACTGGGTGACTTCCATCCAGATCTACCCACACACATCCTCACCTGCCACTACTCGGTCCTCCTCGCCCCGGTCGGCCCAGACGACCTCCTTCCAGCCGATCTAAATAGGGTGGAATCGTCGGTGTTGGCTGTCGCTTGTCTGCGTGCACTCGGTGGAGTTGGAAAACAGGTCGAGTCGCATGTTTTTGGGTTGAGAAAGGCGAGCGGGGACAATATAGAGGGGTGGATAACGAGTGATGAGGGGTGTGTCTGGTTGTTAGACGCTGTTGACAGGGTCGTCGCGTTGTTTCGCGGTCCATGATCAAAGCCGTAACCCGGTAGACATCTGTATGATGTCACCGGTCCTTTTCTTCTGTTGCCATTTTCGGCGTCAGGCGACTTGTCCTTGTGAATTATCTGCTATGTCCCCCTTGACTTGTAACATGGAAGTGTTAATGGAGAATTGCTCAACGACATGGCATCATTGAGTGGCAAGCTTTGCGCTTCAGAATTCAGACACGCGGTAGCGCGAAAGCACCGAAGCTCTCTTCCCAGTGTACCTTCTTCCCCCTTGATCAAGCACTGAGACTGGTCGGTCCACTGAGCTGCCCACTGCGGAAAGAAAGAACAGTAAATTACGGCACGCTCACTTTGATTCGTCTACTACCGCCGGAGTCTGTTTGCGACCGCGTCTCTTGCCTCCGGTTGCTATCCGGACCACCTTTCCCTATCTGCCTCGGCGAAGATCGGTGGCCTTGATGATAGTTACCCGTGGCTTGGTGTGTGATATTTGAAGTGACGTTCCGCTCCGAGGGATCAAAGCGAATACACCTTGTTGTACCAGCCCTCTTCAGTCGCTGGTTCTCCCTCCTCTTGATAGCTCTCTTGATCCTTCACTTGCTATTTCACATCCCCGCAAGAATGCATCTTGGGCTTTCGAAGGTTCCCGACTAGTCGCAAATCTCAGTCACGGACATCTGGGGACCGCCCACGACGAGTACTTCAATAGCTACTTCAATCTTATGAGTCAGGAAGGGGCTTCCAACACAAGGTACAGTCTGGCATCCATTATGCTGAATAAGTCGATTTGCGTCATTGTATGCTATGTAAATCACCAAGACAATCACCGCATCGAGCGGAAGCGCTTAGAACTTACACGCTCGGGGCAACGTAGATGTAGGAGCTAGGACGTAAGGGGTTCCTGAAGTTTCTCACGACATCTAGTCTCACGCATGTCGGCCAATGTCGGATCTCGGCGTCCTTCAACCGTAAACGGTGTGCGAGATGAACGTTCTGCAGTATTTGCCGGCTGCTTCACGCTGCATTGCCCCTACCCATACAACACATGCCTGGCGATGTAACGGAACGATCCCCTGGCTGACGGTTTTCACCGATATTGGGGTGTGCTTCGTTGTCTGTCACGACCCACGGCTTTGCCTGTCGTTACAACCGCTTGTCAATGTTCCAAAAAATGTGGTTGTTCCTCATTCGAGTCGGTCGCAGTATAATAAGCCTAGCAAATCAGGTGTACAGCAAGATGTCCAGGCAACGTCCGCAAAGTTGTTCAAAGACATACTGTTGTCGATCCTGGGATACACACACAACAGCTTACTTACCACTGAGATGAACGATGTCGGCCGCATCCTACACATATAGCTTTTTATTGCTCGTCGTGTTCGGCTCGAGCTTTCTCGACAACAACTCGTTCCCATCGAAGGGCGACCCAAAATGACCTCCACCTCGAATATGCAATTGGCATGGTCTACTGTCTGATCTGGGATGTACAGTAACAGGACTTCAGTTTCCTCGGCCGTGAACAGACTGTTGAGAAGCTGCTGATAGCCGACGCAACGACGCTGCCTGCAAGGAGGCCTCAAGGACTCGTCTACAAGCGGATTGTGAGCACCGGTTCGGCCGAACAGCTGGCCGAACTTTCATCAGCGAATCGAACAAGCTATTCAACAGTTCTTGAGACCAAATAGTTACAATGCCGTGAAGCAAGGGGTTCTAAACATCCCAGCGCACCTCACTAGATCTCCTACTGCTAGCTCCTTAGCTGCGCAGCGCCTAACCACTCCCTTGTACCCTGAATCAATTCTGCCCAGCTTCCTGCCCTCGTAAACGCCGCACTCGGCAGGTCCGCAGGTTTCCTCCGCTCCGCTGACTATATGGAAATTATGGTATGCTGTCTACATAACCACTAACACTCGATTCATCACTCGCAAATCGCTATTCGTTCGTCCTCCGTCCGCCCACAACCGATCGCGCGACGGGCTTCAGACTGCCGAAGTGTTTGCCGGAATCGCAATCACAGCTGATCCGGCGCTACTGCCTTGCGGACGAGCTGCTGACGGAGCTTTCCCATCTGGAGTAGGAGCGTATTCGGAGAAAGGTCACTCAGGATACTTGTTGGGAAAGCTAACTCAAGTTGAGCAGCTAGTTGAGCCAACGTAGATCAGGCTAGACAGCAGTTACCGCAGCTGACCGACTTCTAGGACTTCTAGGCAGCTTTCTAGACTCGCTCAAAGGAAATTCGAAGGCCCTGACGGGACCACGGTAGCAACTGTCAACTGTACAGTACAGTAGCGGGAATCCTTGGAAGGGCTTTCCAAGTTGCCTCCACATAATTTGATGATGAAACATGTCAACTGCTCATCTGTTCAGCGACCAGCGGAATAGAATTTGCCCATAATACATCCACCATGATCACACTACCCTTTCGCTACTCACCTTTGTGGTTCTCAACTGCCCTTTCCGTGCAACATATCGTCAACCGATATTGCACACCCCTACTACGCACTCCGCATCCGTCCAGGTCTTTCAACATTGTACACACAGCAACCAAGTCGTCTCACCTGATAGGTCGTGAAGCCGGATTGGTAGCAAGAAGCTCAACCACAACATCCACCATCTCCTTTTGATCGTTGCCTGTCCACCATGGCGTCTCGGGGCAATCCTATGATCCAGCAGCTCTACAAGCTGCCTGTACCACCTCTAGGTCAGGTGAAAATGTCAGCGTACCGCCCACTGTGCTATGATCAACCTCCCGACTTCCAATCAGCTCTGAAGGAGGGTATGTGCCGTCTGTAAGCTGTCCAAACAAGCAGACTTGTTTGCTAATACGATAGTTTGCGTCGAATTGGATTCATGACAGGCAAAACGCTGGTGGGAACCTGTCTGACGATTTTGAACAGCGATGTCGCGAGGTTCACGTCAAATATCGGGTTTGACTTTGTATTCCTGGACCTGGAGCATACGCCTATGGGTCCGGAAGCCGCAAAGGAGATCATCAGAACAATACACGCGCAGTAAGTCCAGGGGGGAATGTCGTCGGCGAATCTCACCCTCCCCGCATCTAGCTAACTTACTACCCGCCGGCACCGCTTGATAACTCCTATTCCGCAGTTCGGAGGGAGAAACTCATGTCATTGTCAGAATTCCGACTTTTGGGCACGAATGGGTAGCATGGATGCTTGATGCCGGTGCTGCAGGAATTGTGGTTCCCCACGTGAGCCCCGTTCCAGATTGAAGCCGAAATCGCCAAATTTGATAACTAATCCAATTGACGTTTCCTTTGATTCTGATCAGTCTGAGACCGCTGAACAGGCTAGACAGATTGTAGAAGCAGCCAAGTAGGTCACGTAAAAAGAGGGACTCTAACCGCTGCTCGCTGAAAGACGTGAACGGTTGTAGGTTCCCTCCATTCGGGAAGCGTTCATATCCGCCTTTCACAGCAGTGCCAGGAGTCACGGACGTAAGTTTCTCGTGCTTCCCATACGCTGATTCAAGTATGTTGACACGAAGTCGCCGTTTACAGGGCTTACCAAAGGGCAAAAGGTCGCTATATCAGGTTTACAACGAACATGCAGCGATAATCATGCAGATTGAAAGCAAGAAGGGTTGTGAGAATGCACATGAGATCTTGGCTGTACCTGGAGGTGAGTCTTGCAAAGACTGACGCGCGGTCACATTTCTGATTGGTATGGGGATGCTTTTCACTAGTCGATGCCACCATGATTGGAGCAGGAGATCTACGCATGGAACTCGGCCTTCCTCCAGTGCAAGATGGCCCAGAACCTGCCTATCAATCATGCGTACAACAGGTCTTTAAAGCTGCGAAAGATAACGGAGACATGCCAGTGTTTGGCTTTGCGTTCGGTCCGGCATTCATCGAGAGTAAAGTCAAGCAAGGATATCGAGGAATCATGGTCACAAGCGATGTCACAGCGCTTGTCTACAAGCAGATGGCTGATCTTAAACTTGCACGAGAGATGATCCAGCAGAAAGAGGATGGGTTGAACAATACTGGAAACGATAAGGCGAAAGAGGTGGTGGGAAAGATAAATGCCTTGTCTCTAAACGACGCTGTGATAGAGTCAAAATAAACAACCGAAAGGGTAGTCGCATGCCGAGGAAATCGACATCCAGATGGGAGCACAAAGAGTCCCCCTCGAAAAAGGACATTACGATGCATGCCTAGCTCATCATGTATGTTTCATACCTTGTATCTTACTCGAGTCAGCGGCCATCAAATCCATACACGTTGTAATTGTGATGCCATGTCCTGCATATAGCATCATATCTTGTTGAACAGGAGACGGAAGGTTGAGAAACGGTAGGCAGATTGTCAATGCTCCTGTAGGGAACTTTGACAGTTTTGGATAGACATCTTTAGGAGTATATAGCTACACTATGTCTTTAGGAGTATATAGCTACACTATGTTGTACTTGTGGACATCTTTCAATGATTGGCGTCTACTTGTCGATAGCGCACGTCAATTTCTAGATTGTGCCGTGACCGCCTTCCTTGTAAAACTTCTCCATTTGAGCGACGATCTTCTCGAGGCCGGTCAACCATTCATCGAGTTCTTTTTGGACTTCAGCCTCTGGTTCTCCGAGTTTCGGGTAAAAGGTTGCTCGGTAGGGGCAGGCCTTCATCGCGAGCTGTTCCGGATGGGGTAGAAAGCGACTGATGAGAAAGAGCGAAGGTAGGAGTAGATATGCGGACTTACCGCGAAGAGAGGTCGAACCATCATACCATGATGAGGCCGCAAACTGCCCTCGTAAGCCTTTTGGAATGATACAGACAGTTCCTCCGACTGGTTTTGCTGGGATCGCCTTAGGCCAATCGCGGTGAACTTTAGTCCTCTATGATCATTTCCGACTATATTAGCTGCCGTAGAGCCAGACAGAGCCGCAGAGGATGAGAAACTCGCCGAAGTAACCACATCAAGCCCTCGGTAGCTGTCTTCTTCTTCTCGACCTTTTCGCTGTTGACCATATCCTCCAGCGTAGCGGACTGAGCAGGGTGGGAAGCGAATCGAGCTCGAACTTTCTACTCGTCACAGGTAAGAAACTGGTTCCCGTCAGCGGCAGTCAGTAAGAACCATGTAGACCATGCTACATACAGCGATGTTTCCGGTTAGATCTGACTGAACGATACCGAAAGCGGGGTTACCAAACAGATCTATGAATCGAGAACTTTAGCTACCACGACTTAATTGCGAAGACGACAGGCCCTACCGAAGATTTTGACAAGGCCCTCGGCGGCGTCACAGAACTGCACCGTATCGACACCAGGTTGCGTAGGGACATCTCGGAAGGACTACATAGCAGGGTGCGTGCGTCAGAGCTGTGCTTCTACAAGAGTGACCTGTTCCTTAAATGTATATATGGGTTGGAGACGTACCTTCGTGATTGTCTTGAAGAAGGGAGCAGGAGCAGCCATGTTATAAATCTACTAAGGCGGTTGAGTGAAGTATGTGTGAGAGAATTGAAATCGGCGATGTATGTCAAGCTCTGCACTGGTGGCTTCGATAGAATGGTT
This sequence comes from Naganishia onofrii, assembly GCA_030039215.1. NCBI lineage: Eukaryota > Fungi > Basidiomycota > Tremellomycetes > Filobasidiales > Filobasidiaceae > Naganishia > Naganishia onofrii. The sequence goes on from JASBWV010000001.1 coordinate 1,808,734, forward strand.
GAATAACGACTTCAGTTGAGCAGAACAAACCAGTCGTCGGTAGTATGCTGAATGCTGATAGCTTCTTCGAGCCCACCACCATCGCCGACGCGTGGCATATCGGAAGCTAATTTGAGTAGGTTGCGTTAATCTTAGGTTCATTCAGCTCGCCCGACGAGGAGTCCTTGTTCATGGGGTAGTTCTTCCAACTTAGCTCAAGTGGTGCTAGCTGGTTGTCCACAAGAACAACCCTCTATCGCGCAATTGTATACTATCCGACGCGGTCGAACAGGCTTCTATAAACACCTCGAGCATCATATGATGCGACCCGGACCAATATTCGGCGCGGGATGGCCACAGCCAGATTCTACACGAACAACGCGTTGCGCACAAACACATGTTCCAGCAAGTAAAAACTTGTATACTGATGCACTAATACATGCGTATTGATACGATGCTACAAGCTGCTCGCTCGCTGAACAGGTGAGATGAATCTCTTCTGACTCCGCCTCGTACTGTCTATCGCATTTACTTTTTGAGCTTCTCAAAGTTCTTTTCCAATGCTGATAATTCGGCCAAGATGTCGCGCTCCCCCTCAATCTTCTTGAATTGGGTGCCTTCCAATGCTTCACCCTTGTCACGTCTCTCTTTCAATTCGTTGATCGCTTTGAGCTGATGAGATGCATTGGCGTTAGCAGATATCGCAAACAACTTCAGACAGCATGTACAACTAACCTTTTTGTTGAGATTTCGGATCTTCTTTTGCATAACTTCCCCTTCGGCATCTGCAGCACTGTCGACGACGGGCGCAACCTCCTGCACTGGCGTGGGTGGTGCACTGACGACGGGTGTAGCGGAACCGTTACCGGCAGCTCCACCCTTTTTCTTTTTGTTTTGCTTGCCATTGCCTTGAACGGCATTGGGATCCGGAGCGCCAGGCACGGTCCTCGGCTTAGGTGTTCTCTGGCCGGGAACGTAACGTGGAGAAGCCGCAGCAGGTGCAGCCGCAGCGCCATCCTCCTGCCGCTTGAAAATGTCGGGGGCAGCTGATCCTCGAGCTCCGGGTGGTCTGTATGCACCAGCAGGTTTTGCTGCCGTGGTCGCTGCTTTAGGCGCAAACTGTGCTACACTGGGTGATGCTTGAGGTGCGGCTGGAATTTCCGCAGGGAACGGAATGTCCGTGGCGTTCGGTCTCCATGTGGTCTGTCAAAGCAACTTCAGTATCGGTAAAAGAAAGGGAAGAACAGTTTTTGCATCTACCTGGTATAACTCATCGATCAACTGGACGTGCAACAACTTCCCTGCACACCACCATATTTTGACTCCATTGTCCACTCGTAACCTCGGGCTCAAAATGCCCGTCAAGATGAATCGACCGCAAGGACTCCATTCACAAACAGTCGAATTCGGTGCAGAGAATTCGCACACCTTTTTCCGGCTGCGAAGATCCCAAATGTCGACGTTGCCGTTCAAATTACCGAAACCGGCTGACAGAAGTAATCGGCCTTGCAGTTGGTATTTCAGGAAATTTCGGGCTTCGGTGCCAAATGAATGCAGCTCGTTCGCTTTAGCATCGAATAGGGTCGTTCGCGCTGGAACGTAACCATACGTAACGGCGAATTCCCGCGAGTTTGGGTTCCAAGCGAAGTCATGTATCGGTCCTTCCTTCTCTAGCGTCACCTTGCATTCATATTGGCCGTTAAGGTTGATGAGGTATAAATTGGTTTCACCGTAGTACGATTTCCCACTGTTATCGATGTCGGACGTGGTCAAAAACAACGCCTGGAAATGTAACGATGTGAAATTAGCTTTGGCGCGCTGTAATTTCGTCTTCTCGCGTTGGACTTACAATATTACCCGTCTTATTCCACTTTAGCAACACCTTGTCACCCTTGAAGAAGTTTTTCCGTGCTTGGGTCATAGGGAGGGGTCCACTTCCTCCCTTGCTGGTGACGGCATCGATAAGTTCCCTCAGCGTATATAGACTGACATTGGCCGGAGCGGCCTTGTACTCTCCAGTCCAGATGGCGACACCTTCTTTACCCTGCGTAACCGGAGCGGCAGACGATGAGCTGCCGTTGACGGAGGCCGCCGGCTTCGAAGGGCTCAACCATATCGATCGGATCGAAGGTCCATCAATACGGAGTTTAGAGATTGGTGAGAATAGGCCGTATGCGTCGGCGATAGTTTTGATCTCTGTTCCTGCAGAGAATGAAGTAACATCTGGCAATTCGCTTGCAATTTCAAAGATGGAGATTTCTGAAGGACCCGAGATTCTGAGAAGGTGGGTTTCGTGGTCGTTGACGAGCGGCTGCCAGTCTGCGAAAGCCTTCTGCACAAATCCTCCGATTTCCCGAGGTGGAGTTGCGGATTCTTGCTCATCCTCAGATCCGAGCCACCAGATTTTCAGGTTTTTGTGTCCTGCTTCCCCGTCCTCAACCTTTGCCAGACGTTCCCATGTAAAGAAGAAACGGCCTTTCGGTGAGAATGCAACATCTATGGCATTAGGCAACTCCAGCGTTCTTGAGGTATTTGCCGAGGAAGTGGAAACGATATGCACCCTGCCCAGAGAATAGACAACACGTCAGCTCTCGGGCGTCATGGCTCGAGCTGGAGTGGTATGCCTGCTTACGTGGATCCGACGACATAACTGAATGTCTTTCCTGAAGGAGAATACCTCAGACTCTTTGCTGACACAGACTGACTGCTCAAAAAGTACGTCGTTTGAGATATGCAGAGGGTGGCACAAACATGAAAGATAAGACGTAGGATATCAGAATTGCTCTACATATCCACGAAATATGCGACCCTCGAAGGGATACTTACGTTGGGAAGCTTTCAGCCTCAGCGTACTTCGGGTGAGCATCTATCAGTCCGACGCTCTTCTGAGCTCGGTCTGAGGAACGGAAGCAGACGGCAAATTAGCTGTTAACCTATTCACAACGCGGACTCATTGTGTGGAATCTGACCAGCCGTCCATGATACTTACATGCGTATTGGGGAACGTAGTCCATCGTGAATGCGATGTCTATGGGTAGGAATATAGGTACCTGCCAGTATTCACGAATTGGCTGACTGAATAGGATTAGCGTAGGCGTAACAAAGTACGGAAGCAGGCCTCTTTTAACCGGAGAGCTTCAAGTCGTCAGAATCCTTGTAGGATGGTATGAGGGAACTCTATGCCTGTCCAGAAAAGGAAAGCGTGGTAGGTATCGGTCTGTCTACGAGTAGCTGTCTCTTCCCCTGACTGTACAGGAATGAGCGGTTGATCGAACACTCCTCGCGATGGACACGACTTCTGCGCTAAACTGAAACCGAGCTCATAGGCCAAACCGAGGCGCAAAATCTACATTACGTAATATTACGCTTGACTTCTCAAGCGCAGTTGCGGCCAGAGCTGGACTTTAGAATAGTTATCCCGCTACGGGCCCAGGCTTCTTATTATTCTTCGGGTTTCAACTTTCCAACTTTTGAAGCTGGTCACCTACGTTTCATCCTCGTTCATTTCTCCTTCCTGTCGATCTCACATATGTCTGGTGTTGGAAGTCCAATCATCGAAGAAACGTTCGTCAACCGGCCAATCTGCAGAACTTTGGAATCATTTCGTTAACAAGCCACACTCGACGCTGACAGCAGGATAGCGAACCGCTCGAGTTGCAATAAAACACCGCTATAATTGTCAGACGAGGATATCTCAGACGAGCGCCGCTCACATAGCGAATGTAAGTCCAGAGCACCTGCTCCTGTTCTATCCCTCTGCGCCAAGACGTGCCAGCTCAAGTGTCTTGTCCACTTATGCGACCTTCCGTTCGTTCGCAAATCTTCAACAACGTGCTCTCTACAGCAGATAGTCTCTTGCTCTATCGTAATACTACAGAATAGTTGAGCAAAAATGCCTCATGCAGCAGGAAACTCGGTTCGTTTGTTGACGGGTAAGCCCTCCTAGCTTTCCCGTTTCCTCTCGAATTTCTTGTATAAGAAGAAAGAACATACATGCTCATTCAGCTGTTCTGTGCTTCGTATTTTAATATCATGACCTATTCAACGATTTTTTTCGGAAACCTTTCATGTCATGTTTTGCCCTTCGCATCGGATTGCCCTGGTTGCAGGTAACAGTCATCCGGCTCTTGCAGCGGCTGTTGCAGACCGGTAAGTAATAATCAGGTTTCAAGCTCCAATAGGTTGTTAAGATTTTCAAATTCCACGGCGCATAGACTGGGTATCCCCTTGACACCGTGCAACGTCTCCAAATTTTCAGCACGAGAAACTGGTGTGCAGATCCACCAGTCGGTCAGAGACGAAGATGTCTTCATCCTTCAGAGTCCCAGTCCGCCCAGCATCAATGACCACCTTATGGAATTGTTGATCATGATCAGCGGTAGGTTTGGTCTCGTATGCAACGCATTACCATCATCTTGCTAAGTCTGCTTGTTCCAGCCTGTAAGACAGCGTCTGCAAAACGAATCACGGCTGTCATTCCTTGTTACCCATATGCACGACAAGACAAGAAAGACAAGGCTCGAGCGCCTATCACCGCCAAGTATGTTTCCGCTTATACTCGAAGCTCTCTGCTAGATGGTTAGCTCAAACGATAACTCTTGCCATAGACTGGTCGCAAACTTGCTCGCAGTGGCTGGAGCTGACCATGTCATCACGATGGATCTGCACGCCTCGCAAATCCAAGGTTTCTTCGATATCCCCTGTGATAACTTGTTCACGGAGCTGGTCATGGTTTCCTACATCAAATCCGAGATTCCAGGCTGGAGAGATGGTATTATCGTCAGTCCCGATGCTGGTGGTGCCAAGCGGTAAGGATGTGTGCTCTGGACAATTCTTGCACGGTATTGACTGAACGTCATTGCGCTTCAACAGAGCGACTGCCCTGGCAGACCGACTGAATCTCGACTTTGCCCTAATCAATCGTAAACGGAAGCGAAGCTACAAGAGCCATACATCTGGCTCTCTTTCCAGCCAGTTCAACATGTCGTCCGCCAACACTCCTGTCCCTGGCACACCCCTGGTAGAGGGTGATCTCGGTCGGAATCTGTTCAGCGGGGGTGGTGGCATGTCCAACAGCTTCCATATGAGCATGACAAATAGCTCCGTCTCGGTTGCCGACAGTCTTGCAGGGATCCCGGACGCCGATGTTGATGAGGATAAGCCAGATAAGATGGAGTTGTTGGTCGGTGATGTCAAGGGCAAGGTGAGTTCCGGCAGACTCGGGTCTCGTAACGTTCCACTCATGACAGGCGCTATATAGATTGCCATCTTGGTGGATGACATGATTGACACCGGTCACACTGTTCGGCTTGCAGCCGAAGTATTGCGTGAAGCTGGGGCCAAGGAGGTTTATGTTCTCATCAGTCATGGTAAGCGTTACTATGGGCCGTGGTAACCTGGAATGTCATTCTAAATTCTTCCCTGCGATGCAATAGGTCTCTTGTCTGACGTCACAATGAAGGCTCTCAAGAACCTACCCATCACAAAACTGGTTGTACGTGTCCACGATGCTGAAAGTCATGTCTGCTTGTGCTGGCACGCTAATCTCGAAGTATCACTTAGTTGACCAATACCATCGACCAGACGGCACGGATTGAAGAGTCGAACGGTATGATCGAGACCATCGACATCGCGCCTTTGATTGCAGAGAGCATTAGGCGTACCCATAACGGGTAAGTGGAGTACTGAAATCTTATAACTTTAAATGGTACTAATCCTCTTCGTCCAACAGCGAATCCATCTCCGCATTATTCAGGTCGGATCCTTTCTAAACCTGTCTAGTATTTGTAATTGAGACCAGCGCTTCGACTTCTTGTGTGAGATCCATGAGGAGTTTATGACCGGTTCTTTTTCCGTTCCCGACCTTTGTCCTCTTTTACATCTGGTTTGCTTTATTTTGCCGATTGCATTCCGGTTTCGTGATAACTAGCATTTTTCGAATTCCTCTAGAGTCAGATAGTGAGATCTTCCCACTCTTCATCTGTGAGATCAGAGATCACGCGCGAACTCAGTCGCCGATTCTTTCATCAATCATCCTGCATGGTCGCTTACCGATACCCAAGTGTTGTCGCAAATCAGAACACTCTACTCCCAGAGTGTCTTTGGCCATCTTGAAAAGAATCATCGTGTTGTCTTGCACAAGGAGGAAAAAGGTAAGCATTCGGAGTTTCGTCTCACCAAGATTGTTCGCACCTGTCCACAGCAAGCTAGCTTCCTTGGCAAGTTGAACAGCTCGTTTCTTTTCCGCAAACTTGATAGGATCGGCAGCACCATACACTTCGAGTTCAACCTTGAGAGCCTTTTGATTCTGTCGAGCGGTGTCCAGTCGAGAAAGGAGATCACGTCGCATTTGCTGTAGGATGCAGACCAGCATAAGCGTATCAATAGCTTGAACTATCTCATCGTCCGCTTACGCTATCTTCTCTGCCTTGTTCAGCTTCACGTAGAGCAGTCTCGAACTCGGACTCCTTGGCTTGTAGCGCGCCGAGTTCTGCTTTCTCTTTGCTGAGTGCCGCTTGTCTCTGTCACGCGGAGAGCCGTGATTACAATGAGATTTATGGTATTGCTGCCAGAAATGGATGCCTCACGCTAGCTCCTGCTGCACTTGAAAACGACCAGAAGTCTATCGACCGTGTCAGAGAAGAAGATTGATAAGTGGAACGCGATTTGACATCAGGAATCAATGGTAGGCATAGACTCTTTTCACTCACAGTTACTGGTACCGATCTTGTCGTATTGAATCAAGCTATCACATTGCAAATCCACTACCACATCTTTCACACTTTGCTGAACTATTGCCAGACACATACGATATCAGCGCGTTCGTCATAATGACGAGAAACCCGAATACAGCAAGATGCATACCAATGCCCTTGGTCTCTATTGTGAAGAAGCCCGGAGGTCCCAATGATCAACTCTACTGTTTGCAAGGCGAGAAACCAGTCCACTCACTCGGAGCGATCTTCTCCAGCTCTTTCAACGTATAAAACTTTTTCTGATAGGGTCAAAGGATGTTCATGACATGAATCAGCTCTTGAAGACCGTCCCACGTTCACCTGGGGGAGCTTACAGTCTCATGAAAGATTTCAATCACTGTGGTATCACCAACGGGAAGTCGGAATCAGTAGGCATGGTTGAAAACATGAACTATGAACCCTACTCTTTTTCTTCTTTTCCTCCAACGATAGACCCTTCTTTGACATTGTAGCGGATTTGTTTAAGGCGGAGTGTGTGAGTTCTCGTACCGTCAATTCGCTAACAGTAGAAAATGAAGTGTTCCGAACCCCTATCCGTCTAGGTCAACAGTATCGCTCAACGGAATTTACTCCTCCAACGGATTGATGGGCAGTCGTAGCAACATTCGGAGTCGGAACGCGGATAGTAGGCAAGTGCTGCATCCAGTAAGAAGAGCAAAAGACACCCTTTTATGCCGATTATCGAGCATCTTTTGTCATTTTGGGAGTAGGAAACCGCAGATCCTGGCAAACTGGGGGTTTCGTCAGATATGGTAATGTAGTGAAGTAGTGAAACGCGTGCAACTGCTGACGTCGACATCGCATTATTTGATGGAAGGAAAACTGAGAGGGCGAACATAAAGCTAGATGCTGCCATTGACTTTGCTTTTCAACGTCCTGCTGGTCTATGAAAGTTCTGAATGATCCAAGAGCTACGACACCTAATAGGAGACTTCAATATGCTCATTATGCTCACCGACCTGAAACGCGAAGCCGCGAAGCATCATCAATCCGCAAATATATCCGCGATCACGACGAAACGCCGATCTACCGGTGAGACAAGAGTTTTGAGGTGGAGGTTGGGACATCATTCCATAATATCGCGCCAACCGTGATGGCAATTGATGGCGATTGAACTCGGTGTTGATAGATGGAAGGTGAACACGATAGCCCGTTCGTTCGTTATATCAGTGGCAAGGTATCCTTAAGCTCCAGAAACCCCGGTCTCGATTGGCCGATTTGTATACCCCTGATACCTTGCTCTATATACCACCATGCCTTCGAATCCGATCGACCCTCACCTACCGCCACAATATGAACCCGTGCGCATATACCAGCCGGAAGACATGAACGACTTAGAAGATGGCGATGTGGTACAAGCATGGGATTATCTGTTCCAATGGGACAAGCACTGCCGTACGGCAGCACAGCTAGAACAGTGAGTTTCTGCCTTCATCCACCTCTGACTCCATCGCCGAAACGATAACTCACCGATGATTGTTAGATGGCGGCAAATTCCAGATCCGCTAATGGACGAATACCTTACGACTGTTCCACCGGAGAAATTCAACCCATCGCATGACCAGCTTCAGCTGTTGCTCACATCTGAGACGCCAGAGGCGAAAGCCTTGCTCGACAGCATCACTGCCCAGCCCCCGAAAGGTGTTAGAGCCACGGATGACGAGATTCGGCTTGCGCAAGAATGCTTTTATCGGTTTGCTGGGGGTATTCTGCTTGGGACGTTCTATGTCAGTCTGGTGGGCGGATTTTCATCGTAAGTTATTCACTTCTAGTACCCGCCTTCTCGCAGTGATTGATCTTCGTGATACATGTGCAGACCAAGAATATCGTCCGTCTTGCATCAGACAAGCTATCTCGTTGCTCCCACTGTCAAAAACCGTTCGCTCACAGACCCAACGTCATTCACTGAGGGCGAGGATCTCAACGATATCGCCTACGCGCCCATCACCCCACAAGTTCGCGAGCGTACTTCCGTGCGCTTACTGGAAACCCTTCAATTCGTCCTCGACATTATGGGTTCACCGCTTCCCATTGCTTCGGTAGATGCTGCACAGGGCGATGTTGAGCGTCCCAGTGACTATGATGCCTTGAATGCCTCGAGGTTGGGTCCGGCTTGTTTGCGACCGTTGACGGGTGAAGGCTGGAAAAGCGTGATTCGGACACGGATTTTGCATGGGATCGTTCGGAGGAGGCTAATGAATACTGTAAAGGACGGGAAGTACAATTTTGAAAAGGGTGAGTTCAAATTGTCTGGCGGTAAAGCTTGCCATACTGACTTAGAATGTTCTTGTCATTTCTTGTTGACAGATGGATACCCTCTCAATGCCGAAGATATGACTGCTACTCTAGGCAGCTTCTGCATCCCGCCAATCGTGGCGTCTTTGAAGATTGGTTCACCGATGCCATTACATCTGCAAGCAGCGTATATCAGTAAGTTACCGCTACATCTGCTACCAACCGTTCTCTTGCTGATCTTTCTTGGCAGGTCATTGGCGGCATGTCGGTTACTACTTGGGCATACCAAGCGACATTCTTGTACGGCATTTCGACGTCTCGCAGTCATTGGCACCGGCAAACAAGATTTTCGCTTCATTATCAACGCATCTGTTGGCACACCCTATTGATTTGGAAAAGCGGAACCGGCTTCCACCACCAACGTTGCCCCTGCTTCATACAGCTGCAGGCATGGAACCGTTTAAAACGCCTTTAACGCATCATTTCCGCGCTGCACGATACTTCCTCGGGGACGAGTTGGCAACAGCGCTCAACATTCCTCAATCTTCACCTATACAGCTAACGCTGATGCAACTATCCTTCTATGCGATCATCTACCCCGAATACTTCGGAATGTACTACCCAAGGCGGAACTGGGAAAGAACGCGAATGCAGCTTTCGCAAGATCTGTTGGGACGGATGGTCAGGTCGGGGTTGAAAGGGAGACGGTCGATGTTCCGGCCACATCGGTTGGTAGCGGGTCAGGGCGCGAAGCAGGAAGGCGAATTACCGGACGATGTGAAGCAAGCAGAAGCATTTGGGCTGAAGTTAGACCCGTCAGGTGCTTATAGCGCTGTCAAAAAGTATAGAGCACTCATGATTGAGATGGTGTTAGTCTCTGGGGTTTCGGTTGCCGTCGTTGGGTATAGTGTGTACCACTTAGGTGGCAAGTTGATAGACGTAGGCTCAGTCATGGTAGGGAGAGCATGGAGTCTGTAAAGGTTCCATCGTCGCCTAACCTCTAGGGCAGATGATGCGATCGCCATGGACCACTCAGCATTGGACGTAGACGTTGTACTAATTGCATATTTCGAATTATTATCATTTTACGCGGTCTCCTTGCAATCTCAAGCCGTCACAACGCGCTTTACCACAAGTGATTCACTCTGAAACGCGATGATGAAACATATGATGGAACACCTTGATTGATTACCCGATAGGAGTATCTACAGTCGACCATATCGCTGAGCAATAGTCTGACTGGCATGTTTGTTCTGACTATCACACGAGGAGCAAGTTGGCATGGCACTTTGAAAAAGACTACGCATATTGTTCGCCAACTTCAGCTCACGTCCCACCTTTGTCCCGGTTAGACGCATCGTGCATCAAAGAAGGAGGCTTGGCCCCCTTTCGCTGAACCGCCTTGATTCAAAGGGACTTTCTAGCGTATATTCGACCTGAATGGTGGGTTCCTTGTCAAACGGGTATATAAGGGCGGCGCTTCCTCGAATCTAAGGAGAATTCCCTTTCTCTTTCAACCCATAGATTTTATAGGGCAAGATTACTGTTACAAGGAACCAAGGCATACGTCGATCTATCTCATTCAATCGTCGTATCGCTCGCCAGTTCTAACAGTTAGTATGATCCCAGTATTAGTTTATCTGTGCGACATCCACTGATCGCCTTGTTCTTAGTATTCACACATAGATCGACGCTTCGCATCACGCTCCCATGGCACCGCAAATTGGCAAGCAGCACCATTCAGCAGCAAACATTTCAAGTTTTCCAAACTCTAGACAAAACAGGTCGTCTTCCGGGACTATGCGTCAAGACTTGAAGGAGGCGCATCCAATCAAGGACTTCAGACTTGGCGATAGCAGCGGCATGTTTTCGCCTCCCTCGCGCAGTCGCGGACTACTCGACAAAGTCGCGGGTTTCAACTCTCTTTCCTTCCCCGAACAATCGTCCAGTTCAGCTCGACAGGACGAAAGGAGAAGCTGGACTCCGCGCACTATCAAGGTTAACCCCAGAGGTAGAATCCAACACGTCGAAACGGATGCTTACGAGAACGGGGGTTCCAAGCACTGGAATGGAAAGCGTAGCGACAGACACTCCCAGATCAAGGCAAAACGCTCTGACGACAGAGATGGGAAATGGTACGACGCCGGCAGACAAGAGACTTCCGAAGAAGGCGGCGAGCATCACCGCAGGATACTCCCCAGGAACGTTGTACAAGGATGGAACTCGTCACCATCTCACATGGAGCCAGTACCTTATATCACAGTGGTCGGTCCGGCCTACAATCGCTTCCCCGCCCCATACAACCACTCGAGCGGATATGAAGGGTTGGAACATGAACCAGAAATACACAGCGGATCAGGCATATACGAAACTATTCCTCGAATCAAGCAACAACAGTTCAACTATCTTCCGAATGGAATGCCTTTCATCCCGACGATGCCATTTCGTTCTGGCGAACCGTTCTATCCACCTTCGGTATCAGCATACGGATCAGCAGCGCACGGGTTTCGACCTCTGATAGACCACAACTCACACTCGGTACACCATCCGTTGCAAGGGCTCGAAGAAGGAGCCGACGCCAACTACGACCAAGATTCTGACGGCATCATCTACCTCGGGGAAAGGAACAGCTTCAACCGCATCGGTTCTCCTAGGTTTGACGTTCCTGATCTACCGCTTTTGGAGGACCAACAGCAAACAGCAACAACCGCCGTACAGACCGAGCCGTCATCGGTCGAGAAGATGGATGCTGTAGTCAATTTGATACTGGTTGCGGCGGAAGTTCTGGATATGAACGATGTGGCGCTCAACGACGGAGCTGCTTCGGAATCGAGCGTGGATGCAAACAAGGGTGCTCGTTCCATGTCTTCACCCTCTCCGATGTCGCTGTCACCCTTACAAACGCTAGCAAAACTCAGTACGGAGCGCTTGAACAATGATCTCGCCAAAAACAGCATAACCGTTCCAACCACGGCTCAATCGGTTACTCACAAACCAGCTAGCATTTGGATTCGAGGCGGTCAACGGTCGCGAAACAAGGACGAGGTCGATAAACGGAGTACGAAACCGTACGACCGACCTGATGAGAAATCAAAGGCGAAGAAAGGTCACAAGACTTCTGGGAACCTGCAATGGTGTACGGACTTTCCCACGTTCGAAAAGTTTGCGACAGCAAAGAAGAGCTCGAGTAATCCTATTCGCCCAGGTGTCGCTCTTGCACAGAGACCATCGCTATCTGATCTTGCAACGGTCAAGGGAAAAAGAGCAAACTTCGCCGGTCCACCAAAAAGCGAATCGGAATCAGCACCAAGCACTGAAGAAGACACCAAAGATGCGCCGACGCAAACGAGGCGAAGAAGAGGTCGGCCGGCGAAAGTGAAGTTTGAGGAAGAAGCAGAGCAACGGGCTGAACAGTCAGAAGAATGGCGAAGTAAGCCTTCCAGACCGGAAAAGCATGAGGTCGGCGAAAGCAAGAGCTTTGTCACGAGGACTGGTAGGAGGGTCAAGAACGTGCAGTACGATGTGTGATTGAATAGCTGATTGACCGAAAAGGACAGAGCTGCAGTTTGGCGTTTGTTTCCTATGTGGGGCGGTCGATATGACGAGCATCCCTGTTGGCTGCGGGAGGAGGAGGAGGTGCTACAGGACGAGCCAATCCGAAAGATTTGATGTACGTCGGCTGTGCAAAATTGGGATTTGAATATTGTATGATATGATTGAGAGTTCACCGATGTGACAGATGCTATGATACTAAAGAGCCTTTTAGGAAGTAGCAGTTGGGAAAGGCGAGTAGCGAGTTATGCAGCTGTTATGTATGTATCGCCAAGCGTCAGTACAGCTGTAGTAGATTAGTTCACATTGATAGCTCTAGAAGATACAAGAGACGGAAACAAACTCAGCTGTTCATCCATAATGTGCGCCCAAATATATTTGAGCAGGCGCAGCTTCGATCGCGGCCAAGCCCAGTGCCTGCTTGCTATTCACCATTTGAATACAATGCACGAATTCGAGATAGCACGCAGCAGTGGGCTGTGAAGTCGTCCAGGCTTAAAAGCAGTAAGTATACGCCACCACAGCCCGCGGGAAACAACTTTGGAACCTAGTGCTCAGGTCTCGCACCGGTAGCGAGGTCATTCGTTACAAGGCCATCCTACGCGCGACTCATCAGACAAGGGGAAGATTATCGCTTCGGTTCCATCTTGGTGTTTGCGGAACGCATCCAACGAGAGGTCAGTGAGTAGACTATTGCTATCTGTTCCTTTCTTCCGTCTATATGCGGTCAAGCTAATACTTTGCAACGGCGACCAGGCGACTGAGGATCGGCATCAATACAAGATGGTGACTTCAGTATCGCCCGGCCCCGGTCTAGGTTTTCCTACACATATGGGAGGATCCACGAGAGATGTGATTTCTAGCAACGTAATCCTCTCTTTTGACGTTCCGCCATCTGCAGCGTGTCCAGTCTCAACAGTTGGAGTACCGTCAACTAACCGCAACCACAATCCCGAATCGGCCAATCATCTCTCTGGAGCTAGAATGCACCTTATGTTGCCCCAAAGATACCAGGAGGAAGATGCAGTATCCGACGGTATCAGTACACCCACCGAAAACGAATTCAATGACACAGGCCATCGTCGTGGTGGATCATTCGCGGCATCGCGAGCGCGTGCACAAACGGTTTCAGAACAAACCCGCCATCGTACATATCCCTCGATTTCCTCAACAGTTGATCGCGACCAACTGTCAGATACAAGCAACCTTCGTGCTCAATCAAATGAACAATTAGTCGGGAACGGGAATCTGGGTCGCCCTTCACACTACCTCAATGCATATCCGACACCACAAATGTCGCCTTCAGCAACGAAGAACGGTATCACAGTCCTCAACACTGATTTCACTACCGCTCAGCTCAATCCCTCGTTATCCGGGCTGGGATGGGACGCAACAATGTCGTCACGACCCGAAAGTCCATTGCCTCTTCCATCACCAATGCCATTGGCCGACGATCAACCAGGAAGCAGCAGTGTTTTCCATCGGGATCAGATGGCTAATTCCCAGAATGCGAAGCTAGATGAGACTGTAGGGTCCTCACCAGTGAATCAACACGAGGATGGGAAAGTCAGTCCGGGAAGTAAAACAAGTGCCTTCTTCGCCACAAGCTTTGCAGAAGGCCTTCCGACACCGCCTCGACCACTGGGTGCAGATGCTGCGGCCGAGGCAAAGACCATCACCGCGATGTCCAGCTGTCCGACGTTGAGCGGCCGTACAGCGCTCGAATCTGCAGGTGAACAATACAAGGAAACCTTACCTCCAGTGAGCCGCAACTCTATCTTCGAAGCGGGATCGAAACCTCAGGCGCCCCTTCCAACCCGCAACCGTCAGCGTTCAGGCTTGGGAATCGGTACCAGTCCCGCTCGTCGAATGGAAATTCCGCGTCTGAAAACAATGGCAGATGTAGATGAACCTGTGTTCTCCGAGTTTTCATCTGCCGCCAGTAGACGAGCGGCGTTGTTGGCCGCTGGAGTGAATCGTGCAAGGAGTTTGGGCGAGTCTTCGAGACCATCAAAATCGAACGCTATTTTCAATACTTCTTATGCGCTTCCACCACCGCCGAGATCACCGACGGCGTCCGACTGTACTGGGCATCACAAACCTTTACAAGAACTGCCATCTCCAGCGGAGACTTCTAGTGTCTTCACGGTGTCTCCTTCACCGTCGCCTTTGACCATGACATTCAGTGACAGACTCAGCATCAACGAGAGCCGAGCTTCTCATCTTCGTAATGGTACGCTAGGCATACCCGACTCTCGAGCAGTCACAATGCCTTTTTCGATACCTCAACCGGATATACCATCGCCTGCAAGCTCCAGATTACCAATTAGTCCTGTCGAATCGAGCTCTTCTGTCCTAGGAACTGTACATACGACCAAGCCCATTCAAACAACGCCGAACGAGCTACTGAGCCCTCACAAGAGGCTCACTCGAGAGGTTTCCAATTCCAACTGCAATGACCGTACAAAAGCAGACAACTTTATCGACCAAATCAACGTAAAACCTGGAGATATTCTTGAACCCGAAACCTCGTCGTCAGACAATGCTACTCTGCTGGCTTTACAATCGTGGAAATTGGAAAAGGTGCTTGGTGAAGGAGCGTTTAGCCGTGTTTGGTCTGCCCGCAGAGTGAGGAGCTCCAAAGGCAAGGAGAAGGAAACTGACGTCGATATGGAGCAAGCGGAAGAGTCACAGGTCGTAGCGATCAAGATGATGGACAAGAGGATATGTAAAGACAATGACAGGACGCGGATCAGCTTCGAAAGAGAAGTTGCCGTTCTTAAGGTGAGCTATATCACATTCCACGTTTTGTGGTGCTCTTAGCCTGACCAGAATTCTTACACTCGCAGCGTATATGGCATCCACAAGTTGTCGAGTACAAATCGTCTTTTTCGACAAAACACTTCAACTGTCTGGTGCTGGAACAAGTGAGCGGTGGGGAGCTATTCGACCTGTTACAGCAACGCGGAAATCATCGGCGGATGGGCGAGGATTTCCTGCGTCGAGTCTTTACAGAGCTCTGTAGGGGAGTTCACTGGTTGCACACCGTAAAGGTTGTACATCGGGATCTCAAGTTGGAGAGTAAGTTTTTATTTGTTCCTGTCCGGTAGTATCTCGGTATGAATGTGCTAACATTACAACTTGCGTTACAGACATAATGTTCACCGTGAATCCCTTCAATCTGGTGAATGGATCCGACCCGAATGCCAAGATTCCTGTGGACGCGCTACCACCGCAACTCGTCAAGTTGACCGACTTTGGGTTGGCGAGATTTATCGATCCAGCATCACCTCTTCTTGAGACACGTTGTGGTTCAGAGTCGTTCGCCGCTCCAGAAATCATCATGGGGATGCCGTACGACGGACGCAACACCGACGCTTGGGCCGTCGGCGTGATTTTGTTTGCCCTCGTAACGTGCGAACTACCGTTTGATCGATCCCATACCGAGGGTACTAGTACTCCTACCTTTACGACAAGGGCAGGTCATCTTCATTCACCCGAAGATGACGAATCTTCCCGTCGAAAGCAGCTGATGAGGATCGCTCGAGGCGCATACGACTGGCCGCGGGATAAGGGAAGTGAGGGAGTCAAGCGGGTTGTCGCCAGACTGCTCGTCAGAGATCCTGCTCGTCGAAGTCGGATCGATAGGAGATTGTGGGACGAGATATGGATGAACGGACCCGGAAGCGTGCTGCCACCTGACGATTATGATGAATCAGAGTCGTCAGGGGTGCAGGATGGAGCAAGACACAAGGTTCTCGATGGATATGTTATGAACCCATCGTGGGCGATGGATTCTGTCGGAAAGGGCCCCTGCGCGCTCCTGTTCGAGTGAACATGGTATTAGTGATCATCGACCACACAAGTTGTATAAAGGATACTGTAAGTGTAACGAATCATCATGATTACCGTCGTCCATAGGGTTGCTCGATTGAAAGACGGAACCGGTCAGCGTGTCAGGCCCGCACACTCTCGTGTTGCAGGAGGTATGAAAAAGATGTTTCCTATAGTGTTGCCCAATGATTTCATGAACCACATTTCCTTCTTTCTTCCGCCCTTCATTTTTCGGAAACCGCTTTAGTGGAATGACGTCACAACTGGGATCGGGGAAAGTAAACGTATCGCGACCGACTTGTTAGACCTGCTTGTCACAGCAACCAGCAAGATGATACCAGCAAGAAACCGTGCAGTAGTCACGCAGGCGGGTACCTCTTCCTTCCAAGCGATCGTGAACAGATGCTCGAAACGTCATGCGGTCTCAATCAGCCGTGGCCGTTTCTTCTATAGCCCTTTATATATATTTGTACCCTTTGTTCCTTTTACTTGTCTTGACTTAATAACTCGATAACCTGAATACTTCTCAGCCTCTATACTTCTCGACTTAAAGGACAATCTCACATCACAAAATGGTCGGAACTGGTTGGAACATCGATCTTGTAAGTCCTCTCTTCTGCTGGCCACGGTCATATGCACTGGCTCACCACTTATCCATCTCCAGGCGGGCAAGGCCATCATCGTTACCGGCGGAAACCGAGGTATTGGACTGGCCATCTCTCGTCAGGTTGCACAAGCAGGTGGCCACGTCGCTATCGTCTACCACAGCAGCGAGGATGCACCGAACGAGGCGGACAAGATCGCGGAAGAGTTCAATGTCAAGGCAAAGGCTTACCAGGTCGATACTTCGGATCTCAAGGCCATGCACGAGCTGGTTCACACCGTCTACACGGACTTGGGACCCGTGGGTGGACTTGTTGCCAACGCTGGTGTCGTAAGTGAAACATTGAGCTGAGAGAAGTGACGTCGAGCTCGAGCTTACTCATTTTTGGTGTTCTTACTGTTTCTCCAGGCCGTTTCGAAACCCGCCCTTGAGATGACGAGGGCCGATTTCGATGCACAGTTTGAGACCAACACATGGGGAGCATTTGCCGCTTCTCAAGCTTGCGCCGCTTTGTGGAAGGAACATGGGTACCAGAACGGCCGAATTGTCTTTGTTTCCTGTAAGTCTGGGAGGAGAAACTGGGTTCAAGGCAACCAATCGCTGAACGTGTCCCGCCTGACCTTTCTAGCCATGTCTGCACACATCGCCAACAAAGGATCAACACAGTGTTTCTACAACCCGTCCAAGGCGGCTGTATCAATGCTCGCCAAGTGCCTGGCTATGGAATGGAAGGATATGGGTATTACCGTGAACACTATCTGCCCTGGTTATGTCGAGTAAGCATAATTCTCTTGCTGCTTAGACCATAAACAAGCACACACACTGACAGCTTCACTTTACCTTTTCCCCATGGCAGCACCGATATGACTTCAGGACTGACAGAAGACAAGGAAAAGTTGGAAAGCAAGATGGAGGAGCAAGTGCCTCTTGCCCGCATCTCCAAGCCTGATGAACAAGCCGGAATGGCTGTCTTCCTCTTGTCCGACCATGCTTCCTGTACGTTGAGCTCATTTCCAAACCCTCTCGCCATGTTTACTGATGCGTCAGCTTGCTTGTGACAGACATTACCGGTAGTGATCACTTGATCGACGGAGGCTGCACCATCTGGTAGAGAGGAAAACGTGAACTCGAGCGCAGATGCATATCAATGAATCAAAGTTGTAGCAATAGCAATAGCCCAAATCATTAGTGGCCAAAAGAGCGGTATACAATTTACCTGCCAATCCTTCAGACAAGCCGCGAGCGGAAGAGACTACTGCCTCTTCCCAGTCAAAGTTGCAGATGGACTTCAGGCCTCCTACATGAACTTGTTGATGCCATAACTCCTGAATGTGTTATTGTATTCAAGTATTATAGTTTGTTGTCAATGCCAATGCTTCTTTATTCTATACAACGGTCATGCCCTGACAGCATGCAAAGTGTCCTTTCAACATGGCTACGAATGAAGTCCTCATTGCCACTCCCTTAACGATCCTACTGATTATTCTTGAATCCGCCATTCTTATCGGCGTCGGATTTACTGGTATCGGCTGGAGGGTTCAGTGGACGGGAATAGTCCTCGTTTGCTGGTGTCTTCTGCATTGATTTGCCCGACTGTAATGGAAACGAGCAAGTTTAGTGTGAGATTAATATATGAAACCGCCACCCGCGAAGGATAGAAAACGTACCTCTTGCTCGACCTGCTTTGCCGCCTTGTGCGGGTTGGTTTCCGAGTTGAAAGCAGCGTCCGTCTTGGCGACATCATCAATCCCAGCACCAATCGACCCTTCTTCATCTGAATACAGCTCCATCTTTCCCTTATCCGACGCATAACCCCTTGTGGGCTGTCGTTGCAGTCCGCCGATGGAGGAAGGCGCGAATCGCATAACGTTGCTGTTGGACATTCGGGATTCCATAGCGGGTCGTGCGGATAGTGGTGCTGTAGAGTATGTACGGGAGACGGCTCGTGGACGGGATGAGCTGACGATGGTGGATAGTTCGACAGAGACTGGTTGTGCCGACGAGACGGCCGGGACTACGGGAGTCTTGAATAGGATCGCGAGAGATCGTCGTGAGAAAAGCATGTTGTAAGGTGGTGTTGTGTGGTTGGAGGCTTGCGATCGTATTTTGGAACTGTCAGAAGTGGGGACGGATTGAAGTAAGGATGCGTTCTGTAGAAGTTGGATAAAATAGTGGAGAACAGAGGGGAGCGGTCTTTGCTGGGTAAGCTTTAGAGATCGTCGTACGTCATACCGAATATGGCTGGACTGGAATCACAAAATGATGTGTCAAAGTAGAAAAGAGTGGAGGTTCGGCGATAGGCGTTGACTAGTCTAGCACCCTGACTAGGGGAGTGATCGAGTTCGACACAACATGGTCACGCTGCTCTCTCATGCTTCAATGAACTACTCAACTTGTACTCGGATATTGATCTACCTTGGTATATTCTGCAGCTCATTACGCTATCCTCAATCATAATATTGATACCATGGCAGCCCCGAGCTCTATGGCCGTTCCCATTCTGGTTGTCGGCATGCTGATCTCCGGGTCGGCGAACAGTCTCTTGTACGTCGTCACAAAGGGAAATGGCTACCCCTCCTTGGCTAACCTCCTCACGCTGCTTTGCCATATGCAGAACGAAATACCAGGTTCGTAGTCCTTAATCTCATTTTCTACTCTTCTCTAAAATGCGAACATCGCCTCGCCAGGACATGCAATGCGTGGAGAACTGTGATGCAGGAAACTCCCGCAGGCTAAACTTCGAGCAGCCAGTAAGTTAACATCCGTTAAACAAGCAGAAGATGGTCATAAGCTCAAGAGGATCTCGATCCCTAGGTCTGGCAAAGCCTGAAGTACATATCTTTCTCATGTTATAAGCGGGTACAAACGTCTTTGCTAATAACAAACTCTATTCCTCTCTCTAGCATGTTTGTAGGCGAACTGATGTGCCTCGTACCCATCTTGCTCCGGCCATTATACACTCGTCTACGTGGTGCCCAACCGGCCTCTTCCTCTTCCGTAGTATACTCTCCTCTCCCTCAGCAAGAAGAGGAAGATTTCAGTGACAACGAAGACGCCGTAGCCGCTCAACACAGCAGTACCTCCAAACCCCTTACACAAGAAGGACAACTCCCGATGACGGGTATCCATCAAGCATTATTTCTATTCCCCGCCGTATGCGATATTGCAGGAACGACGCTCATGAACGTCGGCCTCATCCTCACCCCAGTATCAATATACCAAATGTCCCGAGGCGCGCTCGTCTTATGGGTCGGTATCCTTAGCGTCATTTTCCTCGGCAGGAAGCTCCGGGCATATCAGTGGGCATCGTTGATCATTGTGATGTTGGGTGTCGCATTGGTTGGGCTGGCGGGAAGTATGGTCAAGAAGGCAACTGTCGGGATTCCGGATGTAGACGAGGAGACGGGGTTGGTCGTCGCATTATTGAAGCGAATGGCGGTGGCAACGGCCGAAATGGTCGCTCCAGAAGATCCGACAAAGGTCTTCATTGGAGTTCTGTTGATTACAGGGGCTCAAATATTCACGGCCACACAGTTCGTAAGTCGCCGCATCTCGCCGCGTATACGCGATTGCGGATAGAGATTCGGACGGTTGATTCTCGAGCCACATTCCCACCGCAGGTTATCGAAGAGAAGATTCTTTCAAGTTACAAAGTCGAACCCCTGGTATGTGCAAATACACAGAAAAACTTATTCCTTGAACACTTCACTCAACAAGTCCCACCTCATTCCTCGACAATCAGCATGCAGTCGGCCTTGAAGGCTTCTGGGGACTCTCCGTCATTCTCCTCTCTATGCCAGCCCTGCACTACTTTTTCGCCGCTAAATCGCCGTACTTTGATATTCCAA
This sequence comes from Naganishia onofrii, assembly GCA_030039215.1. Taxonomy (NCBI): domain Eukaryota; kingdom Fungi; phylum Basidiomycota; class Tremellomycetes; order Filobasidiales; family Filobasidiaceae; genus Naganishia; species Naganishia onofrii. Next base: position 1,829,541 of record JASBWV010000001.1, read on the forward strand.
GGGGATGGCATCAGATAGTGGATCACCCGGTCGTCTTGTGCCTGTCAGTCGCTATCTGTTTTTCGATCGCCACTTTCAATCTGTGTGGTCTCGGTGTTACAAAGGCCGTTAGTGCATCTGCGAGGTGAGTAATTTGATTTCCAGGTTATTGGGAGGTGAAGGCATAAATTGACTTCTGCATCTGTTTACTCTTATGCAACCAGATCCACGATCGATACTTGCCGAACTCTTTCCATCTGGGTTGTATCTCTGTCTTTGGGATGGGAACACCTTTCTTGGCCATTCAGCCTATTACAAATCACCGGATTTGCCCTTCTTGTGTAAGTATTTTCTTTCCTCACAGCCAATTTGCTAGTTTTAAGACTTTGCATCTGGATGCAGATACGGCACGTTTGTGTTCAATGGTCTTGTTCGGCCCCTTATCTTTGCCCCAGCACCAGAGGAACTGGTTGAGCTGCCACACGAAGCCGTGTTGGATGCGACGGCTGTCGCACCTGCAGCTCAGAGGCAAGGCAGAATTGGGTACGACGTGGTTCCCATTGACGAAGAACGGCGATGAACACGGCGATGCAAGAGGATGCTCAGTTAATTCAGATGTGACTAGGGGACTCGGTTGTATGTAAATATTATGAGTAATATGTAGGAAGCGTTGAAGAATAGAGTCAAATCGTGGATGCGTATCATATCGGGTTTTACAGTATTAAAACAAATTAAAGTAACAAGATGTGTTGGTTACAGTAATAGGTCACACATTAGGGTCGTATCGTTACAATGCTAAAAGATACACTAGGATTAAGATACACGAGAAGGGTTGAGCGAGAACAGAGAATGGAGCCCAAAAGTGTGAAGAGCATCTATATCACGAACTGACAGCCGTTCTGCCATTGGGTGTTGGTAGTGGCGACTGTGCTGGGCTGGATTGGAATGACCGCGAAACTGCCTTGAAGAATGTGTCACCTTTTTCCTTTTCCTGGTTGTTGCCGTTGCGGAATCTGGTTTTGGGTGTCGTAGATTTGTCTGATGGGGAAGGTGAAGCCTTGTCACCTGGGTGGGTTTCCAGATGATTGATATAGTATTTGGGAATGTCAGACTCGGATGACGAGTGTTGACGATCCAGTCGGGAACCTTGGCTGCCAAGTTGGCCAGCGCCAAGGTCTGCGAATCTACCAGGTGCATTTCCTCCCCAACAGAATCTGGCGAAAATGTGAGAGTTAGTGAAAAGCCGAGTGCCGAGAATGCAGAAAATATACATACTTCTCCAAGATGGAATTGTAGTCAAGACGAGCCAAATCTTCGATGCTGGCCGCTCGCGGTAGCTCTGCTTGCTGAGGGCTTTGAGGCGAGTCAGAAGACGTTACAGAAGAAGCGGTCGAGTTCGAGATTGAAGGGGGAGAATCATCTAAGGAGTTCAGCTGATCGTTGCTGGTGTCGCGGTCGTTGGTCGTAAGACCCAAGCCTAGAGACGGCTGTGTTTTCTGCCCGCTTGTTTGCGACGTAGCCATGAAAAATGGCAATGTAGAATACATCCGCGGTAGCTCGGTAGAAGGAGGGGCAGGAGACTTTCGATCTGGTCCGACTGTACCGGAAGGCGCCGAGGCGGCAAAGTAATCGAGGGGCGGCGACGGTTCGTGTACGGCAAGCTGAGGAAGCGTAGCGATTTTCCGATCATCGGTGTCTACGGAAGTCGGAGTGACAGCAGCAGTGCCTTTCGGCTGGGCCTTTTCAGGGGACATCTTGAGGTGGTTCAGCTGGGGAGAGTAAAAGTCCATGCTCGGTCGCGTGGTGTCGGAAGGGAAATTCAATCCGGTAGGAGAAGACGGTAGATCCACGGGCCGGTTAGATGGCGAGAGCTTCTTGCCACCGCGTGCGCCTTGCAAGGAGTAGGAGAAGTCGTAGCGTTGTGCAAGCGGCGATGATGGGCCATAACCGGGTGATAATGGTGGTTTAAGCTCTCCGTTTCCTGTACCTGACTCCTTGCGCCTAGGGAGACCACCGGGACGACGGACGGGTGATGTGCTTTGGCCTCGAAGTACGATAGGCTGGTGGTGGTCGTCGTCATCTGTCCGATCATCGCCAGAAGCGAGTCGACTCAAATGCGCGCGAAGGTCTGACATCCTGTCATCTCTCTTCCCATCGACATCCCACTGAGAAGTTCGCCCACCGACGCTTCGTCCCATACCCGGTGATATAAGGGATGGTCCATGCGATCGAACAGGTGTCAAAGATCTTTGAGGTGCAGCGGCTTTCTTGACGAATTTTACCTCATAGTTCTGACCACCGTTGTTGTCCCAAATTTCTCGACCATCCGTATTGTATCGAAGGGCGATGAAAAGTGTCTTGTCTTCAATCTTGTGAAGCATATCGTGCAGCTTTAGCGTAAATTGGAATCGATCGTATTTGCCGCCTTGAATGGACTCTTTGAAAGTGGCCGAGGTTTCGTTTGTCGTTGACCACCAGTCGAATGTAAATCGTACGGCTACCCATTTACTAAAAGCCATATTCTTTACGCGGATGACGCCTTTTAGACTCTTCCTGTCGTCATCCAAGAACAATGACTCCATGTAAAGATCGGCATCGACTTCATGTTGTGTCGGAAAGTTGGGCAGACGTATCTCCAGCTGCTTTTTACCCCCATCTTCTTCATCAGTTGTCGGGAAGGGATATTCCTCGCCTTCAGAAGTTGAGATGCAGTCGATCGGACTACCATCTCTGCTGACGATTTCCGGTTTCTGGTCGTGCAAAAAGAGTTTGACACGCTCCAGATGAGTATCGAAGTGCACGAATTTGGGACAACCAGGCGTTGATGGCAGACTTCGAACGCCGGGACTGATGTTTAAAGCTTGACCGACGTCCGAATACGAGCTGACAGATTTCAATGATGGCTTCAACACTTCTCCAGACTTCTTGCGAATGAGCGGTGATGGAAGGGCCGGAGATATCGAAGACGGATCCGTAGTTTTTGAAGCTAATCCAACAAGATCTAATTTGAGAGCCGCTTCGTTTCTTTGCGCAGCAGTCCGGGTCGATAACGACGGTTTTGGTGCGACACGGGCAAGGATGCGCTGCGGAACCGCTCTGGCGGGTCGCTGAACATTGGCTTCGGACTGAGTACGTACAACCGATTGACGCCTAGGTATTGATGGAAGAGGTGCCGAAACTGGAGTGGGTGAAGCCACAGGTGTTGTCGAGGCGGATTGCGGCGGACTGACCCGATCATGCTGCCTCATAGCTGACGCTCTTCTGTTCGAACGCGGGATCATCTCAAGAGCGGGCGACCTAGTCGGACTAGTATTTCTAGAACCATTCCTAGATGATTCTGCGGAAGAAGTATTGCTCGCCGGTTCCGGTGCCATCTCTGTAAATCCGAAGAGTCGTGGACGCCCTCGTCCACGCGACTGAGAAGCTGGTGCCGAGTCCAAATGGTTGATTCGTTCGGAGATAGATGCGTCGTCAGATCCCTCCGTCTCACCATCCTTCCAAAGCGTCGAACTGCCGAAATGCTTGAACCGCCTCGGTGGCGATCTGACCTCCGGTAAAGTTTGTTGGCGCTGCACTATTGCAGGGATAGCAGTTGATGCAAACGATGCGCTTGGGCTAGAAGTGGGAAACTCCACTTCTGGAGTCGGCTGGGTATTCGTTGTTGCAGAGACAGCGTTCATAGGGTCGACAAAGGGGTCCGCTTCAATATGCTTATCAGGCGTTGGTGGCTGAACAGACACGGAAACACTACGAGCATAGTGAAGGTCGTTTACAGGCGATGTCAGTCAATCTCATTGGATCTATGCACAGGATCTTGAGACGACTTACTCATGGGTGACAGGCAAATCTTCCGGGACCTGTAAAGTTGCAGTCCTCGCTGACTCTGCAACATTCTTGAATGTCTTCATGCCTGCGGTTGCGCTATCTCGCGTCTTGCTTCCTGACCCTGGCGAAGAAGGTAAATATGGCATGACTGGCAGAATCTGGATGATGGAAGGAAAATATCAGAACCAGTTAAGCATTTATCAACGACGATTCCGTAACGAGTAGCATATGAAACGCCAAAGGGCAGAATCAGATCCTTTCTCCCAATCAAGGATGAATAGCAAACGAAGGATACTGAAAGGGCTTCCCAAAAAATAGGGTTGAAAACGGTACTTACAATTAAAAACAATAAGCGAACTTTCGTTGAGTGGGCTGTCGTCGATGTAGACGTGGTGTTGATTCGTGTATGAGAAGTGGCTCTCGAATTCGGATTTATCGCGGGTGGAAAGCAAACTAACCAAGAAACTCGAGCGTGGCCACTTCAGCCTAGAGGTGTCGAAATATTATCCTTTCAACGGCCTGTGAAGCTTGGACACGGGGAGCCCGGATGAATTATCTGATTGACTCGACTAATGTCTTGCCAGCAGACGTCGATGTCGTCGACTTGTTGAACACGAGTCAGATCGAATGATGTTGTCAACGAAGGTGGTTGTTGTAAGGTTGGTAATGCAATTCAGTCGTATTTTCTTTGCTGACCTTGGAAGCCGCGGTCAGTGGAGCGGGGCGCGTTCGCGAAAGGCGCAGGCTGCGTGGCTGCGTGAAGGGTGGCTATCCGTATGTGAGGGGCACACGAGGTCTCCAAGAACCGCACTCAACAGTTCAAGGAAGAGGTTGAGATGAAAAGCAATCTGAAGCAAGTATCAGAGTGCCAACTCGTATCTCTATCATCAGTCCAAGTTACCCGACTGCGCCAATTCAGATGCGACGAACTCGTCTGAAAACTCTCGTAGATTCGTTTTTTCGTGATATGGATTGATTTGGGGCAGGCTTTTCATCAATGAACTAGTCATGACGTACACTACTGAAGGATTTTGCGGGTACAGCGTTCCTGGGAGGAGCAAACAGCTGGACAAATAGCTGAGGCAAATACAGTTTGCAAGTCCGATTAGTCGGACCGGCGGAAGAGAAAATGTAACAAAAGAAACAGAGGCGACAGCTGGAGAAGCTGCTGAAGAGCTGAGGCGACCCGAGGGCGACAGAGGCCAGGGTCATAAAAAGCTGCAGAACCTCAGATACAAGATTTCGCCACCATATAGAACAGCAGAGGGTGAGCGGATGGCGGATGGCAAACAGGGCAAGGTCAGACAACGCCGAAAGGTGGGAACAAGACACAAGACTCATACAGCGATGGGCAGATAGCTGAGCCAGGAGCAGATCTATGGCAAAATTGTTGACCTGTCGCGGTCTGTTCAGCAGCTTGTTGAGCTGGCTGGCTGACTGTTGGACTGCTGGCTGCTACCTGTTGTACGCTTGTTGTACCGGCAGGAAAGCGCGCTGGAAAATATGGAGCTAGGCAGAGAGCTACGCAGAGGCGAAAAACTATGGCTAATGACGTATTCTGCACGGACCCTTCCGTAAATGAGTCGCTCGATGGGGTGGGGCGACTACCGGGAGCTACCGGGCGGCACCGTGTGCGACCCATACCAGCTGCTCCGGCAGGACATCTGGGGAGCTCCAGGGGCTGGATCGAAGCCGAAGGTTTGGGAGGCAAACACGAGTAGCTCCCATCGAGCGGGCTGTAGTACAGCCAGGTGTACAGTCAAAGCGTAAGCAATTTGAATTACCTGTAGCGAAGAGCTTAGCGAAGGGCTGGCGAAGGTGACTGAAGCTGTGACTGATCGGCATCCGTCAAGCCCGATTGTAATGTCTTGCTCGAGAAGCGCCAGATCCCTTGACCGGCTCCTGGAAAGCGATATCCCATTGGCGCATTTTCATACGCTGCGTTATTGCGTTGGAACCCTGTCTCGTGTATGTCGTTTTCTCGCGCTTCTGACACTCACACCTTTCACAGGGAAAGTTCTATGAGACCTTGTCAGAGTGGCTAGCTGAGTGGCTGTAGCGATAATTGTAGCGATTCCAGACGCTGGTAAAAGTATGGAACCTGGCGACGTTGACAAGATTTACGGGCCCGATATCAACCACGCTGCAACTACGGATCGTCCGCTCGCCGCTGAAGAGCTTGCATGGGCACACAGGCGACACCTCCTCTCTAGCGCAAATCACTGCTAGCGCAAATCACTGTGCGGATGAGCTGTCGATGTGTGGTTTTTCGGAGATGAAGATGGAGATGTAGCAGGTAGCAGGAGATGTATGCGATTCGGACATGGACGAGCGAGGACGCGAGCGCTACAGCACTCCAGGTACCGCTGCGACCCACCTAAGCGTGTGCCCACGATCTTGGCAGACACGGCTGCAGGCATATTTGAACTACATGATGTAATTCAACACAACAACATTAGCTGAAACGTCCTCCCTCCTGACCGAAACTTTTGGCCGTCTATTTCACTGCAATAAGAAACTCGATGATATACTTCCGACGCTTCTTGCATACACCTTTCCTCCTGCGTACAGTACATGAAGATCATATGATGGCAGTTTCGTAAAGGTTTAGAAATAGCTGTCCACAGGGCAACAGACAGACGGCAAGTTCGTCAGGGGGCGTCAGCAGCTGCGTCAGCTGCTGCTTTCTGCTTCACAGGAAGGAATGAAGATGCTGATGAAGAGGAATTGTATCGCCTCGGAGTCCGTCAACCATGAAGAATCACGCGCGGCCCTATGGGCGCTGTGCAGGGAATTCTTTGATGACATGGGCTTCACGACATCATTTCAGCAGTACTAGGGAGCTACATAGAGACTCTGAATCAGCCAAAACGGTCCTCGGGTCGGCGCATGGAAAGCTGCAAATGGTCGTGGGCTACTACCAATCTCCTAGTCGAGTGAAGCTGCTTCCAACGCTTCGAGATGAGGGGTCAAATTATGGGGGTTGCTCGACCAAGAACGACACAATTGCTCGTGCGACTATCTCCGTCGGACTGGAGGATCTCGGCAAGCCAGGCACGCTGATTGAGCCTACAAAGGTCCAGACAGCTGTCCAGACACGATGTTGAATGACAAGCGCATGTAGTACGAGTGTAGTACGTAGCTCTTCGGAAGCAGGTTCCGTAAATATCTCTTGGTCCCGTGCCGCATGATATGGTGGCGGGAGGTGGTACTACCGATCACGGCATATACGCGACCGTCCCATGGTGACGCGACAACGGTCACGGTCGTCTGAATGCCCTTCCTGAGCTACTGTAGCGGAAGCTCTTGTTGACATGTGCTCTGAAGCTCTGACAACATTCAGAGGGGCGGCTGTCCGGAAGTCAAGCCATTCCATTAGATACAAGACAACGGCGCCAACAGCAGTAACGTGCACTGGGACTTCAATCTTGTGCGCTCGCAAGAATATCAGACATCTTTACTCTAGCGGCAGGCTATCGGTATATCATCGTGAGAGGTATCGTGAGCTTCATCATGGACGGGATCATCAGGGGCACATGGAGCGCGGAAGTCGGGAATCAAGAGACGTTTGTAAGAACCAAGGGAACGTACCCAGCGAGATAACTAGCGAGATCAGGCGGAAGCGATCAGACCTGCTAGGCATCATCATGTCTTGCACACCACTATGTCATGAAAGATGCTCTACATTCGTTATTACAAACTTCGTCAAGGATGCTCCGGAAAGATCCATATATGTCGGGTCTAAAGGCTTTAGTCGTCGAGGGTATGATGATGGTGTTCGCCGAAAAAGGAATACAAAGCGGGCCAAATTATTCTAAGCTGAGGCGGCATGCGGGTCTGCACCGGCCTTCAAAGCATTCGGGTCAAGGCTGCGGTGGTTCTGAAGGTCTCGCATGACCGCTGGATCTACTGCTCAGAGGAACGACAAAACAAGTTGTAATAAGACGTAAAGCATAACAACGATTGCGAGACTTACGAGGTAAAACACTCTTGCGCCGTACATGAGGACTATTGCTAGAAGGGGAGAGCGCATTCAGATCTCGAGGCTGCAGCCAAAGAGGTATGGATTGTCAGCTGATCGCGGCCAAGTGATTCACACGTCTCAATCACCTACAGGTGACCTATCCAATCCAGGATCTGCAAGTGGCACAATCTCCTCAGCCATGCTTCGTTCCAGGTTGAAGCTCTCGCCTCCTTCCATTGTGCCGTTATGAAGCATCTCAGCCGAAACTTCACCAACATCATCCCCAGCATCCTCATAAGGCTCCGGTCTAGGTGGCGGAGGTTCTCGCAGCGAAGCTGGTAATCTCGGCGAATCATATCCTCCGGCGTTGTGAATTGCGATTTCGCGAAGGCGCATCCATTCGTCGTACCTGGCAATTGCTCTCTCCGCTTCTCTGTTGCGTTGTAAAAGGTGACCATTTAGCCAGACCCTAATTCTGGAGCGACAAGGTAAAACTCACTCTCGCTTCATAGCCTTATAGCCATGTTGGCATTCTTCGAATAGCTGAGGATTGATCTCCACAAAGACTTTAAGGGCATTATATATCATGCCGTGAATCGTCCTGCAGTGGTAGATGGAATTAGGGGCCCGGAAGAGACCACCGACAGAACGATGCTTACCTGTTCCAATGAGTTTTTGAGTTCGTGTACAGGACTGGGAAGACTAGAGGCAGGATGACCCCGATATTGTCACTCATCAGGTTGACGATGTATTCATTGTTCCAGTAATATAGGGCCCGTTCTGCAACCTGTTTGTTTCAAATCCGATCAATGATCGGTGTAAAGACGAGCCAAAAAGTTGACGAACCTGGAAATGCTGGCTATTGATGCATCGCGCTAGTTGCTGGAACAACGGCTCCATGATCTTTTGAAATTCAGCGGCTTCAATCACATCCAAGATCTCCTCCACCTCATTCAAGAACATGACCTCCTTCGGCGAGTTGACTTTCGGCCAGTACCGCAACAAACCCATAAGTACTTCTTCCGTGAGCGAGGCATCCTTTTCCAAAAACTGAACGACACAGTACGCGAGTTGAGGATGATAGAGCGCCAAGCTCTTAGCTTTGTGTAGAGGAATGAGAACTCGCGTCAAGAACGTTTTGTGTTCCTCCTTCAATGGTAAGGCGAAACCGTTGATGATGGAACCAAGTATTTCAAGCAGTTCGGCGATACCGTTGTGTCGCTCGGTTTCGTAAACAAACTGGAAAAAGACATTGTTGATAGACCGTCGAATGAATGCTCGTAGATTCAGGAATTTGCCGTAAATCCTGTGGAGTGTAGTCTTCAGGAAGTCGCGTTCTCGTGGGTCCTCGCTGTCGAACAATTCCAGCAGCTTTAGAAATAAAGACATTCCGTATCAGAAACTACGTATCTGGAAAGGATGCTCGCCTTGAAACCAGCGACCGACTACTCACGTGCAACACGAATGTCTGGTCAATGTACTTCTTTCCGATATTCTGGCTAAAATCAGGGCTTTCCACGAAACGCAGGAAGAATTCGTAAACGATTTGTAGATGCGGCCACGCGAGTTCCAACACAGGTTCGTCCTCCTCTGGGTCGAAGGCATCGCCTGTTGGGTTCACTTGAGGTGGTATTGAACGGAAAAGATTGGATGCAAACTAACATAACAACGATTGCATTAGTGTACAGTGTTTCGTCAGCATGTCTGGTCTCCAGGTCTACGCACCATATTGACTACTTCCGGATAGATCTGCTCTGTGATGACGCCCCGTTGCGTAGTAATATACTCGAGCATTTCGTGCAGAGTTTGAGCTTTCACTTGCTTGCCCTTCATATCTCCACTCGCATCATTGAAGTCAAAGACGACCGAACACTGGTGGAGTTTTTGGATGAAGAGCTCGTTGCGTTCTTGCGGCGGTACCTCTAGTATAAGCCAGGGAGCGCGTTAAAAACGGTGCCTCTTTGGACCAACTTGCTTTGTTGAACTCACCCATGAACCCTGGCAACTTGTCCAAATCCACCTTTTCGGTCACATGAAATCTACTACTCCTCTGCTTTCTAGGGCTCTTGCCGACGATGGGAATCGTATCCTTTGGACCTCGTAAACCTCGCAACGTTCCGGCTTTTGGTGGAGTGCCTCCTGTTCGACCGCCAAGCGCAGTGGAAACTCCACCCGCTTCGACAACAGCTAAACCTCCTCCAGAAGCAGGGCTGTTTTGTCCTGAAACTCCATCTGTAGTTCGGGTATGTGGCACCGGATCCTGTGGCATCTCGACATTGGGTGCACCAGAAACAACGACGACTGGCGGAGCGGGAGATGTCTTGTCAAATTGCGTCGTGCCGCCGTGATGCTGGAGATGATGTGGTGATGGCGAGCCAGAGGTGCCGCGACGATCAGGAGTGGAGGGTAGCCCAGCTGCTTGTCCAGGTGTACCGGTGACTTGTCGCTGCTGACCGCCTCCGGAGCTCGAAGGTGTCGCAGGGTTTGAGTTTCCGCCTGTGGACAAAGGTGTTCGGGGCTGGCCAGAGGGGGAAGCGGTCTTTTCTTTCTCCTTCTTGGCATCGGTGGCCGACTTCGTCCGCGAAAGCTGTTGCATGATAACATACCGAAGCAGATTACAGAAGTTATAGTAAGCGTGTGCACTTTGCGAGAAACGGACGAGGCTAGAGCAGTATGGTAGCACGAGAGCAGCGCAGTCTAGCGGCACGAAAAACCAAACGTTATTGCCAAATCAATGTCCGAAACCGTCAGAGCCTTTGAACCCTTCGAGGTAACAACTGTACACATTCGGGTTTCCCGACCTCCCTCCCTTCATTTTCCATCCTACCCTCAGTCTTGTGTTCCTCGACGCGAACACCAAAAGGCTTCTTTATGAGTATCGTCTCTCCCACTTACCATAGCCTTCTTTAGACCCTTCATCTCGTACCGTGCTCCTTTGTTACTACGTTGGATTCTATGACGGTCGGGCGTAGGTGAACTGGCAGTCAAGAAGCGCTGGAGTTGAGTTCGTATACTATGAGACGCCGCTTCCTATATTGCTGTTTCTAATCGAGGAGAAATGGCTGTCTTGCACTGTGATGATTGAGACTGTATCGGCGTCAACTGCGAGATGTTGAAGTCGACGGACCTGGTAGAATCGAGACTGGACACGCGCGTCTGATGTACGAACGTTGATGCGAATAGGAACAAGAACGCCAGGCAATGGCTATGTTATCACCTGTACTGAGGAGATATGTCGACGTCGATAACTTGGTAGTAGATATGTCTAGCTGACTCGATACGGATCTGAATGCACGATGCACCGTATGATAGCTGCCGGACCTCAAGCAGCAAGGTGATACGCAAGCCAAAACAAAGAGGTGCGTCAGACGAACAGGGGACACTCACACTCTGCTGCTTGCAAGCCAGCTCTCGCCCAGTCGCTTCGGATGCAAATCTCGCCTGGAATTGCTAGCGAGAACGAAATGATGTGGCAGAATGGCAGAACGACACCACCCTGCGTCTCCTTTTCTGATGGGTGGTGCGTGGGACCCCTTCGAGTTGGTCAGACAAGTCTTGACAGGTATAATTACGATAGAGACGTGTTCCACGCAAAGGCGGAACGATCCCCTAGAATTTAGATGTAGACTTTCCAGGCAAACAAATAGTCAACTGCACGAGCCTTGGGCTTTTGCATTTCTGATTCCACGGAATGTCATTGTAATACTGTCATGCACCGTTACACCTTCCGCAGTCCACCAATCTCCAAAGAATCTCAAGCACGTTTCAACGACTCGTGATACGTGGCCGTATCGAGCGTCGTTTGTGAAGGTTTGGCTGGAAGACCGGCTGAACGCGGCGGAAGTCCATTGTAGATCCCGCTCGAATTAGCAAGTCTTGTCCTCTTTCCCGATTGCGTCTCAGTGTCGTGGTGCGTAGAGGAACCCTCGCCATCTGCCCGCCGCTTCCCTTTTCCTTTGTCACTATCCAGGATATCAGATTCCGGAGTAGCCGAGCGGCCAGCTAACGGTGAATGCTCCATTGCATTCAGCTTTGCTTCCAATGCTGCGATTTGTGCTTCAGCACTGTATACATAATATCTTTAATCAATTGGCCACCTACAAATGACTTGGGAAAAGGAATAAGCACTCGCCTTTGTGGTCGCTTATGGCTTTTCAGCAAACTCAGCGTCGTTGTCTTGGGAGGATCGCCTCGACGATACGGCTTCCCTGACCCGGAACTCATGTATTCAGGATTCATCTGTTAAGCATATTATGTCAGTAGATGGATAAAGCGATTCGAGATCTGGCAGCGCTTACAGCTGACGCCGGCGATACCGCAAGTTTTCTTCCCCGGAGCATGCGATCATGTAGTTTTGCTACGGCTTTAGCTGCTTCCTGCAGAAATCGCAAGCGTAAGGCATGAGCTATCTACTCAAGAGTAAACCGTGTTTCCGTGAAACACAATTACACACCTCCTTTGTTGAAAATTCGACGAATGCATATCCTCTGGGTTTCCCCTTTAGCGGGCCAGTCTTGTGGAACAAGAAGTCCATCTTGGCTACCTTCCCGCATTTTGAGAAAACCTGAATTAGGGTATACCTTGCCAGAACGGTAACAACGACACGATGGTGAGTGAAGTAGGCATCTGTTAGCATTGAGAGCTCAAAGAGATAATGATAAAATGCACTCACTCATCCACGGCAGAGCTCAGATTTCCTACAAATAGTCTTGTCGATTCCGTCACTGGCACAGCTGTAGGCCGCACTGAAGGCTTGGTGGAAGACTCGGCAGCGGTGGAAGGTCTTGTCAGGTAGTTGGAAGCCATGGCGCGGTGTAGTGGAACTGGAGAATACAGAAACTAGCAGTGCTTCTGGAATTACTTATGTCGATGGTTAAGGAGCGGTTGGCGATTTGATTCAGGCAATCAAATGCTGATAAGTCAGACGCTGAATGGTGGCGATGATAGGAGGAAGTTCAGCAAGCGGGGTATTTAGCTGTTCGAAGAATGGGTATTGTTCACGGTTGAGTGGGTTGACAAAAGGACAGCGTGGCTTGAAGGACGCTCACGTTTCAGAATATTAGCGCGCCATTCGATCACCAATTCTTGTTGGTACCAGTACTTGGCTAGTCAACTGTCCGGCTCATGTCACCCTCTGACGGGGTCGGTACTCGTCATAGCATGCTGGACATGTTGCATGTTCCCTCCCTGGATAGACTAATCGTAAATACAACATTCCTACAGCAACAGCAGACATTTTCGAGAAGGGTTGCTCTGCTAAACTGTAACTTCGGGTTCGTGCACTGTTGGCGGTCCATATTTGACACGTCCTACACTTAGCCAAGCTTCGCTGCCACCCTCATAACACCAGCCAAGTGGACCGAGGTCGCATTCGGCACAGACAAGCCACTTAATACTCTTCTCCTTGCCCTTGTTCACTCCTTCTATCGCCCTGGAGAACCCGATGTTTTCGAAGGCGAACGGCGAACCGTCAACATGCCAGTACAATGTCGCTTCCTTTGCGTCGGAACCATTTGTAGTTACTTTGGGGTCGGGTTTGAAAGGCGCCTTTTCATCCTCGGGCATCTGTTGGACAAAACCTGGATTTGAGTGTTGCTTCTAGGGTGAGCAGCGGGACGCCTGAAACTCACCACCTTGTCGTCAATGACCAAATCCCCTGATCCAGCGTTCAAGATCAGACTACCGCATTCCTTTCGTGGGCAGTAAATCCTCCGTTTGTTATACTGAACGGGGTCAGCACCGTCAATGCCAGGCTTGGTACACAATTCCTCTTCCCACTTCTCCGGATCGAGATCCTCAAACGCTACCAGTCGAGGCTTGTCCTTGGCTCGAGCTGCGGATTGCTCAGTCAAGGCGGCCAGCATAGCTGCTTGCGATGGCGAATCGATACCCTCGTGCACGGCTGACGTGAATTCCCCCTTGGCGTTCCGAGTATGCAAGGCTGCATTGTGTTCAGTCACCTTCTCCACTTTGTGCAATTCCCCGTTCTGATCCGCCTGATTCTGAGTTGTCTGTTGCTCCTTGACTGAAGCAGTATCAGCGGTGACGGCATCTTGCGGGCTGGATTTGGCATCTGGTATCGAAGGAGGCACCGCGGCACCAAAGTAATCCCGAGCAGTGCTTCCGCTAGGTCCCGAAGCAGGAGGCGTCCGTGTTGGCGTGTTTGCTGCTGTCTTGCGAGTCGGCTTGGGACGATGGGTGTCCACGGCGGCGATCGGTAAAGGATATCGTTCTTCCTCACAACCATAAGCTCGAGGGCTCAGCTTGATCAAGGTATGCAAAGGTACCTGAGTGAGATAGTAGATGTCAATTATGCGCGGACAAAGCCTAGGGAGTATCATCCATTACCTTGATATAAGGGATTTCTGCTTGAGGAATACCCATAAAGTAACCATACAAGCATCGAATGATAGCCTGTTGCAGATTGTTGAAGGATTAGGAGATCTTCCAAATTTGATCAATCCGTGCAGTGCTTACCTGATGGCAGATGATGAGAATGTTATCCTGACGCTCCAATTCCATTATAACAGGTTCCAACCTGACAATGACATCTCGATACGACTCTCCACCTATTGAGGACATTGAATTAGGTCTCTTCGACCCAAGGGCATAGCTCTCATCAAGTCATACCTCTGTATCGGTAGTTGAATTTGTCGTCATCTCGAGCTTCATAGTCCTCCGGGTACTTTTCCTATTGCCAAACAGCACAGAGTTGCTCTGCAGTCAGCGCAAAGGAACGCTTAATTTGTTTCGAGACACCCACAGCAATCTCCTCGTACGTCATTCCATCGCAAACACCTGCATCCAACTCATCTAAAGACTTCCACGTCTTTTTGGGGTACGGCAGATGTCTCGCCGTCGCGATCGTGCGTTGAAGGGTGGATGTCCAAACCTGCCCGAGTGAATAAAATCGATGGTGAGCGCGAAGCTGCATATTCTGATCATCGCATCTCATTACGCACCTGAATAGGGGCATCTCCGATATTTTCCAACACCAGAGCTGGAAGGGCGGAGGCATACTTCTCCCCACGTGGTGATATCGGGGAATCACCGCCGATCATGCCACCAACATTATGCATACTCTCTCCGTGCTGGCAATCAAGAAGAACCCCTACATATTAGCACATTTCCTTCAAGCTGACCTGTATATACACTTACTCTGGAAAGGTAGATACTGCGTGGTTTGAGATGCAAGTTCATCAAGTAGAATGCAATCCGACTCTGCAAGTACGAATCGATCTTGTTCATCGTCACCATTTGGCCAACATTCAGAATCCGACAAAACGAAATATCGGGTTCAGAGATCGTTTCGTAGATGCTTTCATACTGGGCGATTCGTTTTCGGAAATCTGCTACCGCTTCTTCCTTGGTCATACCAGCGTAATCCGGGTCGCCGGAAGAGGCTTTGAGCGCAATGTTGGCAGCGATCGTGGCGGGATCATCACAGTATGATTCTAGGAAGATGAGCTGGAGATTGGGTTCCTTTGCTAGCCGTTCCCGGATCTTCCTGCGACGAGCAAAGGTACTGTTCGTTGCGTCTGGGAATATAAATCGCCGTTAGGCATAGCGGTCTCTTCGACGAAAGCAGTCGGGAAATATCCAGGACTCACCCATGATACCGACATTGCCCTCTGCCTTGACCCAATTGATGCAACTCTCCAGACTCTCCTTGGCAAGCTCTTCTCGCAACGCCGTGGCTTTCTCGTTGGAGGCTGAAAAGTAATCCGCTGAATGATCCGTCTTTTGCTCCCCGGCTTCCTGTTGATCTCGAGCCTTTCGTCTTCGCAATTGCCCAACGTTGAATACCTCGACCTTGTACTCCAACCAACGGAGATACCTCATGAGCTTGTTACTCAGATACGATTTCCCTCTAGCAGGCAACCCAACCATTGCGACTACGAGTTTGGCTTCTGAATAGTCGGGCTTTTCGACTAAGGTGCCGATACCGGAAACGGAAGGTGTTCTCGTGTTGAAATTCGATGTCTGTCGAATGAATCGTGTCGTGTCGTCCAAAGTCTTCAGAGCGTGAGTCAAGGCACCAAAGTGAGGCGTTCCCGGTTGGCTGAGCGCTCGGGCTTCGGCCGGAGTCATCGCTTCGTTTGCATCGTCAAGCTGCGACATCTCCACGGGAAGTCCATCGGTACCCTCCGCTAGGCTCAGAATTGGATTCTGAATGGCAGCTACGCCAGGTGTACCCGGCCTGGAATTCGCTCGTGAGGCCGCTCGAGATGCGCTCGCTCGAGAAGAAGCGCCAGTAGAGGGCTGTCGAGAAAGACTCGCACCGTTGGGCTGGGTTCCGGTCAGAGGTGTAAAGGCAGCTCCTCCGCTCATCGACATTCGTCGAAGCGTTCCGAGCTTGTTCAGCGCTTCTTGAACGGCCTTTTGGTTGTCTTCAGGATTCACAGGCAGCTGGGATGGTTGAGGATCGGACATGTTGGAGGAAGTGTGGGTTTGAGTGATGGCTGAAGGTCGGAAGAGAGGTCAGGGTGTCTGGAAGAATGAAGCTGCACTGATGAACGGAATCCGCGAGATGACCGTTTCGTGGCCGACGACTCCTGTTTAGGATGGTGCAAGTAAGGCAAAAGCGAGCCGAACTAGCCTGTAACGCTTCCTTTGTATGGATTCTCGCTTGCAGAAGCTGGTCCGTGTAAAGGTCCTTGAGGAACTTGCAAAAGGTGTGTCGGTGGTATCGGGTCAGGGCTTAATCGCTATCTATCGGTATACGAGTATTGCGCCGTCAATCATCAGCACCCGGATGTAACTCCTCCACTTCGGATTCAAGTCTGAAAGCGCGGGCCTGCGCTAGAGCGAACTCGGAACTCGGCGAGAGTCAGACAAGAAAGAAGGATACACAATCCGTCATGGAGGCACCTATTTCCTTTTCCTACGGTGGGCTTGGCCAACGGGAGCGTTCGCATTCGATCTTTGAACGTCTTCATGCTACACTTGTTCAGTTAGCGAAGACCACACCGTCCAAAGAGCTGCACTCGAGCCCATCGTCCCGCTACTTGTTGTGCAATAGATCCCTGGAAATCATCACAATGGCTGCCGTAAGCGTCACATCAGCTCCGTTCAACCTTAGGATGCATCCGAGCATGTTTAGCCCTACGAAATGTTCTCAATACTGAACCACTATCGTCCATTATGCATAGATCATTTACAACACCTTCTTCAAGAGGAACTCGGTATACGTCACCACCGTCTTCGCATCGGCCTTTGCCTTCTCCATCGGATTCGACTTGGCTACTTCTGCTTGGTGGGATGCGCACAACCGAGGTGTGAGTGTTTGATCGGGGATTGACCTTGTTTAGCCGCGGGTTTCCGGGTGGTCGAAAGCGGATCGTGGCGGCGGAGGCCGCGGAGCAGTACAAGCCAAGCGAGCGTGCAGGAAAGGGGAGCGCGAGTCAGCAAATGGTCATGCTGGCGGTACTGGATTGAAAACAGGGAGGAGAGGTTTGTCGCATCGAGGGGAGAACCACCGGCGTTGCTTGTCGCAGGTCCGATGGGACTGAATGGAGAGGAAGAGGGAATGAGGATATCGGTCGATATGGCTCAAGCAGGATTGTCGGCACGCGCGGGTCCGCTTGCTTGAACGCCTCGAAGACGGACACAATCGCAGGTTGAAGGCCATGTCGAAAGATGTGTCGACGGCGACAAGTCGCGTTTCTATCGGACGACGTGGCAGAGGCTGCGTCGCATCCTCCCTTGAGACTGAGGTGCGGACGAAGCCTATGAAGCAAGGATTGGTTGCCAGCCATAATGAAGCAACATGTTGACGGAGTTTGTTTGCTTTTTCCCCCATGATGTAGAAACAATGGAAGGTAAGCCCTGGTTCATTCACTTTCCCTCCTTGCGCCCATTTGTACTGATTCTCCGTCTTACCATGATTTGCAGGACATCCGACACAAATACATCCAAGCCGACGATGAATAGATGTTCGGGCTATGCACATCGCGATGTGATCTCCGATCCCGGCACATGCTGTTCCCGATTGCAGTAGGAATAGAAGTGGATTCGGCGTGTCTGATGATAGCATCATCAGATGGCGGGTGACAGGGATTGTGGATGATATTGTAGCGGACGTGACCTGATGCATATGGAACACTGGGAAAAGGCTATGTTGTGTAGGAGTACATTCTGAGGACAGGGGAGAAAGATGGGGTGTGAATGGCTGGTGTGTGGTGCAACCCATGGGAACGATGAGGTGACCAAATGCCGGGCTTTCCCTCTTGCAACTCTCCCTTGAGCAGCTCCTCGATGGCGGCCCTGTCGCACATTCTTGTTCGTGGCCTGAGCGACTGCAACTTCGAGAACCTCTTTCGAAATATTGTGACAAGGTGGCATGCTAGATTTACCATGCTCGTCCCGCGAGGGGTACATCAGCTCAAGAAGTACGAGGTGAACTTTTAACATTATTGATATCGTTTCCAAGCCTTTCGTTTCCCTAATGGAGACTGTTCATGGCGCCACCGTGCCCATTGCGACATTGTTTGAGGGCCGGAAGCTCAGAAATCCTCACAGAGCGCTTCGTACAGGGTACTAGCCGTAGCCAACCCCAAAAAAAAACTTGCTGTGAAGGAGGAAGTGGGAAGTGGGTAATAGTGGAGGTCCGGCTTGGCTAAAGACCCCGCCAGCCCGGTATTCCCATTTTCTGACGTCATCTAATTGCAACCTGACTTCTGCCTTTGGTTGCCTAATGCATTCCTGGATGGGTTCGAGTATATCTGCAGTCCAGTATCCATGCTGCTATTCAAGAGCGCCAGAGCTCAAGTCTGCTCTAACATTTTTGCTCTACAGCTCAAACGTCCTAACGTACAGCAACAGTCTACTACACGAACTCGCACAATGAGCGTTAAATCACAAGGAGAAGCCAAGGAGAAGACCTTGATTGTGGGTAAGTCTATAACAGTTAGGACCAGATGGCGGGAACGCTGACTTGGAGGCTGTTTGCATTGGAATAGTCTTCGGCGCATCAGGAGATCTCGCTAAAAAGATGGCAAGTCTTGGTACAAAAGCGTCAGTGTTCGCATGGCGCTGACGCAGTTCGCGATTCCTTTGACGGTGTTTTCAGACATTTCCTTCGCTATTTGGTCTCTTCAAGGATGGCTTCCTTCCCTCAAAGACCCATATAGTCGGCTATGCGAGATCAGAATTGGAGAAGAAGGATTTCGAAGAGCGTTTGACTGGTGGAATTGACAAAAAGGAGGTACGTCATGGCGCACAGGTCGAGCTCTGCGCCAGTGTATTGATTTCGTCCGCGTCGTTTCATCAGTCAAAAGACAAGATCGAAGAGTTCAAGAAAATTAGCACCTACGTCCAGGGGGCGTATGATGAAGATGATGCGTTCAAGAACCTGGAAAGCGAATTGCAAAAGATGGCTGACAAGGATTTCGACGGAGAGTCGCACCGAATATATTACGTGAGTTGCTTTCACTGGCAGAACCTTCCAAATCGGTGACTTACTACGACATATCAATCATTGTTCAGCTTGCTGTTCCACCCAGTCAATTCACTTCCTTGGCGGACAAGCTACACAAGAACAACTACAAGGGCATTTCCAACCGTCTCGTTATCGAGAAGCCATTCGGCAAAGATTCCGCCAGTGCAAAGGAAATGATGGAAGCCATCACCAAAGATGGATGGAAACAGGAGGAAATCTACAGAATAGACCACTTCATCGGAGATGAAATGGTGAGAGCGTATTCAGCAATCCTGCAAGATGCAAGGAATTTGCTCATGAAGGATTTTGCTTACAAATAGGCGCGATCAATCATGCAGCTACGATTTGCAAACGAATTGCTTATTGACTCGTTGTTCAATAAGGACAAGGTGGCGTCTGTGTTGATCGAGCTCAAGGAAACTTTTGGTTGCGAGGGTCGAGGTGGATACTTTGACGAATTTGGAATCATTCGAGACGTTTTGCAAAATCGTAAATCGCCACGCCCGAGTCCCTCCATATTATGATCGCGGGGCTGACTCTCCATTCTCTTCGATTACCAGACTCGATGCAGCTTCTCACTTTCCTGACCATGGATAAACCAGAGTCGCTTGAGGAGGACCACATCCGTGACGAAAAGGTATGAATGCGGGTTTGCCACAGTGCCACCTATAACACTTGATTCTAACCGTTTGCAATTTTCGGTGCCTATCAGGTCAAGGTCCTCAAAGCAATCAAACCGATCAAGAACGACGAAGCCGTAATGGGCCAATACACCGGTAATGGCGACAAGGAGGGCTACCTCGAAGATGACTCCGTAGAGAACAAGGAATCAAAAACCGCGACTTTCGGAGAAGTCGTGCTTCGCATTGACAACGACCGTTGGCAAGGTGTTCCTTTCCTTTTGAAGGCTGGTAAAGGTTAGTCCGCGAAAGACGGCACGCGGCGCCATCATTGAGATTACTGATTTCGATTCCCTTGCATCGGCTTGAATGCAGCAATTGAGGAAGATGCGCTGAGAATTGTCATACAATTCAAGCAGACAGACAAACCACTATATCCTTCTCAAGAGCCTAATGAGCTCGTTATCGAACTTTACGAAAAGAAGGTGTATTTCAAAATCAACTCCAAGAAGCCTTCGATGGAAGGTGGCATCGTTCGACCGGAAATGATTCTAGATTATGAGAACAAATTTGACGGTCTGGATGCGCCTCAGCCATACGAATTTGTTATCCATGAAGTGCTAAAAGGGAACCAGAAGAGCTGTGAGTGCGAGATGGTCGGAACATATTCGAAGACATATGGACTGATATCTTTTCTGCTGCGCGTAGTCGTACGCCAGGATGAGCTGGAGGAGGAATGGCGGATTTTCACGCCGTGAGTCACTTTTTCAATCATCGCATGGAATTGCCCAGCTAAACTTTTCGCTCTGTACCGCCTCAGTCTCCTGCACTACTGTGAAGGCAAAGACTCATCCAAGCCTGTGGAATACAAGTATGGTTCAAACGGACCCAAAGAATCACTCGAGTTTGAGAAGAAGCTCGGCTTTGTACCCACAAAGGACGGATAGTGAGTGCACACGAAAGAGCTCCCGGGTTGAATGAGGCTGACCTTTCGACGATTTCGTCTTGCAGCAACTTGAAGAAGATTGATGTTACGAAGTAATGATATACTAGAAATGCCATAAATGTGGATGGACGTAATGCTGGATTGTTGTATGCCTAATAACAAGAACCGAAGTAGTGTGGCGAGGGAACTATATGTCTTTACCCCGTCTTGACGCTTCTTCACGCAATCTCTCCTTTTCCTTTTCCCGCGCCTCTAGTCGTCGTTCAGCCTCTGCCCATCTCTTTTGCCAACCCTCCCGCACCTTGCCAACCAGCTTGTACCCTGTTTCAATTCCGTCACCGTTGATCACGCTCTTCCATGCCATCTTCATAAAGCGCTCCTGAGTCCCGTCCGTGAATGAGTTGAAATATACTGTGATAAGTCGATAGCTTGGCTGGAGAAGCCGATCAAATCGGGCAACAGTGGCGTAATACGGAGTGAGTAGGATGTCACGGAACGGGATGATGACAGCTCGACTACTCGGAGACAGGCAATCATCAGACAAGGTAAGAGGAAGCAGACACAAGAATTGCAGCTTACCCATCGCCAATTTTTCGACGCTCGATGCTCCATTCATCGTCATCGAATTTGCGCTTTATCGGTGGTCTCTGTTTCTGTTGCTTACTCGTTGCCGTCTCGACATGCTCGATATCTTCCGGTGGTAGTGTATTGTTTTGAGTTTGACCGCGTAAAGTATCGTTGTATGCAGTGTGCTTGTTGGTAGTTTGTACCTCTTGCATTCCCTCGAGATCGCCCCGGAACAATACGAGCTCTCTTTCAGCAATCCATTGCCGTATCCTTCTCCGAGCGGCCGTACTGTATGCTTCATCCTCGCCATCCGCTCGCTCTTTGCCTTTAATTGACCTTTTCCTACCGAGCAAAAGGTCTCTCCTCGGATCATCGTCCCCCGAATTCACTTTTTTATCCACATTGAAACAGATCGTCCGGCATGTCGGTAAATAATCCGCATTCCGGCGGTGGTTTGATTGGACACACCAGGAGAAACAGGTTTGGTCGGTGTATGGGGGTTGGTAATCTTCGGGATCGGCTGGAGGGAGATCCAGTGGCGGGAATAAAGCCGATATTGGTGGAAGGTGTTCGGTCGACGGTGATGTTGACGTCGGCATCGATGGTAGCTGCCCGTAGTTACTCGACGAAGAGGAAGCCGCGTTATCGTTGATATCCTCCTTCATGCTGGAAAGCTGGAGGAAGGGCAAGGCCAGTACAGTTTAGATGATAGGCGCTGAAGAAGCCTCTCGGAACGGTGGTTGTGATCGCAGTTGTGGGTAATGATTGAAGGGTTTCAAGAGACCTGCTCAACACTTCAGGGGGCTGTTGTGAACAGTTGAAAAAAGAAAGGATGGTAAGTTTTCAATCAAGCAGGACACCGACTTTCACCTGGAGACTGGCTTGCGATACTTTGGTCCCTCATCGACCACTAGCGATCGAGCTCAAACAATTGCTCGAATCGCCATATTGCCTGATAGTCGCGAGAATGGAACGTTGCTTGCCCAGCTAACGGAGTACGGGTCTCAACATCGAAGCAAAGCATCCTCCTTGCCATTCGTCCCGAAGGAGATTGTCTGATTACTATATTACAAGCCAACCGATCTGGGTTCAAGTGCCAGCACTTCTTGGTGACTATTGCGCGGGAGCGTTGACCGATAGCCCACGAATAATCTTCTCATTGCTACAGGGTAAAAAATACAATATGCCGCTTACAACGTGAAGGTCCCTCAGCCCCTTGCTAGACTCCCGCAAAATAAAAGCCCGCAACTGGTCAACCGTTCCTGCTTACAACGCCCATCCCTAGAACCTATTCATCGTCCGCTCGCATGGACTGTCCCTTGATCCGTCTTCCGCCGTGCCCATTCGATTTGGTGAAGGTCTGCGAATCTTCTCCTGCACCACTCATGATGCTCTCTTCTCGTTTCCGTTTCTTATTCCCTCCGAGAGTGAGCGGATCACGGTCGCCGGTGTCGTACGATTCCCCTTTCACTCTTGATGAACGGAATGAACGAGGATCAGCTGGGAGTGCTGGAATTCTGAGTCGAGAAGATGCTCACCTCTGTTTCTCCTCGGCTTCAGCTTGCAAGAGGTTCATCGACTGTTGTAACGCCGGATGCGTGAGTATATAGTCGAACATGGTCTTCAAGGCCACTCACCGCTTGATAACTCCCGCTGCTCATGCTAAACAGACGATCCGTATCCTGCACTTCATATCGCTTCTTCGTACTCGGGTTGACTTTGAGGTAGTTTTCGAATCCCTAGAGTGATTACGCAGATGCTTCGTTAGGTGGCGTACCGGCATAAACACAGGATATCTTCATACCTTGATAATGTTCCCGCCAGACAATGCGGTTTCTGAAAGGTAACTACCTTCAAATGCCGCTATCGACTGTTCAAGCTGTGCCTGCAGCGATACAAAATGTTCGACTAGTTAGTCCCTTTTTGCTAGTCGTGCCTGGTGGATGAAAAACGAGCAAAGCCTTCCAGATGCAAACACTCACCAAAGCCTTGTCTGCTTTACGTTTGGCTTGGATAGCACTCTTCAGCCTGTCGATGGCGCTCTTGGTCACTGCAGCTTCCGAAGGCATATCGGAAGGCCGTAGGATGGGCTGCTGAAGAGGATTCCGTATTGACCGCTAGTGTTTACTGTCCAACGCAAAGCTGATGTGTGAAAGGAATAAAAGAATATAGAGTTTACATGACACCGACAGCTTCATCTGCTCCTCCTCCTTCCGACCGACGACCCATTTTGTATCCGCCACAGCGCCACGCGACAAACGAATATCGGCTGGATTGATAGTGGCCTACCTCATCCCGCCCAAATGTGTGTAATAGCGTCCTTGAAGTCGACCCCGTTGACAAACGACTGGTTTTTGGATCCTAACTGGAGAAGGCGCTCATCATACCTTTTATCACCACACCATCGATTCAGTATCGACCAGTGAACCGACAATAATTTTGCCCTTTGTGATACCTCCCGTTGACCGCTTCCATTACTGGCTTCAAGCGTCATCAAGATGTCTTCCTCTGCAACTCCCGACTTTTCGGTGACGAACCCGGTACGACGAGTTGATATAAAGGATATAGGGAATAGGTACTCATGGCTGTGTCATTTGGCTTGTAGATGAAGAAATATAAACTGGTGTTCCTGGGGGAACAGAGCGTTGGGAAAACGAGTTTGATTACCCGGTTTGTAAGTCCTTCTTATTCTAATCTTGCCCCTCGTCTTGGTCTACCGCTCGTTCGCATAAGGCTATAATGTATCTCAAGGAAGGCTATACAGGGGTAGAATTGACGATCCATTATTGCCGCTGATTTATTTTTGACACGCAACTCCCGCTCGATAGATGTATGACACTTTCGACAATACATATCAAGCAACAATAGGTACGGGTTTCCTTCCTTCACATTGCGTCGTCCTCCGAACTTGAACTGAACTTAGGTCTTGCTCCTATCAAGGCATTGACTTTCTGTCCAAGACGATGTACCTGGATGACAGGACAGTGAGATTGCAGTTATGGGATACTGGTGAGTTCCGAGAGGCCAAAGCTTCCGTGGCTTGCATGAGTGTCTGATACTTTTCCATAACTCTTACAGCGGGGTACGTCGAAAACGCACTTATAGAAGCGATGGACAGACATCTAATACTCATTACTTCCTAAACGGCTGATTCGGTCTCGCAGACAAGTAAGTACAGATTCATAATCGCCCTCGTGTGCATCTCCGCTGATCGGTCGTTACTCATCGCACAGGAGCGATTTAGATCCTTGATCCCGAGTTATATTCGGGACAGTTCGGTAGCCGTGGTCGTTTACGACATCACAAGTCAGTACACATCGAGTAATAATAAATTTTGAGCCGAGGACCGTCCTCTGATGGTGGATTGCTATACGATAGGCCGCATATCGTTCCAGAACACCACAAAGTGGGTAGATGATGTTCGAAATGAACGTGGGCTGGATGTGATCATTGTTTTGGTCGGAAACAAGACGGATCTGAGCGATAAACGGTGCGTTACCTTACACTCTCCCACAATCAACTAAGGTAACAGTGCTAACATAGTAAATTCATCGACCAGTCAAGTAACGACTGAAGATCTAGAGAGACGCGCAAAGGAGCTGGGTGTCTTATCGATTGAGACCTCTGCAAAGGCAGGATACAATGTGAAAAACTTGTTCAAGAAGATCGCGCTCGCATTACCAGGAGGAGCTGGCCAACCAGAAGCATCGACAATCAGCACGAGTGAGTACATCGCATACCTCGCGTACTCTAGCCCGTATGACATACTGATCAAACTGTATAATGGCAATGTGCTTAGAAATTGATGTGACTTCGGCAAAGGATTCTCAATTACCCCAGGCCTCAAATTGCTCTTGCTGAGCGGTGAAACGCCCTTCTTGTTGGCCACGCAATTGGGCTGTGAATTGGTGTGGTTACTAGGATTCTGCACACGACTTCTTTTGTACTGGCGGCATTTGTACATGATAGCTACGGGTCTATAACACAATTAATAAGCTTGCTAAGAGTGAGCTCTATCGCCCAGCTTTCAAATTGGTATGCCATCTTGGTTGCAAGCAACGACTGTCTTATATAGCAAATGGGCCAGGAAACAACGACGCGCTCAGGGCTGGCGATTGAGAGTGTTGGATATCGGTCCGAGAGTCTTTCGCCGTCCTCTCAAGGGATCGGAGCGGCTGGGCGGTACCATTCGACGAGCGTAGGGGCAGTATCATGAATGATGGTGGTCGAGTGGTTGATGAGTCGCGTATCATGGGATGTTCCCCTTTGCAACTTGCAGGTTCTTCATCAAGTCGGATGCATCAGCTGCGCGATTGTTTAGGTAAGGTTACCTTGAGATATAGATGATGTTTGTAGACACATTGTATGCATCTCATCATTCTCATTGTATTGACAGCATAGGACTACATTCTTACCGTATTCCGAAGCAACGGCCGAGGCCTAATCGCTTGATTGCTTCTCCTTGCGAGCTGCAAGCCTGCAACACCTTCTCTCTGCCAGCACTTGCAACCTGAATTGAAGACGGAAAACAGGTCGACGTACCTGAATAGCATAGCCTCTTCAGGCGGATCCTTCTTCTACGGATAGGAGTTATGTGTGCCAAGTCGACTCCACGCAAATATGATTATCGCCACCTGGGCGGCTCCTCTCGTCCGCCTCCCTCTGAATTGCAACTGTCCATTCTTTGATCTATCTTGTTGACCTGGGAACGATACGTTGGAGTCGAGAGCACGGGGTTCGGACAAACGAAGCAGGGAAGTTGGCCGTGAAAAGTCCAAAGGATGTTTCATCCCTAGACCGGCTCCAGGCCAGACCGCTTTACCTCCTGGCTGCAATTAGAGTAGGATTAATGAATGCACATACCTATTCACTTGAGTGATAAAGTGAAGGGTGGCGTCATTCTGCCGGCGAGAAGCACAACAAACATTCCGGATCCCAGTTTCCTTATATCTACGCACTGTTTTCATCAATCCCCTTTTCCTTTGTTGCCCGTTTTCTTCAGCTAGTCCAGTATAATCTTTCAATACTTCGTGTTCATCCGGTCTCGTTTTCAACGTCGACCATGATCAGGAAGAAGAAGAGGGACAGAGTGCCGCTCTGGCCTCTGTTGCTTCTTCTCTTTTGCTTGATTTCACCTGTGCTCGCCGAAATATACAGCGTCAATAACGACAACAACACCGTCATCTATCACGACCATGACTGGATTAATGCCTCTGCCACTACTATTGTGGCTTCCGACATACCACTTGAACCTACTGCAACTATACTCGGCCTTAATGCATCTACCTCGGTCGTCTACTCGGCGTCCATCGTAACTGCAACCACTACCGCGACCGTAACCGTAACCGATACTATTCCCACCACCGGTCACCTCCCATCGTCTTCCACCGCAGCAGATGTTGTCCGACAGACGGATGCTCCTCGACTCAAGGGCATCCGTCTCCCCTGGTCCCACAACGCACCGCTGCTCCTGCACCATGTCGACGAAGAAGCTCGTGAGCACTCACCTACGGGTAGCTCTGATGGTTACTTTGCCGACACGCGAAATCACACTTCGCCCACTCCGGATTCCAAACCAAGAAACGTGGCCGCGGGCTTTGTCAAGAAGCTGACAGTCGCCGCGCACCCGGTTCTTGTATTCGGCAGCCATCTCTCGGTCCGCAACGTCCAGCAGCGTATCCTGGATAGCCCAGTCGGCCGTTGGGTCGGTGGGTTTGCTTTCGGTCCGTTTGATGGGTTTACGGTCGTCTGCAGTGCGAATCGGTTCCCGAAAGGCTGGAAACTAGACAGCGATTCGTGGTCCACTGAACAAGGCAAGTCGGTTCCGCTGCATTGATCGCACTACGTTACTGATTCGTTTCACATTGCGTTCGGCTCGCAGATTCCAGATCGGCACAGAAAGCATGGGACACCATCGCCGTCGACCGTCTACAACATCAATTCGATCAGAGGGTCCAGAGAGACCCGTTTCTGAAGTCGCGGGCCGACAGAACAGAGAAGGCCCCGCGCCAGAAAGAGCGGCTGCACAATCAAATGCTGTTTTTGGAGGTGAAACTTAAAGCCGATCATGGATGCTTCGATTCAGTGAGTTCCCGATCCTATTCTTCTGTTGGCCTACATGACGTTAATGCTAATAACAATGTGACTTACCAGACCGCCTTGACGGTTCACTCACCTCCCGTGTATCCACGTATGGCAAGGGCGGAGTATTGGCGGTACAGGATCCATGCTGCAATCATGGAAATGACGTTCACTCAACTGGCGGTCATTTGGATGGCACGGAAGCTGCGTAGAAGATGGGCACGTAATGGTAGTGCGAAACCGGTGCGTAAAAGCGGTATCAATGCCTTTAGATGGCGACTGATCCGTTGTTTGACTATCCCTAGGTCTACGTTCGCATGCCTCGCGATCCACCGGAAGATCCTCCTGCTTTGCCACCACCAGTTGACCATGCTTCGCAGGTGAAGGCAGAGACCGACACCCAACAGGAGTTGAAAGAAACCCCTACCATCATTGACTGCGCGCGCAAGCCACTGCCATGCTTGCCGCCCAGTCAGCTTGCTACGCCCGCATCGTTCCCCGATTTCAACTGGACGTCTAGACAGGACATAGAATGGATGGATGCCACCATCTTGACCGCAATAGCGCACCGCTACCAACGGTCAAAATCACCAGACACTTCATTCGCGCCGGCTCATTCGAGGACCGTTTCCTCTTCCAGCGTAGCCTCTGAAAAGGCGAACACAGAGAAGTCGGATGGCACGAGTGCCGAAGGAGTCCGCGCCACTACCGGAGAAACCGTCGACTCTCCATCGACACCAGAGCCAGCTAGAATGCAAGAGCAGACACGAGAAAGCCAGGAGTCGGATGGCACGAGTGATCAAGAGGATCAGTGGGCGTCTAGACCGGACACAGAATGGATGGATGTAACCATCTTGACCGCGATGGCGCACCGCTACCAACGGCCAGATTCACCAAAAGCTTCATTCGCACCGTTTGACTTGACGGTCGTTTCCTCTTCCAGCGAAATCTCAGAAAGCGAAACCGTGGAAAAGGTGAACACAGAGAAGTCGGATGGCACAAGTGCCGAACAAGTCCACACCACTACCGGAGAAACCGTCGACTCTCCATCGACACCAGAACCAACTAGACTGCAAGAAAAGAGGCCAAAGAGCCAGGACTTGGATCGCACGAGTGTTGAGGAAAACCAGAACGAAGCAGGAGCGACTGTCGTGTCTCCAGCCTCGTTAACATTCGCTGAAACACCATGTTTGACAAGCGTCGAAGCAGCAACGCAAACGGAGCTGTTAAAGAGCCAGGAGTTGGACGGCTCTACTGCTCAAGGCCCCCCCACCAACACAGAAGCAGATGTCGTTTCTTCAGCGACAGCTTCATCAGTTGAACCAGCAATTGAAAACGAAACGCTAGCAGTATCACCAACCGAAGAAGCCAAGAGTCCGGAGTCTGGTAACCCCAGTGCTCAAGGCATACACACCGACACAAAAGCACACGTTGTCTTCCCATCGGAAATCAAGTCATTCGAGCTAGCACCACAAACCGAAACCGAAACCAAAGAGGTATCACAAATCGAAGAACCCAAGAGTCCTGAGTCTGGCAGCCCAAGTGGTCGAGAAGCATGCACCGACAAAGAAGCAAACGTTGTTTCCCCACCGGCTACCAAGTCATTCGAGTTAGCATCACGAAATGAAACGAAAGAGGTAACACAAACCGAAGAACCGAAAAGTCTGGAGGCTAGTAACACTAGGCCTCAAGGCAGCTGCACCGACACAGCAGCGAACGCCGTCCTACCATCGACGACCAAGTCACTCGAGCTAGCAACTCAGACCGAAACGGTTGTAGCACACCCAGACGAGAAACCGGGGGGTACGGAGACTGTTAGCACCAGTGTTCAAGAAACCCACACCGACACAGAAGCACACGTTGTCTCCGCATCGGAAACAATCGATCTAGCAACACGAACCGAAACGGAAGTAGCGGCACGAGATGAGCTACCGAAACGTCTGGGGGTCAGTAACACCAGGCTTCCAGATACCTGCACCGACCCAGAAGCGAACGCGCCTCAAGACAACTGCACCGACAAAGAAGTAAACGTCGTCTCTTCAGCGACAACACCAGCAGTTGTACCAACAACTCAAGAAGAAACGCTAGCACTACCACAAACGGCGACCAAAGCCGCACCAAGACCGACGACCGAAGTAGCATCGCCAAGGCCAGACCAGACCGCAACGCGCTCCAGCAAATCTCACTCGTCAAGAGGCGCGGTCGCTGCATGCTTCGAAGCAGCGTTTTCCCGGGTGACTCCTCCGTCATCGGTCAAGAAGCGTGTACCCCCGGCCAACATTCCGGTGACCGTCCCCTCTGCTTCAACTAACGTAAGGGAGCAAGTGATGCAAGCCGAGAACATTGCCTCGAAGCTGTATGCCGGAGTAGCGAAAGGCGGCGAAGTACCCGTCAACCGAGGCAAGGCTTGCAAGCAGCCACCGTCAACCACCGGCGACTCTGCTAGAGCTCGATACACGGATATTAACATTGCAATGGTAGCTGCGTCGCTCGCACCTACGCCTACCGCTTCAACCGCTGTGACTGGCAATGCTCAGGCTTCCAAGCCCTCCCTCGTCAAAAAGTATCCAACGTCCTCTATCTATCCCTTTTCGAGAATGGAACATTTGGACGCGGAGGACCGGATATCGCGAAGAGGCCATCGACAGTAATGACTTCACCACATTCAAAGGACCAGATTAATCGCTCTGCCGTCCAAAGGTCGGAAATGAAAAAGCCATCAGTCGCCACTAGGTCGTCCGATCCACCGATGCCTGACGTCCCAACTAGTTCCACCCGCTCAGGCCCGGCTCCACGAACCAAAAAACCCAAGGGCCCCCCTCAAATTCAGAACAAGCCCGGCCCGTACCACTGGGACGGGACTCCCAAAGATAACTGGCATCATGACTTCCTCAAAAAGAAGACAAGGAGATCGAACAAAGACAAGAACAAGAACAAGAGCGGAGATGACGAACCGGGGGTGGAGGAAGGTGCTGATGGAGAAGATGGGGCGAGTGTGTGAACTTACCGTCTGTCTGATGTGAGTCAAGAGCACCACCTTTGCAGTGTGAAACTCGAGAGCTCACATACCCCCTTCGGTCCTTCCACAGAATGCTTGAAGATTTCCGCAAATCGATCATACCCGGTCAACATGGCTATTCGTTTCCTTGCTACACGATCTTGAATAAAATTTGCTTGCTAGATGGTTCTGAATGATACGACAAAAACTCGATTTCATCGATGAATGACTTGCGTGACCGATATCTTTTACACTTGTACGACTGGCTTGATCGAGTTAGATTTGAAATTCTGTTTCGTAAAACAAAAAAGACTGTTCTTGGTAATTCCCATTGTAATCGCTTTATTGTCTCCAAGTACTCACGTTATGACCAAGATATTCACGTATTCATGCCCAGCCTCTGTGCCTCTTCGACGCCTTCCTACTCATCTCTAATGGTCCAACGTTCCTGGTCCTGCGTCGTTACGGCCGAGCCAACCAGGATCAGCTCACACTGAATCCCTTACGATGGGATCTACACCGCGCAGCACGAATCTCTGTAAGCTTCTCTTAAATCTCTTCCATCTAAGCCGGCCAGCGGCCACTGTAAGCCAGAATGAGCAACTTACCGTCTTACCTATCCAAGGTTCAGCGTTCCTCCTACCCAACCAAGCCCAGCCCGACGCAACTCAACTCAACACAACCGAGGAAGTGAGCGCACGGCACACCATGGAAGTGCTCAGGCTTGAGGAGCTCGGCAGCGTAATGTTAATGTTGAGCATGGTGTTGTCGGATGGTGAGGACGGTGTTATCGCTACATCGAGCTCCCAAAGAGTAGGTCATGCCGAAACAGGTTGCTGAATGGCATGATGATCCACTCGACTGCTATACCATCTGCGATCACCCCTATCTTCTCCAGAGATCTCCATCTCCAGCCACCAGCCAAACATGATCTGGAGGCACCCTGTGAATGCCAACTCTTCTTGCTTCAACAACTTCCTTGTCAAGAGTATAGTAACGTAGTATCGTACCACCATTATACTCATCAATATACCCCATCTTTCCAACGTACAAGCAGAAGCAGAAATGACAGCAGCCACTCACGCCTTGCCGGCTCCAGCACAACCAATCGATTCCGCAACCCACTGGTTTGCTGGTCCTCGTATGCTCACAGGTTGTTCTTCCCAACCATCCTCCTCAGGCGGCAACAGTCATTGTTGATCGTGCCAGCCGGAAGATTAAGGACGTCCTTGTAGGAGTGCCGTTAGCAGAAGGAGAGGAGATGCATCCCGCGTTAGCTGAGGAGAAGGAGGTGGAATGGGTCCTAGTGCATGAAGGAAAGGTGGTTGTTCTTGGTCTTGGTGAGTAAGTTTTACCAATCTGAGCGAGGTTTTGTCGAAACATGAGAGGCCGCGAATCGTTGAGCGAAGAGAGCGTTTTGCAATCGCGTCACAAGGTATGCCAGGGGTGGAGATGTTGGACGATAGTGATGGGGAGATGGCCATGTTCAATGTTCGCAGATCAAATGATCCCCGATACCCTTCTCTCCCCTCCGCCTGCGCCGCCAATACCTCCGCATCCACCAGCGGCGCCAGCAACATTGACCGACACTACACCAAGCACGACTGTTGTTGCACGTCGAATTCGAGTACACGATGCCAATCGAGTACGTCCCTGAGGTGGCCACATTGCAAACTGGGCGCGAACCAAAGCACAGCTCCGTAAGGCAAGTCCCGCCATGGCGCATAGATCCAGTCATTTACACTTGAAATGTCATCGTGTTTCATTATTGCTCGTACAAGTCTTCCGTACACGTCGACGGAATGACACTGTTTGGTTTTTAATTGTGGATGAGTGTAATGCATTTATAATACTCCAGTATCCGAACTACCATCGACCGATTCCCCACCTTCCGTTTTCCCACGCTTCGCGGTATCCTGTTGCAGATCAGCGAGATCGCTATCCGGACGTCGTTTCAGCCCCTGCGTCTTTCCCGACGTTCCATTCAACAGACTCGAAGCCTCATCGTGAATTCCTAAACCGGCATATGTCTCGGCACGAGTCATCGATTCCGTCATTGCTGAGGCTGATGTAAGATTATCGTTCTGCCAAGTGGTCGTTTCTTCTGCATCGTTCGCGTCATGCCCATTCCCGTTGGCCTCCTCAATATCAGACCGGTCCTCCTCCTCTGCTCGACCTTTCCATCCGGTTCGTCGGAGAAGGCACATTTCAACCGTGACACCCGGTCCGAACGCCACGGCAATACACCCTTCCCTGCTCTGCACTTTTCTACTTTGCTCCACTACGGCACCGATACTGACGGAACTGGTATTGCCCTTGCTCTGGTAAACATGCCACGAGGCACGCGTATGATCGTCACCGACCAACCCGAGCTGTTTTTCAATCTTTGCGATGATGAGCGATCCTCCTGGGTGGATCAGCCAGTCGAGGGATGATGGTTGCGTTTCCGCAGGCGAGGAAGCGAGGTAGGAGAATGACTTCGATGCTTTGGCGCGTATGGCAATGGATGGCTTCGATAGTAGGCGGTTGTACAGTTGTGGGACGGCTTGGGATGTTAGTTTGGGCACGCGCTGCGAGATAATTGCCTAGATAGCATTGTCCCAACGTCAATTGTCAGCTAGGGGATGCTCCAAACGCCGAATCGGTTGTAGCCTACCTTCCATCCGTATTCATCCACGTTGAAACCCAAATCTTCGACCGTGTCCGGCACAGTCTCTGTAATACAGTCCATGATCTCAAAAGAGGAATTCTCTGCCACGCATCCAACACACCGTTAGATCAATCGAGGCCGAGCAGGGCCAAGTACACGACTCACCATGACTAGCCAATCGTCCCTCTCCATCAGCAGCACCGACGATCATCGCACTCGCTCCATCGCTAAACAAGCACAAACTGACGTTCGGCCACCCTTTATCCCCTCCAGGCTCTTTGGAAGCCTTGTTAAGCTCATCAATCTCGCTCCTGCACAACGTCGATGTCACTTCTGTCGATACTACGAGGATTCGAGTAGGTTTGGCAATGGGTGACGGGTCGACGGGGACGCGAGCGAGTTGGTGTGCGAGTCGGACGAGGGAGAGACCACCGGCGCATCCAACGCCGTGAAGGAGTGTTCGGTCAGTGGTGAGTGGTAGTCCGAGGGCCATGAGGAGGGCATGGTCGTATCCGCTACATAAGAAGATAGTCCATGGTTAGTGTGTGTGGGCAGGCTTGCTCGTGCTGGCTTTCTACTAACGGATAGCTGCTGGCTGTGCACGTGTTACAGACTGTAGGGAAGGAGCAGTGTCAGCCTGGAATTTCGCAAGTGAGGCTTCCATGACCAGGTGGGCGCTCCTCTAAACTCCTCGTACTCATGGACTGTAATAGATTCCTTCTACTCACCCAAGTGCGTGATATCCTCAAGCTTTCCTCCCCAATCGCTCAACGCCTTTTTCGCGGCAGTCAACGCTAGCTCGACCCCCTTATCCATGAACACCTTGTTCACATCCCGGATTTTTGGTGGTTCAGGCTGGTTGAGCAGAGGATCGGTTATCTTCTGAACGAGTGGTCGGTGGTCGATCTGTGTGTGGTTGTTGACCATGAGTGTCTTTGAGAGACTATCAGCAAAATGGGGAAGAAAAGGGTCGGTATTGCGTTAGCCCCTGTTTTCGCGGTTTAGTTGGCTGTACGGAGCAAGAGCATACCTCTCACTCGGCTCACACCACTTGGTTGCAAAGTTTTCCAGGTCCTGCGGCATGAGCAAGTCGGGAGGGAAAGCTGTGCCGATACCGAGGATATGAGCGGACAGTGGGTCGTGGTGGCTTTCATTGCCCAGCAATGTCCCGGGAATGGGAGTGTGGGGAGGAGTGGTTTGAGCGAGAGAGGGTTGCATGATTACGGTCCAGTGCTAGGTGAGCGTTGGGAAGCAGACTTTTGGTGTTGGCTACAACCTTTATCTTGTATGTTTTACTGTGAACCGCCTCCGCTCTTCTCTCCAGCTTTCTCTCCTTTCTTGCATGATGGATCGAATGGGAATCGTGCGACAGCCGAAGTCCGGAACCTGAGGCGGGCCCCGAAGTTGGAAGCCGAAGAAGTACAAGCGGCGGATAAAAGCCTGGAACTGGCTGAATGACGTCACCAGGATAGGGAATAGACGATTGAATTTCGAAAAAACGAAGAAATGCCGCGAATCGATCGGCAGGGGGTTACTGACTTGTTCCAAATCAGCCCGGCCCTCAGACCTCCTTCGGAAAGTATATTTGAAACAGCGGCTGGTCAGAGCTCGTTGTCTTTTGCCAGCTGTTTTGCCCTCATAGTCAACGTTGGATACATGGATGTGAAGGAAAACAGCTACAGATTACACCTTCCGATATTTATACAGCGACACAGCAGTACCAAACAGATATTATGAAGCTCTTGCATTATGATCTTGGAATTTAGAATTATTGACAGCCTAATGGGAATTTTGAGTTCGCAACGCAGAAAACGAGTAGCGAGGAGAGGATCTCTCCTAGAAGGCTTGTCGGTTTCGAGTCTCGATAGGCAAAAAGATCAAAGCGACCATAGCAAGCCAGATACCACCAGTGGCCAGCCACAGCACGCCTGCGGATTCATTGGCAATATACTTCTGAGCTGCAAAGGGTGCCACAATCTATCGGCGAAGCTAGAGTCAGCTTTGCGTTGTATAGACATGAAAATATGATGCTTACACCAGAGAGACGACCCAACGTCGAGGCCAGACCACAGGCAGATCCTCGGACATAGGCTGGGAACATTTCAGGCGTCGTCGCGTACAACACAGCGTTGAAGAAACTTTGCATAATGTATTCTACGAGAGAAAGAGATGAGCGTTAGCGGTTCCGCTAAAAGATAACCTGCAACGATGAGTGACCTACCGAGAGCGTTCAGACCGACGTAACCAGCCGTAGATCGAACTTGGGTGTACATGGCCATAGACAGCCCTTGTAATGCCGCAGAAAGTACGAGGGACCACTGAATGCACAGACAAAGTTCGTCAGCCTCACACGTGCGCTCTGAAGGGAGACGGAAGAGGAACAAACCTTTCGTCCAAGAATGGGTAGCTGAATAGCAAGCATGGCCAACACGCAACCGATGACACCCGGAGAGTAGATGATCAAGTATTGCTTATACGTATCATAGACGGTGTTCTGGCCGCTTGAGACGTTTCTATTGTTCAAGATGATGGGCAAGTAGGAACCAGCGATGTTGAAACCTAAGAGACGAGGGTGGCATAGACACGATCAGTGTTTGAAATTGGCGAATGAGCGGGTGTCGGTCGCGACTTACTCCAGAAATCGCCCATATACGCGATCCAGATAATCACTGTTGTGAACGCCATCAACGGGGTTCGGAAAAGGCCCTTCAAATGTCGAAGCTTTCCCAGTCCGTCTTTCAGAACCGCCTTGGTATGCTGAGTCGTCTTTAATGGCTGAGTCGAGACAGGATCAGAAGTGAAACTGGTTTCCTGATCGATCGCGGCGAAATCTTCTACCGTCAAGGTAGGTGGTGGTGCACGGTTGAAACGAGCGATAGAGTGCAAAACGTCAATGGCTTCTTGTTCCTTGCCCTTGCCCAGCAAGTATTTTGGCGATTCACGGAAATTAAAGACGACGAATCGGAGGAAGAAAACGGTAAGGGTGATTGCGCCGAGAGTGATCAAGAGGTATCGCCAGCCCATGTTATCGCCCTTGGAACAACAAGGTGCGCCAGCTGCGGTGATCATACACGAAGGAAGGCTGGTGTCACATCGATATTTGGGAACAAACCCGTACGCAATAGCGCAGGCAACTACGACGCCGATAGGTTGCCAAAGCGACAAGAGCGCGAGGAGGTATCGTTTGTTTTGAGGCAGGAATTCGAGGGTGATGGTAGCGTCGATGGGAATTTGACCACCGAGTCCGAATCCGGTCAGCGCGGCCATGGCGCAGATGGCATTGTAGTTGTAAACCGGAGCGGCCTAACATGGACTTGCGAGGTGAGTCTCTGTGGGCCGACCAGACATTCTTCGCGCACTTACGATGAGGGTGCCGAATACACAGGTAATGAGACAGGTCAAGTTGAATGCCCATTTTCGACCGATGATGTCGACCAGTAAACCGAAGAAGAAGGCTCCCGCGGTCAAGCCTACATGGAGAAGCAAGGGTGAGTTCAATACCTATCATGATTGTTAAACTTGTCTCCTGATTGTCTTACCTGCACTCATCGCCGTAAAGATAAGACCACTGTCGTGGGTGAGATCGACGTTCATTTCCTGGCTGCAAGACCATCGTGAAGTGGGTTTAGACCAGAAGCTTCAAGAGTTTGATAGAATATATTTCTCACTAGATCGGGGTAGCAACCAGACCGACAGCTTGCGCCCACATGAGGTCCAAGAAGTACCCGAAACTAGAATTGCAAAACCGATAAGTCGTCGCTCATAGGTGGCAATTTAACTGTTTTAACTTGCCCGCAAAGGAACCAAATAGCCATTTGGTATCGCCCGAAGCCCATCTTGTCGAGTTCCCTACGTATCATTGAACGTAAGTACTCGGTTGCAGCACTAAAGTCCCAACATTCTCCCCAGAGACTCTGGCTGCAGACTCACCTATTAATCAAAGCAGCCTTCCTCTCGAATGGCGTGGCCAATTCGGAACCAAGATCACCCCTCAACCAAGCACCTGCCCCCTTGTGGTGAGAAGCATCGGCATGATCGGGGTGTGGGTCGTATGAATCCGGAGGAGGAATAAGTCCGTCGTGAGCGAATCCTTTTCGTGCGGCTTTTTCATCCACCAGCTCAGGATCTAACATCTCCTCCTTGGAGCGGTATCGAGTAGCGGAAGTAGCGACCGAATTGTGACCGTTCGAGTCGGACATCATAACTTATAGTTGTTGAGGTTTGTGTGAATGAGTGAAGGCTGCCGATGTTAACAGGGCGCACGTATAGGCTTGAGGTTTAGGACGAGTGGTACCTCCAGTGTATTGTGACCTCTATATATCATAGAATCCACCGTCAATTGAAGGCGACATGGCGTCTTCTGGCTCATCCTGGGTTGCCGAGTGAAAATATTTTGTGTGGCCCTCGTGGCTGGCTGCTTCGGCTGTTGAACTTGCAGCTAATGGTGCTTCTTGGATGCTGCTATCATGGGAACCGCGCCAACACATAACGTTAATGAACTGCTGTACCCAGACTGTACACCAGAATCGGATTTTTTTGAAGCCCAAACGAGCGATCAGGATGGAACCGAACGATCAGAGATTGTGAAGCGGATAGAAAAGGAAGAAATAGCTAAAGAAATATCGAAAAGGGAATACACGAGCACCTGACCGGTTCCGCATGTGAGAAGCATGCTGATTGCCACTTCTCTTCTTCGCCCGTTCGTTCGTCGCTCGAGCGTCATCTCTTCTTGTCCAGGTAGATACGGTCTGGAGGTCACTACTATTGCCTAGCTTATTGCCTGTTTGGTGATTCTTTTTGTTTGGTCTTCCAAGGTCTGTCGCAACGGAAGTCACGCCAGCTGTCGCGCCTGAAGAAAATGGTACTTACCCAACAGCTTACCCAACCACTCGCAGCCAGAACACCAGTGGAACAGTCACCGAGGGCCGAGGTGTAAGGTCAGGTACGAAGAAGCGCGGAATGACGTCAACAAGCTTGTCAAACAGAATAATAACAGGGAGCTTTCAATTTATTCGTAACAGGAATATTTTGTTGACGGTTGAACATAGCAGCTGATCAGCCCCTACAGCTCCCTATACGTCTGTAATCGCTTACAAACGGTTGCCCATGTGCAGTCCCTGGCTGATACTGCAAAGATTGCTGTAACGCAGTGAATTTAGACACTGTCAAGGACGCCCTGCCCATCGTACTTGTACGGTATGCGGCGTGCTATCGGTATGAAAAGATCGTCGGCCTGAAGGCTTGATAAGCCATGGACCTGCGCGCTCAGTCGCCATCTCTCTCAGCCCCAGCACGATCGTTGGCAGGAAGGCCATAGAAGAGAATACTGTTGGGATTGAACATCGTATGGTGTATACATTTCTTTCGCCGTGCGCTCGATGTGAACGTGCCTAAACATGCTCAACCCAGAGTCCATCCATAGTCCCAGCACTCGATCGGCGGTCCAACAGTATGCCATCCTTTTCCTCCTTGAGCCTCTAGAGTTCACCAACCCTCCTTTTCGCCCCGCTTCGTGCCGTACACCCGAGAGTCTCCGAGAGGCCCGCCGTCGCCGTGCCGTGCTTACGGTTCATCAACTACGTCCCAGTCCGTGACGAGGTATTCGTCCAGTG
The DNA here is from genome assembly GCA_030039215.1 of Naganishia onofrii. Taxonomy (NCBI): domain Eukaryota; kingdom Fungi; phylum Basidiomycota; class Tremellomycetes; order Filobasidiales; family Filobasidiaceae; genus Naganishia; species Naganishia onofrii. The sequence goes on from JASBWV010000001.1 coordinate 1,868,223, forward strand.
CGTCCAACTGAGTGAGTGACACCCGAGTCATCATCACACGAGAGAGAAACGGAAAAGAGAAACGTCGAGCAAGAAACCATCAGTACGGCCGGGCGTTGTTTACGTCTTTTAACTGAGAGAGAAAATGGAGCGGGTGAGGCGATCACTTACCTGCTTCATATCCTCTTCGTCCAATTCGAAATCAAAGATTTGGGCATTCGCTTCGATTCGCGCTTGAGAGACGGATTTGGGGATGGCGACGAATTTCTGGTAAAGGCACTCGGCATCGAGTTGGATTAGTATACACATTGGAAGGGGAGAAAGCGTGAAAGGGAATTGGGGGGTATAGAGGGACGTACGTGTTGGATACTCCATCGAAGTAGAATTTGCGCGGGGGACTTGTTGTGCTTCTTGGCGACGGACGTGACCACCTGGTGATCGAATCGTTGTCCACGGACCAGAGGACCCCATGCCTATCGTTAACATCAAAGCAGCATGAGCTACACCGTCCGCCGGAGGAGACGAGAGGGTCGGAGCCGGAGAAGCACACGTCCGGGGACCTCCTTACCTCGAGTATAATCTCATTCTTTTCGCAGATATCCACAATCGCCTGCCGTCTCATGAACGGGTGTAAATCCACTTGATTTAGCACGGGCAACTCGAGCTTCTTGGCGGCGGCGGCGGAGGTGCCTTTCCGAGCGTCAACGAATTCCTGGATGTGCGCGACGCCGTAGTTTGAGACGCCTATGAGGAAACAAGGGGTTCCAAGCCGTTCATTGGTTAGGCAAGGTTGATTGGAACGGAAAGGAAGACAAGGAGAGAAAGAGGGGAAAGAGCACAGGTGAAGATGGCTTTCCAGACGATTGCACGGTAGAGCAGCGAGGAGTAAAGAACGGAACTCTACTACTACTGCTACCACTACTCGTGCGTTTGGTGCGCTCGTAAGACAAGCGATCTACCTACGCCCGACGCCCAGCACTCGAATAGCGCCTCCTTGTCTTCTTTCCCCTGTTCTTCGTATTCGCTTTGCTTCTCTTCTGCCTCCTCTCGCTCTTCGCCCCACGATACTCTCTCCTTTGGGTTGACAAATTGCAGACTACACTCGACCCGTTTTATCCGCGGTCGGCGCTGGGAAAACACCGATGCCTCGCGCTCGCGCGGTCAGTGCAGGTAACGCAGCGACGCCCGGTCACTCTACGGTGGTCACGAAAAGGAGTTCTTCCCACCCGTAGCCTGCGACGCAGCATCGCATGCTCGCTTCGCTCGAGAAGTCGTCACTCCGCTCGGTCACATCTCGTTCCGCCTCCTCCGACGACGACTCACCAATACTCTTCACCCAGCCATACTCTTTCGCATCCATACACCCCTTCCAACATTCCTCTCTGACACCCTTGCCACCGATCGGGGAGTGCAAAAGGTACAAATCAATGTAACTGAGTGTGCTCGTTTTCAGAGATTTCTTGATCTTGTCGACCGTGTCCAAGCGCGAGACGTTTGTTTTGAGCTTTGTCGTGTAGAATATCTCTTCACGGGTCGTCAAGGGGTGGTCTTCCAACCAATCAGAGATAGCGCGGCCGCATGCGTGTTCGTTTTCGTACCTGCGCAGACGAAAGACCCAAAATCCACGTTATCGGTATCAGTAAGAGCAGAAGAGCAAGGAAGGCAATGACAAGAGGGCACTTACCATTCAGCGGTATCGATGTGTCTATATCCGGCATCGAGAGCCCACTTGACGGCCTTGTACGCCTCTTCATTCGTCATTTCATAGACCTGAACACGCACGACCAGTTATGAGATGTTAATACCCAGACATCTGGCATCAGCGTTGAGAGGATGGTTAAATCCATCGACGTACACCGAGACCAAGTTGAGGGATTTGTCGACCATCGAGCATCTATCATCCTCGGTTTCAGCTATAGCCGCGGTGTTTGAAAGCGAGAAGGAGACAGGGACGTACGGTGAGGTCAGGGCCGACTTTGGGTACTGTAGAAGAGGCAGACATCTTTTGCTCTTCTTCCTTTGTAAGTGGGGTTTGAGACTGGGAAGGGTCTATAGGAGTGAGGAGGGAATGCTGGAAATGGAAAAGGAAGAGTTGTGTCTATATAGTATTGCCGTGAGTAATGGATGGATGGATGCCACGCGCCCGCTAAACCGGCCCGATCGCGCGGAAGGGGAGGGACAGTACTAGACTACTTCTCGAATCATTTCATCACTTCTCTCCTTCTTTCTTCATTTTACAGTAAACGAGGATTAAGTCAACATGACATCTCCAGCCCCGACTCCAACACCTACAGCAGCAGTCCGCACAAACCCAATCTCTCTCCGTCTTTGGAAGATTATCTCACATACATCCACAAATGGTTCTGCGGGAGGTAGTGGTGGAGGAGGAGCATTCAATGATCCAGCGAGCAAGGAAGCGTTGGATATCGTTTCCGAGCGTTATTGTGGACGGGTTAGTGCACCTGGAGTGAAAAGGGCGAACGGGTTGTCGTTGCGAGATCGGAGGAGGAAAGGAGGACAAGGGGTTGGGTATTGGCTTGGTAGCGAGGCTGTTCCTCTGACAACGACGACACCGACGCCAGCAGGGGAAAAGAGCGGCTCAGAAGAAGAGGATTCAGACAACGATGACGATGACGATGATAGCGTTTCCCTCTCGTCAGTCGAGGATTATGTATCCCCTCGAGGTGGGACTCCAACTCGTCCAGGAGGAAAACTATCACGGAATCATTCATCAACCGCTAGTATCCGCTCAACAGGCACGACCACCACCGGCACGAACGGAAACTCAAACGGAAACGTACAAGGAGAGCAACACGCCGCATCATCATCATCATCATCGCCGTCGTCATTGGTGACTGGTGCCACAAACGCTCGGAAATACTTCAAGAGCGATTTGGAAAAGGGGTTGGTCCAAGGGTCACTCAAGTTTCTGAGCGCGTTCGAGAAGGTGGACGAGGTGCGTTGCTTTTGTCTGTCGATCTTATACGCTTCCCCGCCTTGCTTTTCCTCTTCGTCTGCATCCTCCTACCCCTCTCCATTCCTTCTCTCCCTTCTCTCCTTTCCTTCCATCCTACCTACTACGGAGTTAACCGCTCTGCCCATCCCCGCTGTAAACTGAACGAAATAGCAACTCCAACGCCTTCGCGCACACATGTACGAGATGCAAGACCGCTGCTCGACGATCCAGGGGGACGTTGATCGTGCGAATGCCGGGACAGAGGGGTTGTTGAGACGTGCGAATGGGTTGAGGGAACAAGAGTATGTCTTTTTCTTTTCTTGATTCTCACTTTGCGTGATGCTGCGATATTATGGCTGGTCGTTGAGGATCTTCTGAGTTGCGTGGTCTGGATGGGTATGGAGCTGATACAAGTCACGTTGTGTTTCTTCCTTTTTTGCCTTTTTTTTTTTGCTCGATGGCTGGTGTAGACAATCAGCGCAGATCAGAAACGAAATCTCGCAGCTGTTCCTCACACGGTTCACCCTCTCACCCGCAGCTATCCACCTCCTCAAATCCCGGTCTTTGGCAGCATCTTCCTCGGAGGATCACGCGCAGTCGCAGGCGCAGTCACAAGGGGTAGATATGCAGTTGTTTGAGGTGATGGATAAAGTGAAGAGGATACGTACGGATTGTAGAGCGTTATTTGAGTTTGTTGGGGCGGACGTTGGTGGTGTGCGTGCCGCTGCTGCTGCTACGGGTGGAGTTGACGGCGCTGGTGGTACAGGGAAAGAGGGGGTAGAGAATGGGGATGGAAAGGCAGTTGATGGAGAGGGTGTTGAAGGCCGGGATATATCCCTCGTTGCGTACGTCCGGCCCTGCAAAGTCTACAACCCACTACCCGACGGCGTTACTAAACCCCCCACCCCCTCTCCTGGCTTCACCTGCCCGCTACCTATTCCGCAGTAAAGAAATAATGGCAACAACGACGGAACACCTGGAAGACGCCTACGAGAAACTCCACCGATGGGCCATGTTTGAGTTTCGTAAAGTGGCAAGGGGGGAGCAGGTTGAGGTTAGCCCTGTGATGCGGGAGGCTGTAAAGCGGCTAAGGGAACGAAGGGATTTACTCGAGTGAGCCGCCGCCCGCTCCAATGGGCCTATTTTCCCCGTCTGGCAAGGATCCGGGTGTGCTGATCTGTGGTTGCCTGCCTTGACTCACAGTGACGCACTAACTCTCCTTACCACCACGCGCCAACAATACCTCTTGCAGCAATTCCTCGAAGCCCTTACCCGCGGCGGGCCGAATGGCCTGCCCCGTCCGATCGAACTACACGCACACGACCCGACACGGTACGTTGGGGATATGCTAGCGTGGGTGCATCAAGCGACGGCTTCCGAGCGAGAATTTTTGGATGCATTGTTTGATGTTCGAGGGCATGCGAGGCGGATGGTTGGCGAGGCGCGGGATATGCGTGGCGAGGCCGAGGAGGAGGAGGTGTTGGCGCGGAGGTGTTTGGATCGTTCGTTGGAAGGTCTGTCGAGGCCGCTCAAGGTATGGGCTTTTCCCCCGAGCTGAGGAATGAGACCTTTGGCAGAGTGCTTACGAATGGGATTATGCACAGGTCCGGATACAGCATACGGTCAAATCTCAGGAAGGAATCATTGTGACGTACAAGATTGCGAATCTGGTGCAGTTTTACCTGGTGACGATGCAGCGGACTATCGGCGAGCAGGCGTTGCTCACAAAGGCGCTTCAAGAGTAAGTTTTGGATTCGTCTTCATCCATGCTCCAGGTGTGCTAACTTGCGAGTCGCAATGTATAGAATCTTTGATTTGGCGCATGAAGCGTTTTTGGAAGCATTGGCTTCCCAGGGTCGAAGTCTGTTGCGATTCCTGCATGTACGTTCTGGTGTCTCTCCAGTCTTACGTGAATACGAGGCTAATACATGTCCACCGAATCCTCTCCAGCCCCCCGAGCCGGACTTGGCTCCACCCATGGCCCTCCGCGACTCATCAGCAACCCTACACGAGATCATGTCAGTATACGAGACATCGCTCGTTGACGAAGGTGACCGGGAAGCAGATTTCGCGCAAATATTGCAAGCTGCGGTGGATCCATTGGTCAAGATGTGCCAGCACATGGTGGACATCTGGCCCAAGGGGACCGAGTGGGAAAAGAACATTTTCATGATCAATTGTGATTTGTATCTTCAGGCAAGTATCAAGGGCGACGTATCTGCCAAGGAACGAGTGCTAATCTCGCGCAATTTATAGCACGTTTTGGAGCCGTACGCTTTCACGAGTCAGCGCGGCGCCGAGCTGCAGGAACAGATAGACAGCCGCATATCTGCATTGAAGCAGGAGCATGTGAGTCGATAATCTCTGTGGGTTCGACCCGTCCAGAGCTAATTATCTTGGATAACAGTACCGACTGCTGTCGGAACAAAGCGGACTGAACCTTATCGTGGCCGCCATGGACGGCAAGGACGACCCCGAGGCAAGTTCTTTTCTGCTTGAATGGTACAATGTACAGTTGTTCATGATCTTTTGCTTGTTCAGACACCGCTCTCGCGTCTGCCTGGCGCTGAACCAAAGGCAATCACCCAAGCCATGAAATCGTTTGAAGCATTCCTTACATCGCTCGATATCATGACGTCGTCCACTCTCGCTCGTTTGACCTCTGCTCGAATCGCGTCTGATATCCATCGATTCGCCTTGGATAAAATCGCAAAAGACTATGAAAGGACGTACTCGGCCGTTCTAAACAAGGACAACAAGTACGAGTTCCCATCGACATTGTTATCCCGTGATCCAGAAGACGTATACATGTTGATGGGTCTAGATTAGGATAGCCAAGTAGTATATACTCGATGCATAATTCAACAACCCTTTGAACCAGAATCATTTCCAAAGCCTTTTGCCTTCTATAGAGTTGACAGCGGATTCAGCGACATCCACGTTCTCCTCATCTGCCACCGTGATATGAGCCTCCGTGGTAGGCTGTGCATTGTCGCATTCCAGCAGATACATTTCCAGCATGTTGGCATGTCGAGCACCCAGCGGAAATCTGTGGGGAAACGGGTTCAGCGAAAAGAAAACAGCCTTGTGGTAGACGAGCTCGACTTGCCGTTTACCCTGAGCAGACATTGCGAGATGAAACAACTCGATTTCTCCTCGGATCGTTTCGGCAGTCCCGGCATACTGCAAGCCCGTGCAGATCGCGTTTTTCAGAAAGAGGCAGAGCACTCTGCCAGCCGTGAACAGCCCAAAAATAGCGCGCACAATGAGCCCGAGATCGAGACTGGTCGACGTCACGAGACACAGCATGCGTAGTGTGCCACGCGCGGTGGAAAGCAACCTCGCGGTGGATACATTGTTGGGGTCCTTGAGGTCTGCATGCGGTTCGTGCAATAGCATGGTCGATTGATGCATAAGCTAAAGAGGAAAGGATCAGTAAAGGTTGCCTACTCGATAAAGGCCGTGACTGACTATTTGCGCGGCCTGTAGGTGTTGTAAGGGATCAGCTCAGAGAGTATACCGTGAAACGCGACAAGGCTCACAAAAAGATCGATATCCAGCGGTTTGGAGGTACGAGCCTGTAAAGGCATCAACGGATCCCGGAGTGAGGCGGGAAAGTGCAGGCTGATGCAAGTTGACCGCGGGTGAGCGAATATCTCGGAAAAGCATAACACCGCAGAGGCTTACATGAAAGCGCCGATCAAGGTATCCAATTCTTGCAACTCGTTGTTTTCCTTTTCGCGAAGCACCGGACGCTCGGTACTGCCTCCATGCATTCTCAGTCGACGATTAAACTTGTTGACCTTGTTGAGAAGAAGCATTGCTAAGAGTACCGATGGGTTAGCTGCCAGAGACGATGAGCACGCTGCAGACCGCCGCAAGACTTACCTTTTAGGTGCATCTGAAACCCATCCTGGATCGGATGATGGGTGAAAAGATCCGGACTATCAAACGTCTGCTCCGTTTCAGGTATCCCGTGCACGAGCGCTTCATCAAAGCATGCCAAGCTGGTAGGCATAGTGGTATCCTGAGGAAATCAAGTGATAAATCGGTTATAGCGTCCCCTACCTGATGCACATTCTCCGCACGCCGGCACTCACCATCTCGTCGAAATGTATACACCCGGGCCAATTACCCGACGTACTCGACTGGATGTCATACAGCACAGCCATCCACGCCAAATTCTTCCTCTCTTCGCGCTCGACCACGTTCCCGGACGGCTTCAACAACTGCGTCCGCGTTCCCGTCAATCCCAACGGGATAATCAACCTCCCCAGCATTCCAATCACCGTCCACCCTTCCACCCATCGAGCGTAAATATGGTAATGGTTTGCAAGCAAAAGCAGCGCCTGGCACGTTTCGTAAATGTTGACTCCGTGCGCCAAGTTTTCATGTACATGTCGCATCGCATACAGGGAATGACGGACGCCGAAATCCTCCTCGAATGCCGGTTGGGCGGTATGCCGGGACGCATGGATCCACGGTTGTTCCTCTGGATTCACAGTGTACACTTGCGCCGTGTATCGTGCACTTGCGGCGCACATGGCGTGTAGGACAATCGCTTTGGGGAAATCTGCGTGAGAGGGGGGCAGGGACATGCGTGTTTTAAACGTTTCGTAGTGGAAGATGCGGGAAACGGTCGGAACGTAGGTGAAAAAGGTGTCCACTCTACGGCGTGGCGAATAATGATCAGCCGGAATTCTATGCGGGACGGGAGCACGCAGAGAGGCACTCACATATGATGCATCAACGCTGGATCAGGCAGTTCCTTTGTCCACCCAGGCCACAAAAGATCCCACATGATCTCATTCACGTCACTCTCCGCACCCGTCTCCTCGGCTACGACTCCCATAACCTCGGGTTTCACATCCCCATCGGCGTCCCGTACCGTTGTCGGATTCGATACGTCATTCGTCGCCCCATTCGCCATCGACAACGATATGGGCACAGGTACCGGGATCGCCGTCGTCGTCGACGACAAGCAAGACGACGCCGTTGTTTGTTTCCCCATCCCTGGAGCGGGACCCCACGACTCTCCAATCATCAATTCATGGATCGAACTCCGACTTCCTGCTTCACTATGGTTCGAGCCAGTTGCGCTCCTTGGTCCACGCGAGACACTTCCGCCACTGACAGAAGAGAACCTATTCCACCCGCCTGGAGTGACAGCCGCGAGGTGTCCGCCGCGCACACGGGACGCTTGTCCGGGACTGCTAGGCTGGTAACTAGTCCTATTCACCGCAGCCGAGGAGAGAATATCGAGCATGTTGTTGTTGTTGTTGTTGTTGTTGTTGTTGTTGTTGTTGTTGTTGTTATTGCTGTTGGTGCCGTTTGTCGGAGTAGTGCCCAAGGTGGCGGCGATCGGTAAAGCGGGAGAAGCGGACGAGCATGCCATCTCCCGTGTTCCATCGTCCATGAGTCGCGATGATACGCCTTGTCCGTCCTGGTCCTGTAATCGGGCTTGCAGAGCCGCTGTTCGTCAACCATAGGGTTAGCACGCCGTATATCTCAAGACAGGTCTTCCACGAGCCGGATGGTGGGGGAATCACGGGAGGCCGACACTTGACTGCACTGCACTCTTCGAGCCTTGGTGGTTCCCAAGTCCTCGCCTATTTCTTCCGCCAGCGTCATGGACATAACGCGAGCGCGCGTGTTTGTGGCAGATACGGAGCAAACAAACCCGCCGTCCCGCTACTCATCCCGGTAAGCTCCCAACATCCCAAAGTCTCCCCATATCTGCCTTTCTCCCTCCCTCCCTGCCTCCCTCCCTCCACTTGTCCCAAGTCCCAACCAAAAGCGGAACGAAAACGAAAAACGGCACTCTACAAAGGAAAAGGAAAGGAAAAAAACGACTCACCAACCTGCTCCCTCAACATCCTTATCTCTGCAAGTTGCGCAGCAGCCACATCACTCTCTTTCCCCCCATTCGGCTCATACCATCTTCCTCCTGTCATCGTCGTCGTCGTCGCCGGCGTCGTCGTGGTTGGTGTTCCAGGAATCCCTGCAACACCGCCGCCGGCAGTGACGGTGGTGGGCGGTAAAGCGTACCCCGATGTTCCTAACATATCGCCAGTTTGGGATTGTGGCTGTATCGACAGGGGAGCAGCAGCGGCAGCAGGGGGATTCATCGGCGTCGTCATCGTCGTCATCGTCGGAGGAGGAGGAGCAGCAGAGGACGGGTAACGCTGGTAATCCGATTGTTGCTGTGACCGAGATACCTCGTATTCCCGACCCCCCGCCGCCGCCGCCGCTGGATGATCCCCGCTCGGGACAGGATGGTGTCTCATAAACGGCGGCAGCGGCGGCGGCGGCGGCGGAGCAAATGACGATGTTGCTGTTGCCGGTGCTGGTGCTGGTGCGGGTGGTTGTCCCGGTGCTGGTGGCGGTGGTGCAGAGGAGGAAGACCATCCGTCCCCTCCTCCTCCCGCTGCTCTGAAATCTTCAGCGCCTTCCTGACCATTGCCGTTACCATTACCGTTCAAATAAACCGACCTTGACCGATCAGACGAACGAGACCGGGACCGCAATAACGGTGTCGGTGTCGTCGTCGTCGGCGGCAGCGGATGGGGAGTATTCCTGCTACTACTACTACTGTTGTTGTTGTTGTTGTTGTTGTTGTTGGTGGTGGTGGTGGTGGTGGTGGTGGTGCCGTTGTTGTGGAGTACCGGGTTGGGGGTATGGTAGTATTGATGCTGGTAATGGTGGTGGTGGTCTAGATGGTCGAGCGGCCAGCTACCACCGGTGCCACCGGCACCACTACCACCGCTACCACCGACACCGACGCCGACACCGACACCATCTCCCGCCGCCGACGCCGCCGCCGCCACTCGTTGTCGTTTACTCGGTCTTCCCCTCCCACCCGCCCCGACTCCCGCACCGGCACCCGCACTCCCAACCGACCCATCCCTCCCCGTCCCCGTCACAGCCGTCCCCGCCTTCCCCCCCGCCCCCGCCCCCGCCTCCAGATCATCAAAAACACACTCCAGCCTCGGATTCAAGCAGCTATTCGTGCGTACAGCATGGTGGTATGACCGTGTACAGGTTCCACAGTGTGGGCGGACGGCGTCGCATCGGAGTTTGCGGCGTCGGCATTGGAGGCATGCTTGGTTTCGGCGGAGGATGGGTTTGATCCCGCCGCCGCTGCCGGGGTGGTGGTGGTTGTTGTTGTTTGCGGATGCGGAGGGAGATGGTTGGTCCGTTGGGTGTGGGGAGTGTGGTGAGTGTGGGTGTGGATGTGGATGTGAGTATGGATGGTTGAGATGGTTGAATTGGGGTAATGGGTGTGGGTGTGGTAAAGCACGAGGGAGGTATGAATCCCTTCCATTGTATGAAGAAGGCGGAGGAAGACCGTACTCTGCACCCCCGTGCAACCGAAAAACCCAAACGGTCAACCAACACACACACACACACACACATAGACATACGCAGGGACACCTTTCCCAGCTGTGCCGCGATGGATAACAAACTCACGGTTATTGGACCCATGAGCAAGTGAATACTGCCCTCCTCCTGCTCCTGCTCCTGCTCCAGCTCCAGCCGCTGAATGTTGTGAATAGGAATACGGCGACTGCGACTGCTGGTGGTGTGGCGGTGTACTCATGGCGTTAACGTTGGATAGCGCATACTGTAAGCTCGGAAGCGCTGGTGGTGGGTCGTTTCTGTAGCCGTCCATCTGTGGCTGGCTGGGAGGATAGAAAGGTGGTCAAGGGGTGTACTGGCAGGGGTGTTGTACGGGTAGAGCAGGTAATGTATGGTACATTGACTGGTATCCAAGGCAAGGAGGGAAGAGAATGGCGCGGATAATTGGATATTCCGCTTCCGGGAGTTCTCGCAGCTGCCTGGCGGGAGATGATCGATCTGATCTTGAATCTGCCTTTTCCACCAAATATAGTATCATGCATGAGCAGAAACGTTGACTGGCTACAGTTGGTTTCTTGGTGGATATCATTTACATGGTTTGGCTGTGTCTTGAGCGCTACTGTAGGTATACCTGGTTTGTGAGCGTATAATACTATATCAGGAAGGAAAGATTTAGCCATGAAAAGGGCAATCTCTTACTTTTCCTTGTTGCTGATACCCTGAATATACATCCGCACCCCTGTACAATTTCGATCACGGCGACACTCCGCTTGTGAATATTATCCTTTCAAGCTTCCAACCATACACCCCCCAGTCACCATTCACACTAGCACCACACCTCCCACCAGCACCATGTCAACCGACTCAACCGACAGCATCCCCCTCTACCTCGCATCCCAAAAAGCATACATCTGGGACCCGGATCACGCAGCCACGCTTCGTGTGACACATCATATTGGCGCATTGGCGACGGGGACCTTGCCAGGGGTGGCACAGCAGAATGTGTTTTTGGGGTTGCCGTTGGTGGTGATGCAAGAGGAGGCGGTGGTGTTGGTAGAGAGCGGTGAGTTCGAGCGACCAGTCGAGCGAAGCGAGAGTAATGCGCCGCAGGCTACGAGTCCGGAGGATCAGTCGAGCGAAGCGAGAGTAATGCGCCGCAGGCTACGAGTCCGAAGGACTCTTCCCGAAGCCGCCGTATGGCGGCTGAGAGTCTTGCTTTTGGCTTCGCCGAGGTCGCCGCCGTGCGGCCGAGTAGCTTCGACAGAGAGTACTTCCCGAAGCCGCCGTATGGCGGCTGAGCGTCTTGCTTTTGGCTACGCCGAGGTCGCCGCCGTGCGGCCGAGTAGCAGTCGACCGAGACTCTTCCCGAGCGCGGCGTATGCCGCGCGAGCGTCTTGCTTTTGGCTTCGCCGAGGCCGCCGCCGTGCGGCCGAGTAGCAGTCGACCGAGACTCTTCCCGAAGCCGCCGTATGGCGGCTGAGAGTCTTGCTTTTGGCTTCGACGAGGCGCCGAGCTCGTCGCCGAGAACCACTTGAGCGGAGCGAGCATCAGCATCTATGGCTTCCTCTCCCGGCCTTGCTCTTCTTCTTGCCAGGATACTTACACCCCTCACACCCCTCACAGGAATATGTCACTTTATCCACATCCCACACGCCTACCGTCCTCCCACGTCATCAGAAATCGCAGCACATACCAGCACGAGGATAGGAGCGGTGCATGATCTACAACTCGCTGCGTGGGAGGCGAGTGAGGAGAAGAAACGGGTGTTTAGTAGGTCGCAGAGAGGAGAGGGTGCGGGGAGGGGGGAACGTGGTAAGAAGGACAAGGGGGAGGAGGGCGTACTACCCATAATAGAGGCAGAATCAACAGCAACAGCTACAGAGTCCCTCTTTACACCACCCGCTTCCACACGTCAGCCCGCACCACCAACGCCAACAACAACCCAACCATACTTTACCATCATCCCCTCCCACCCGCACCCCTCCACCCATCCATGGTTCGCCTCCTCCTCCTCCTCCTCCTCTTCCTCTCCCTCCACAACAACATACAAATACACCTCCCTCCCCGCCGCTCGGAAAGCGGGCGTATGGACCTACCCCTCCACCCCGCTCGAGAGGGCTAGATGTGCGGTGTATAGACGGTTGTGGGAGGAAGGCATGTTTATGGGCCAGGGTGTCAAGTTTGGAGGAGAGTTTTTGGTTTATCCTGGTACGTCGCAGGCGCGTGTTCCTCTTTCTAGCCACGCATCACAAAAAAACTTCCACTGCCATGTGCTGAATCGTCAAACCCCCTACAGGCGACCCACTACGCTACCACTCCCACTTCGTAACCACCACCCTCCCCACCTCTCAAACCCCAATCAGACCACTCGAACTCGTCGCATGGGGCAGACTTGGGACGGCGACGAAAAAGGCGCATTTGGTGTGTTGTGTTGATTTGGAGGCGGCCGAGGCGGAGGCCGGGGCGGAAGAGGGTGAAGGAGGGCAAGGAGGTGGGGAGGGGGATCAGCAGCAGGTGCAGGTCCAAGTCACGGGCGTCAACAACAAGCGGGAAACAACGAAGCCCCATGGTGGTGTCCAGTTCTACAGTCTTGAATGGGCAAATTTCGGATAAGGAAAAACACACGAGAAAAGCAAACATCACCATCATCATCAACGACGATGACAACAACGCAAGCTGGTGGTGATAGTAGTGGTGGTAGTGGTGATTTAGGCCCTGCTCCGCCGACCAGCTGAGCGAGGGAAGAAGGGAAGAATGGTAGAAGGGCAGGATGATGGAAGGGTGTACAGACAGATAATGTGTGGCGTCGTCTCCTCGTCGTTGACGGTTCTTGAGAGGGCGGGGAGCTGGAACTGGGCCCATCGATAGTTACTTGGTAGTCGCGCTGGTCTGTCTGCCTGCTGCTGGATATACAGCATCTCGTACCATACCATACCATACCATACCATACCATACCATACCATACCATACCATACCATACCATACCATACCATACGATGCGTGTCGGGGGCCACAGACTAGAGTCGCCCTTATAACCGTGGAAAGCAGAGTATAACTGAAATGTTTCTCTTACGCCTCTTTCTGGTTTGTTCGGGCTTGCCTCACTGGGCGGTGGTGATAGAAAAAAAAGAGTATTCTCCTCTTCCTTCTTCCCACTCGCCGTGTCAGAGTACCTGTGTGGTGGTTCAGAAGCACATGACAACTGCAAACGGATGCGCAGAAGAAGGGTTGTAAAATATCATTGATGAGGTCAATCGCATACTGTTCCAAATACTCAGCTGCTGGTGACTGATGATGATGGTATTGATGCGTCTATGGCTGCACGTCGAAGGAGACGTCAAGTGTGCCGCTCGCGGTGAGGTTCACTTTTGTTACAGTAGTTTCCGTCCCAGTCCATCCAGAGATATCATTCGGACGGAATGTACTCGGTCGCGTCTTCCATGACGGCATCAGTCGAGTCGGTTTAGCAGTAGTTGCGCGGCATGTCATGCACCATATAATCTCTCGTATTCTCTGTCGAGAAGCAAGGCACGCGGACGCAACGACGCAAGCGCCTTCCCTGCAGAAGGGGATCCAGTGTACTGCACGCACCACCGACAGATGATATGTGTTAGGTGTATACCCCACTTGCGCAATCGGCAGCGAATACTGTTGATGCGGTCTTCCCGGACCATTGGCGGTCTACACGTCTTCAAGATTGTGAAGTGGTCAGTGGCGAGGGATAGGTAGGTTGGGGTGATCAACAGGCAGTCATCCATGGAGCGCATTAACGATCGATGAAACTGTTTCTTTAACGTTTCTCCTCTCTCGGACCGCCACATCGACTCCTGTCCTCTTGCTAAGCCTCACACCTTTTCTAGAGCGATACTTAATACCCGTTCTTCGCTAAAGTATACAGTTTCCGCGGATTGCGAATCGAGCAATCACTCACATGGCCCGCTGTGCTTGACATCTCATCAGCGCTAAGCGTTTGCTGAATATCAGCACACTGAGCAGTTCATCCAAGCTAGACAATGCACAACGCAGGACCGATCAGGATTGTAAGCTCTCGCTCGCTTTTCCTGGCCAATTATTCATTGAACTTGGTCGCGTCTCCAGGGCGGGCTACACAAATGGTTTCCTTCAGCAGCTTCTTTCATGCCACACCTGACTTATGTTGTACTTTCACAGGCTGACCTGTTCCACGTCATTCCTCAAGCTCACTGACTAGACGTACCAAGCTCACGGTACGTAGAGTCGCGTTGTTTTGTTCTGTCCTCCTCCGCCTACCTTGGTCCGCGAGCAAGAAATCTGGTGGAGTGAAGTGAATAGACCCACTCCGCAGGACTAGAAGACAGCGGTGTGAATGGCACTCAATGTGCTGGTTCGCAATGGATAACAATCCGCCTGCGACCACTACGCTGTACCGCGCAGTACTTCTCCCCTTTGTAGGCTGTGGTAGCTTTCCCCGCCCTTGCGCCATTCGCGAGAAAAAACAAGTGCATTCCTCGCTCGTCTCAAAGAAGCTCCGTAGGGGTCTGCTGATCAACGGTAAAAGAGCTCTTGCGAAACCGCCACATAATAACAGCACAACAGCCGGTCGCAACAAACCTGCGCCTGACGGCGTTCTGGATGTCAAAAGCCGTATGTAAGCGGTCGACACCTGCACGTATGGAACCAAGAATTCCAAAGATAAGGCATCGCTCATCCTACACTCTATTATCGTCTTTATAGGTTCCTTTTCCCATCACCACGGAGATCGCCACATTCCCCTGCTCATCTACTTTCTCTTTCCCTTTTTCTTACTGCTGCCTGGTGTCCCCTACACCACAAAAACCAAGAAAAAGCATCAATACACGCACACATGGATCTGGGGAGTAGGCGATCATCCAATTCTTTCACATACCTTTGTCGATCCCCCTCCGCCTTTTACCGGTGTCATCACCTCGGACCCACCAGGCGTCGACGCACCAGACCCTGTGGCTTGTTCCTCCTCTGCGTCTGTTCCTCCGGTAAGGTCTTGAGCAATACTAGCTACAGCCGCTGCTGCAGCAGCCACAGATGCTGGTGCGGGTGCAGGTGCGGAACGGTTGACCAGTCCATCTGATGACGATGATGACCCGACAAGAGCAGGTTCAACTGCTGTGCTCACGCCGCTTGAGTTTGAGGTTGCGGTTGCTGTTGGTGGGAGGATGGTTGTGGGCCCGGATGTTGACGTTGATGGGGCGCTGGATTTTGCTGATGAGGTTTGCATGGATGCGCATATCCGATCTATAGAGGTATAGCGAGGTAAGCTTACCCGCTTCATATGGTATCATAGGGGCCTCTCGAGAGATGAAAAGAAAGAAAGAAAGAACAGACATACCCTGCTCCTGCTTGATCTTTGGCAAACCCTCCAACAAAGACCTCAACTTTTCCCTCTGTGCCACCTCACTAGCGCTCGCAAAGATCCACTGTCCCCAGCCTTCCCGGAAAGTATTCGCCTCGGCAACAACATCCACCACTTCAGCTTCTAGTTCCTTTTCCGCAGCAGCGAAACGAGCGACGGTTTCATCCCCCAACGAGCCTTTTTGTACCAGGATATTCAGAGCGGATTTCGAGTCCCGGAGTTGCCAGATTCGTTTGACATCGGTCACGGCGCGGCAGAGGAGCGCGGCCATGAGGATTTTTTCTTCTGCCGGTGGGTCTTGTTGCTGTAGTAGAGTAATGTAGAGATCTCGTGCTTGGTGCGTAGGGAACCATGGTTCCGTTGCTGATATTTTAGCTATACAATACGGGTGAAAGAAAAAATAAGCCGATGAAGAGTAAAAGAAGAGGAACGAAGAGGCATGCGTACCTTGTTTCTGTCTCCTCAGATACCGCGAGAACATCAACATCCCGCCCACGAGGACGGTGACGTACGCAAACGGGACCCAAATGGACGTCATCCTTGCTCGTGACTCTTTTCTCGAGCGATACCGGAAAGGTGTTCGACGTTGATTAGGGTACAGGGTATAGGGCAAAGGGAAACCTCTTTAGTGATCATGAGCAGGACCGACAGCTGGAAGCTCAACCAGGCAGCAGCAGGGAGGCCCAGCCATACCGGCGGCCGACGACAGGGGGTTCAGACCAGAGTCGGCCAGCCTACGAGCGTGTTGTTCGCTCTGCGCGTTGGATGAAGTGGTCGCCCAACGCGAGGAAGAGTAGATGTTCAACTTCTCCGATCATCATCATCAACTCAGTTTTGGGCCTGCTTCTTGGATACTGTAGACCTTTCTTCTGCTTGCAATTCACAGCGAAGCATACAACCGGCAGAATAGGTATCAAGAACGGCTTACAAGAGAGACATGGAGAATTACACAAAACTCGAGAAAGTCGGTGAAGGTTCGTAGCGGTGTTGCTTTCCTGACCGTAGTCACCATGGCTGACCGTCAACTTCCCTCCTCCCTCACCTTCACTCCCACACTTTCTATCCCCCTTTCTCGCTTCTCCTCCTCGCTCGTCCAGGTACATACGGTGTGGTATACAAAGCAAAAGATCTACGAAACAATACCATTGTCGCTCTCAAGAAAATCAGGCTAGAGGCGGAAGATGAAGGTGTTCCCTCGACCGCCATCCGGGAGATTAGTCTGCTGAAGGAGTTGAGTAGGGATGACAATATCGTCAAGTACGTTGCCTCGCTCGCCGGCTTCTGCCCTCTTTACTCAAAGGTGAAAGAAAAAGTGGTATCTGATATGTGGATACGGAATAGGCTATTTGATATCGTACATCAAGATCAGAAACTGTACCTCGTCTTTGAATTCTTGGATCTGGATCTTAAGAAATACATGGACACGGTGGGGAACTCGGAAGGATTGGGTCCAATGATGGTCAAGGTACGTTCCCATCTGCCTCTCCCTCCGTCCACCTGCCATCATCACTAGCACACCATCATGCGGCACACAAGAAGAAGGATACTGACATACTTCACACCAACCTGCTCTGCTCGTCGCGACATTCAGAAATTCACGTACCAGCTCATCAAGGGCCTATACTATTGCCACGCACACCGTGTACTCCACCGGGACTTGAAACCACAAAACCTGTTGATCAATAAAGAAGGGAATTTGAAACTCGCTGGTGAGCGTCCCGGGCCGGTCTCCTCTTGCTCTTCCTCGGTTGTTTCTATTTCTCCTCCCTTTCCTTCGGGGGATGGTCATCCGGTGGGAGAGAATACGTGCAAGGGATCTCTCATGACGCTGATGCTGATCATTCTCATTTGCGTGCGTTTGATCAGATTTCGGGCTGGCGAGGGCTTTTGGTATTCCATTACGTACTTATACGCATGAGGTACGTTGTTTCTCCTTTTAACCACGCAATCGACCTAATTCTGACCGCGTTCTCATTTGCTTCCCTCTTGCCTACCCTTCATTTGTTCATTCTCATTCTGACGCCGACCTGCCTTCCTTCTCCCTCCGCCTCCCGTCGCCCGCCCGCTCACTATGGCAGGTGGTAACACTCTGGTACCGAGCACCCGAAGTCCTCCTCGGAAGTAGGCACTATAGTACAGCAATCGACATGTGGTCCGTTGGGTGTATTTTCGCGGAAATGGCGATGCGGCAGCCGCTGTTCCCTGGTGATTCCGAGATTGATGAGATTTTCAAGATCTTCCGGTACGTCTCCAGGCGCGGGTGGCCTCGGTTCGAGCTGCTTTGCTCGATCTTGGTTAGACATCACGTGCTAATTTTCTCTTGTTGGTGTAATGGTTCCGGGGGAATAGTCTGCTAGGAACACCAAATGAGGATATTTGGCCCGGTGTTTCCCAGTTGCCAGATTACAAACCGACGTTCCCGCAGTGGAATGCCGTGGATTTGGCGAGGGCCGTACCAAGTTTGGATGCGAATGGGATTGATTTGTTAAGAGTACGTACAGTGTCTGCGCGCTTTTATTCCCGGTTGATTGCTGCGGTGTCGAGCGGTGGACGAGAGAGGGTCAGAGTAGCGAATGCTTACCCCGCTTTGTGTTTCCAGCAAACGTTGATCTACGACCCATCGCATCGACTATCAGGTAGGCTTCCCGGACCCTTCAAACCGTCTCGTTTTCAATCACTCATTCTCTTCAATCCCCTTTTCCTCATCTGCCCACTAGCGAAACGTGCACTACAACACGACTATTTCCGCTCGTACCAAGAGACCAAGACAGATGATGCCTAAACGTGCTGGCGCGCTGCGAGCTGTCATTCTCGCCACTAGGCCAACCCATTCACGGCATCTAACAACTGCGTCACAATCACGCTTTCCTTCCCGTCGGACATTTTCACGGACCGCACACGCACCTGCCCTTTTTATATGGAGATTGCGTTGTTTGTACTTTTATACGTTGTTACAGAGCCTGTACTTTTTTCGCATGACATGTGTATCCTTCACGCCACCCATTGCTGCGAGTTTACACATGGCTACTGTGTTCGCCTTGAAGCATGGCCTACCGACGTTTCAAGCTCCGCTTCAGCCCATCCCATACCTCGTGCCTCACATCCCCCCACCACTCCCATATCCAGCGACTCTGCCGCGCCTTGTTCGCCTCTAACCAATCACGGTAAAATTCGGTCAAGACGGCATCTTTGGCCTTGTTGTATGCTGCAATGGTCTCTTCCGGTGCGTCGGTCGCAGGTGGCGGTGGCAGCTGTGTGCGAAGGCGATGGTCGAGGTGTGTCTGGAATAAGGTGTTTGTTATCGCCTACGAGGAGTCAAGGTGCATTTCGTACAGAGGTTGTTCAGCGCATCAGTGTGGCGGAAGAAGGCGTGCAAATCCAAAGAACCGAGACTGACCCAGAATTCATGGTTCTTCGCATCCACTCTCTCCCTACGCAACCGCCATTCCAAGTCCTCCCCGATCCGCGCATCCGCACGTACCCGATCACTAGCTTCCTCCTCGACATTACTGAATTCCGACGTCGAGTATGGGCTGGTGGATGTCGATACTGATGACGATGGGTTGTATTGTGCAGATGCGTAATGTACGGGTCGGATATTGGAGACGGGATCGCACCTGGACATGCGGTCACAGGGTAAACGTAAGAATCCGAACATATGTGCCACTACTATCGGAATCGGTACTCACGGTCCAACCAAATCTACGTTCTTACGCTCGGAGACCCGGGGTTTCGTGCTCATCCGTCGCCAGAGAAGGGACGATCCTTCTCCAGCTCCTCCTGCGGTCGGGGTAAAAGGTGAACGACATCGTGCACGGAGGGCGTAACGGACGCTCGTGTTCATTTTTTTGTCGGGATTTACGAGGAGTCAGTGACAAGGGAAGTGGGTTGTATGGGTCGGGCGTGCTACCGAATGTTGTGGGTGTTGAGTTCGCTATCGTGTTCGGGTGAGACTCGCATTCGAAGCTGCAATTATGGCTTTGAGAAGGTGAAGAGCTGCTTGAAGCAGTAGTAAGGGTGGTTGCGATCGAGCACGGCGTTGACCAAAGCAGACCAGAGTGGGCCCTATATCCACGGAACTCGAATTGAAAGAGCTTTACAGTCTGCTCCTATAGACCCTAATAGTTACCCTAAGGCATGCCCCGACACCGTGCCCGTCTTCTTAAGGTCTACGTCTACCAAAGCTTTAAAATGTTATCATCTTGACAAGTTGTAACTCATCAATGAAGCAAGTCACAGCAGCGTGACATAGACCTAATACGTCGCGACTCGATTGCCGCTTTTCGAAAGAGTATACCAAGGTGGCCAGCTGAGCCAGCAAAGCTGCCAGCAGAGTACGGTATCATGGAACAGCTCATGAACCAAGTAGTTGTTGACGACTCGAAAAGGTTGTTTATTTACGGAAGAAGCTCGACTGCACATACCGCTGAATCTATTCATTTTGATAGCGAAACCGGAACAAGTTCCGTCGATCAGATGCTGTAATACCGTGCGACCGTTTTTGTTTATAGATACGGACGAGGTTCAGCTTGTGCGCATTGATCTGCGACAAGTAGTTGACGGAAATACTAGTCCTATATGTAGTGTTGCTATGACTAGAGCTCCGTGGACGAAACGCCCTGCTCCTGCTCAGGCCAAGTAAGTAGCCACTGAATGCTATTGTTGGTAGAGCTATTGAGCGACAACTCGAGAGCGTGCGCTCAACATCTACGATACGGGAAGACATGACGGATGTCGAAGCAATATGAATTTGAATATTGTCGGTCCGCCACAGGGATATCACCCATGCACACAGACCAGTGTTTTGCTGGCAGCTCTCGGATCTGAGGGCGAGGAGATCTATGTAGTCAACAAGCTATGACGGGAGTGACTTCTCTGGGATACAGCCTCTTGGGATTTGATCTTGTCGGTCTCGCATCAATCTTGTAAAAGGCTCTTCATGTAGCACCCGTCGCTAGTTTATAAGCTGTCTATCAGCCAACATCTAAAACCTGGCAACGCGCTGACCCGCGTTGTAAGACAATGTTCAATCAAGTTCTACTCTACGCGCAGTGAGGCTGGCTCGGCGTAGCTTTCCGTGTGGGCCGCGAGCGAACGGGTTCAATACGTCACAGATGGCTGCTCCTTTCCTTCTACCGCACAAAATGCTATGCACGCCAGGCCCAACGAATGGTGAATGCCGGCAACTTTATTCTCCTTCTCCTTCTTTCCTTGTTCTTAGGCCAGACTGACTGTACATGGGTACTTGTAGCTAGCAGCAGTAAGCAACAAGTGGGCTAGCGAGTAGGTAGCAAGTTGTTTGGTTCTCTATTGTCCGTTTGCTCGCTGTTCGCTGAGAACCGGTGTACTGTGTTCCCCGCCGTTCAAGAACAAAACCAAAGGACCTCGACAAAAGGTGATCGTGCATAAGCTGATCTGGACACCCATCATCCAGCAAAAGACGGAGCCGTGCACCGTCCTATCTGTCTTCATCCCGAGCACCTCGTTCTCAGCCCGTCTGCACAACCTACCAGCAAGAATCCTACTTCAAGGACACCCAAACCCCGCAATCTGTAAGCTGGTTTCCCTTGACTTGTGTTCGCCGTTGATCTCAGCTGATGAAACCGTTTGATTGCGCCCAGCTCGCCCGCGCCCCTCCTTTGGACACCCTTTTTTTTGGCTCAAACGCTCGATGCATGAGCCTTTCCTGCGGAACGAAACGATAGCTTGACTGATGCCGTACACCATTGGACCTGACTTTGCTGCCATCATCACTTCCGCCGAAACAATCACCACCACCACCACCGGTACCGACACCGTATCGTAACTCAACCACCGCTCTTCAGCCTGTAAAGTCACCGAACTTTTTACAGTAAAGGCCCTTGCGCCATCCCATACATCACAAAACGATCGCAACGGCAGGTGAAACGCATGTTGACGTAAATTCTACATCCATCGACTCAACTCTGCTCGACTTTCGATCGCATACACTGTCCTTTCTTCCTCTGCAGGTAGTGATTGCATCAAAACCTGTCGACTTTAACCTATTGACTGGCTACCCCACAGCTTAATCGACCGGAGTCATCTCCATCTGCACTCGTTCCCAGCCTCCATTCTCGTTTTGCGTCACCTCAACCACGTCTCCGGTCTTTTTCATTGTGTGTTTCATCTCTCGCTCTCCCCAACTATAGTAACCAAGTACGTACGTTATCCGGGACTTGTAATGACGAACTTGCTAATCGTATTGACAATGCTCACCTACAGACTCACCCAGATCTTCCCGTTTCTTCCGCTTCTTTCACGATCTCGACCGTGTCGTAATTTCGAACCGGGAAACGACACCTGTCATGGATTACTATTCCACCACCGAAGCGTCACCTTCGATGCTCCTCGAAGTCCAGAACGGATCACAATTCGAGTTTTTCCAATCATCGCAACTCTCACACGCATCAGGCTTCGTTTCGTCCTCTCCGTACCGATGTACAGATTCTCCTTCATCGTCGAGCGAACACCTGGACGAGGATGAGGCGATGGAGATGATGGACGATGATGATGAGGAGGAGGAGCAAGATCTGTCACCCGACAGACGTGCTCAGCAGGCGGAAGATGAGTTCACCTCAGACGTCGATCGGTCGTTCAACTCGGCAATGTCGGTTTCTGCCTCACCTTGCCCTTACCCCAGTTCCAACGGCGGCATAAAATCCATCTTTGGAACCATCTCACAGCGTGCTCCTGCAGCCAACTCGAACAGACCATTCCAGTCTCCCGGCATGGCCGCCATGGCTATGCTCGGTACGGCTTCCTCGGTTCCTTCTCCATTATACCAGACGGAGAATGATCGAGAGAACGAGAACGACGATGACAGTGACTATCGTCACGCACAAGTCGAGCTCTCGCCTACCGGGCAAAAGTACGCCGCTAAACGAGCAGGCATGATGTTTGCGAGCATGGCAGATGTCCCATC
Source organism: Naganishia onofrii (assembly GCA_030039215.1). Classification (NCBI taxonomy): domain Eukaryota; kingdom Fungi; phylum Basidiomycota; class Tremellomycetes; order Filobasidiales; family Filobasidiaceae; genus Naganishia; species Naganishia onofrii. Next base: position 1,890,828 of record JASBWV010000001.1, read on the forward strand.
GTTTACTACTAAAGTCTCCATGATGGGTAGCAGACAACCACTGGCGCAACCATTGAAACGGCCGACATCGAAGGATCTAAAGCAGCACCTAGGTTCCACCGCGCGAGTGTTTGGTCGTGAATCAGCAAAGGCGAACACGATGACCGGATTGATATCCACGACTTCCAGCTCGTCTACGAGCACTTCACCCGAAACGAAAGGGTTGATGCTTCCACCTCGACCGCCTGAACAAGGTCGCAAGGACCCCTTCGGAGAGTTGGCCATGGTGCCGGTGCTTGCTTCATCTTCGAGAATAAGTGCTCAGGCGAAAAATGCCAGGCCGAACAGTCAAGGCTCGAGCAGAAGATCCAGTGCCAACAGCGGTTACCTGTTGTTCCGGCCCTCGCCTACTCGTATTGAGGTGAGTGACTGTAGACGTTCGACAAACGGGCTGAAACTAATATACATTGCGTTCATAGTCAGCACCCGCTGTGCACAGTTCCGCTGGATCGTCATCCACCGGGTCTCCTGTCAGACGGAATAGCAAGTCAAACATGGCCGATGCCATGCTTCTTGATACACCGCTTCGTGCGGGAGAAGACAAGGAAAAGCTGTCCCCGCTCACGGCCTTCGGAGATCTTCCATCGGAAAGCGACCCTGATGATTTCGGCAACTTGTTCTGTGATTCTCCTTCGGCGCCTGCGAGCAGGGATGCTTCGCTAGGTGCGATGCGAATGGCTGCTGCAGCTGCCGCCGCCGCAGGTGGTGGCGGGGCAGCTCCAAAGATAGGCTTAAAGCTTTCCCCGTTGGGTAACCACTCCTCGTCGCCCGCTTCATCCGTCGATTCTCCGTCGGTCGCACGGCTGGCACCAACCTTGCGTGGCATGGAAAAGGCAATTTCAGTAAATGCTGCTACGGGTGGGCTGTTTGGATCTAGTGCCCGTTTCGGGATCAATGGCACCCGGCGAACTCAACCATACAAGCGACCTCAGCTCACGACGTTGACAATCAACGACGGCGGAAAAATCAATTCCACAGCTTCGGCGCTGTCGGTCTTGCAGAATAGCGGGGAAACCTTGAACAATGGTTTGCTCAGCGCGACACATATTCCGTCGCCGGCTGAAGGGTCCCTTAGACGACCTAATGGGTTGAGTATGCGACGAGCGTACTCCGTTTGCGATCAGGGCAACAACACCAACGTAGAATCTTTTGTTGTGAACGAGACCGGCCCATCGAACGCTAGCAGTGGACGAGTGTTGAGCACCATCGAAACAAGTTCAAGCTCTGCTCTTCAACCCATGATCCATGGCGGAGCACGGCTTACCGCAGCGGACGCCGCAGCTGCAGCAAAGCCTGCATCGCCCTTCGCACTTGCATTTGGCGCCAACGAGATGGATGGGAAAATCTTGCCGTGTCACAGAGTAAAGGAGGACGGACTCGTCCGTATCACCCATGAGACAGTAAGTCGCCGTTTTCCTGCTGCCCTAATACATGAGCCGATGCTGATGTCTTATCATCCAGCTTCGCAATCTACTGGACGGACACTTTGACGATCGTATGAGCCGGTTCCACATCATTGACTGCCGCTTCCAATATGAATATTCGGGAGGACATATCGCGGGCGCTATCAACGTCAACAACACCAACGCTGTGGAAACCTTGCTGTTGAAGCAAGGGTGTGGGATGTACAATGACGGCGGAGCTCTTCCCGTTCCGAGCCGAAGTGGAGAAGGGCACGAGAAACCGACAGTAGTAGTATTTCACTGCGAGTTCTCGAACAAAAGAGCCCCAGCGATGTAAGTCGACTGGTAAGCCCTGTGCAAATGCAAGCGCTTGACTGATTCATGTTGTTGTCCTTCGGCAGAGCAAAGTTCTTGCGATCACGAGACCGCACATTGAACAATGATGTCTATCCCAAAGTCCATTACCCGGAGTTGTATATACTCGAGGGCGGCTACTGTGACTTTTTCGATAAGTGTCCAGTAAGTTGACCCAGCAGCCACTGTTTGCGACATGGTCGACTGACCAAACAATTCACACCCAATAGGAAAAGTGTGAGCCTCGTGCGTATGTGCCCATGGACGACCCAAAACACGAGACAAAGCGAGACTCGGATCTGCACGATTTCCGAAAGTTTACGAGGACTCGCTCGTTTACATACGGCGAGAACCAGCCTCAAGCCGTTCGTCCAATTCAGCCATGCCCTCGACTGGCATTTGATGCGGCCAGTATCGCCGCCAATCGACGTGCAATGGTGGAGAAGAAGGAGAATACATCCGAATCACAAACCCAGGACCATGACATGGCTTCGCCCTCGGCGAACTTGGTCCGAGCTCGACTATTGACCGACGTGCAAGAGAGTCCTGGCGGAGATAGTCTGGACGGAAGCCCTTGCGCAAGGCTGCTGACCTCGACCAGCTCAAGTAGTCATCTTTTTGGATCTACGAAGACTCGTCTTCTCGGCCGCGCAGTGAATCGATCAACATTTATGCGCACTTCTTCTTATGCGGGCCCGCCTAGTCGAGGATGAATTTGGGAACCATCAGACGTCTATTTTCCTTCCGTCAAGACATTCCCACTTGCCAATCTGTATCAAAACTTCAAAAAGCGGTATTTCTCGTCTTTCCGTTTGTTCAATACTCGTCTCAGGAACAACACTGTATCAATATCATCAGACATCCGGGCATCTCATTTACTCGATATTTCGGTAACCATGCGTAACCTTTCCAAAATCAACACCATCTAGTGCATCGCAGAAAAATCAAAGCACCATCCTTGTGGACTGACATGTAGAGCAAATGTATCCAGTAACCTCGCACGGTGACATTCCCCCAATAATAATAAGACTATGGGTGATAGGCATGGAAATCACGGCATGACATGCATATGACAGAAATTCTCATTATACAATATATACAAGGGGCGAAGTGTCTACAAGGTGTCTGCAAGATCCGCTGCGTTGATAAGAATTTCGCCTTCCCAATCAGGCGATCTGCTGTTTATCTGATAACAATTGCTCGTTCAGCGGGGTTCGGCCTCCTAGGCCCCTTGTCGATGTGATCAAGACCAAGCACATCCTCTGGTTGGAATTTGTGATCGAAAAGCACATCCTCTGGGAAAGTGTGAACAGCTAGTCGTTCAGCATGCATGACGCTTTACTGGTATGTACTGAGGGAATGCTTACCATCATTGAGATTCGTAGGTTGTTTGAAGACATGCGACTGAATCAATGCAAACTTGAACTTCGCAAAGTCCTTGTCAGAAACATTTAGACGTTCCTGAAGCCGCTTCTTCGTGTCCGCAAATTGTTCGCCCTACAAGTCAAGTGGTCAATATCGCTCTACTGGCGAAATCGAACAGAATGGCTTACAGCTCTAATCGCAAATCGGAATGGTACACCGTGCCATCTTGACGGGTCTTTATGGTAATGGAAAACGTCTATTATCTTTTCGTTGTCTGAAACGCGGAGTTCTTCCGCCGGGATTTCCTGATTATCGGGAGTACGGGAGGTTAGCATCTCCTTATGAAACGGCTCTGAAATCCGAATACATACCTCAGCATAGAGTTCAGCAGGTTCTCGAAGATTGGCAATCATCTCAGATGATGTACATTCTCGTTGTTGTCGTCCATTCGGTGAGATATCGAATATCTTGATCTTACCAGTCCCGTTAGGCGATAGCGTTACTAGTTTGCTCAGAGCGTCCGCCACATCGCTGAATGTGCTAGTTTTGGGTAAAAGGAATGGATGCGTAATCTAGAAAAGCTAGAGTCAGTGACGTGGATGATGTGAGAGAAAACGATGGACTCACCTCTTCCTTATTGTGCTGGCCGGTCCAAGTGATCTTCAGGGACTTTTTGGTTTCCAACTCCACAATGCTAACGTCAAGCCTTTCGTAATACAGCACGATTTGCGATGGGTGATTGGTATAATACCCAGTTTGAGTGATATCTGCAACACTCTGATTCAAACTCTTTTTGATCACTGATTTGGGTCCAAGATTGCTGGTGTTTGAAGATGTGAACCTCAACTTCAACGGATCGTGGCGAAGGTAGTCTCCGACTCTTGTAGCCATCTAGAATAACGTGGTTGCCAGGTTAAATCTAGGTTACACCATGGCGGATGAATAGGACTGACCAGCTCGTAAGTCATCTTCTTGCTTAGCATACACTCGAACTCTGGATTGGTGGCCGATGGCTCCTCGAACTTTGGCCTGAAAGTGACAAGTACCCGATTTTGCAGGAAGTCGTAGAACTGAGGTACGCTAGCATAGAGCTGCTGCTGCTCGCAGTCGCTGATCCTGTATATGAAACATAAGTCAGCTGTGCCCTTGCTCACCACTCCGCACACACTCACTCCTTCTCAGTCATTTCAACCTGGTAGCAGATCACATCTCCATCCTGAATCTCACTGTTGGCAAATGTCGCTCTTTGCTTCATCAACTCGATCATGCCTGCTTTGATTTCCTGGATGGTACACAAGGGTTAGTGACAAACGCGGCGCTACCAACCGTGTGAGTGGCTTACCTCGTAAAGCTTGATCGGTGTCGAGGGCGCCCAGCCCATTCGCTCACAGATTATCGGTAACAACTCGCCGACCTTTTGGTTTTTTCCGACAAATACTTTGCCCTGTCCCAACAGCGTCTGCCGCTGTACATCGAACCATTTCAGGAAGATCATGATAGGAGGGTTATTTGGATCCGCATAAAGAGCTTGGAGTCGGGACGGCTCAGGGTTGTGGTCAAGATAAAGTCGGAGATCGTTGGTTCGGGCCGTCATAGTCGCACGTATCTGATCCATGGTCTGTTGTGCATCGGTTTCCTGGATCGGTACATCTGGACGGATGGTCTTGTTCTGTCTGTTGACCAAAACCCAAAGACGGAACTCGTTTGTCGGTATACGGAAATGCTCGGCACATCGCTGCTTGAATTGTGCATAGGTTTCCTGTTTGAGAACTCGGAAATTTGGCAAATCGGTGGCCGGAATATTCTTGTCGTCAAAAGTGGCAAGATCAAAGCCTTGGTGACGTTGGAAAGTTTCGTCGGTGATAATCCTTGCAGTCAAATAGAGATGCTGCTCATCCTTTTCCCGTCGTTTAGCCTCAAGCTGTTCTCGTTCCTGATCCAATCGTCGTTTGAGATGAGCCGGGGTATCCGGTTCCTGGAACGGCTTGAGGATTTCATCAGCCTCGGATCGGCGAACGTATACCAGCATATAAGCATTGGTAAACTTCTTCATAGTTCGTGGCTGTTGGTGACGTTGTCCAGGTGGAAGCAGTCCATTGGTCATATCTCCACCATAGTTGTCCTCGAGAACCTCCTTGTCCGTCACTGGCGTAACCCTATCATCATCGTATTTGAACCAGCGACCTTCCCTTTCTGGCTTGATGAGCGCAAAGTAGTGTCCGCCATTAAGATCCCCCGAGTGCACTAGAACAGCCTGCAAGTCGTACATCTGCGGGTGTGTCACCTCTTCGGATTCCGGGTCCAAGAATTCTTGCAGATCAATCTCAAAGGGGAACTCGTGGCGGTCATTGATCTTGCACATCTGGTCCCGCTCCATGTCGTATTCGAATCGACGGAGTTGTAGGTGTAGGACAGGCGGGAATCTTTCAAAGATAACACCCTTCTTTGCATCCTGCAGTCCGTAGCCTTCTGCCATATACTTGTTTTCACCTTCAAGGGTCTCAACCTGGACATAATCCTTGAACGAATCCCGTAGCGTCTTCATCCCCTTGACAGTGAGTTGAATGTCTGCAAACCATACATAATAATATCCACATGTCAATATTGCCTGATCGCATTCGAGATCTTGCAACCTGGCTTACCATAGAAATCCTCCATCATCGATGACTCGAAATCCACATTCACACACTTGATGTAGTTCTTCATCTTTCCCATGAACAATTTCTGAATCATGCCGTCCACAGGTGTGCCCTTCATCTTTGACTCTAACTTGTCTTGCAGAATCCGGTTGAACTCTTGTACATCGTGCTGCATAAAGGAATCTGCAGACTTCCACCCAAAGGATTTTGTCAATTCGCTTGTTCCTTTTGAATGAGATATATGTTAGCGAGAGCATAAGCAACCAGTACTATCCACCAAAATTGCTCACCAACAGGCTGATCCGACGTTTGCAAATGGTAAAAGACACGTTGCAAAGCCAGTGGCAAACTTTCCGTCGGCACGTCGTTCTCGGTGGGAATTTGGTAGACTGCTCTTCGGAAGGCGTTTGTGCAGAAAAGCGACTGCAGCAAAGAGTTCATGTAACAAGTGGCACCTTGGTTCTTGAGTCCGACATAGCCAGTTTCTTTTTTGGAATCATAACTATGGCAGCCGCTTGCTTCAGTAACGGCAACTCAGACAACTCAGAGGTGATTTATCAATCAAAACTCACTTGACAAAGTTGTGCCACAAAACACCCGTGGGATCCTTGAGTACCCTCACGAAAGCCGTAATCTCTACTTCATCATTTTCGATCGTTGGCCGTCCTCTACCATCAGATTGATGCAATTTCCTAAGATCCGCAAATCGAGTGAAACCCCAATCGCATTCTTCGGCGACGAATCTATGGTGCGCATGACTAACAGTATATATGCTGGGATCGTTTGGGTTGGAGATTGCCAAGGCGAATTGAGCACACGCGTGCCAGCCCTCAGGAGCGGCCTTTGGGTTGGCATAGTCTAGATAGACGGAAACCATGTCGTTTGGTTGCCCGTTTGCGTTTCCTTGCGGAAATAGCAATATACGCCATTTGTGACCGCCGCAACTAAATTCGGGACCCTGTAACCGTTTGCCTTGTTGACTCCAGTTTTCGATCTTCCATGTCTGCGTTTGGAAATCTTCAACCCCTTGTCCAAGATCCGGCATGTGCTTTGCGGCAAAGGCTTCACCGTCCCGAACGGTCGGAATCTCGTCGACCTCCATCATAGCGCCTTGCGGTTGTGGATTCAGCGATTGTGGATGTTGCTGTTGGTTGTACGATTGTGGTAGTGCGGGAGGACCATCGCGAGGAGAGTCCCCTTCCAGCACGATGTCGTGTACTGGTTCTTCTTGTTCCTGCGGAAATGACGTGTGTGTGTGTGAGTACACGTCCTTTATCGAGCAATATTTCTATCTACCGGCAAGAGGAACTTACCATTGTGATTTCGTACTACAGCAGCTCCAAACCTCTATTTAAATCGGCCTCCTGATAACTGTCAAAGATACTCCTGCACAGCTGTGGCCGAGGATCAAATACGGACACCGGGGTGGTTTGACACGTAAATTCGATGACTGATCCCAAATTCGGTTCGTCGAGAAGGCGCGAGTGATGTAACTGTTCGACGAGGACTCCAGAGAGGCCACTTCACCAACTTCGCACGGTGTTCAGACGAAGTAGATGACGATCGAACCAATGATGTTGAGTGGCCGAGTATGCACTTTCCAGAGATTACGCTTTTGAGAGTTTGTATGCAGAATTTGCCTGGAATCGTCGACACCTTCCAGCTATTCTACTTTCTCTGGTGTGTAAGGCTGCGATCAGGATGGCCAAATACGAACCAGCTTAACAACATCATCACTTCTTGGTTGAAGCCAACGCTGACTACTCATCCACCGAGCACGCCTATACCCGATTGCCAGCCTGGCCTTAGAGAAGCGCACTCTACCGCCGGCTTGCGCTAAGCCAACCTATTTCTCACTATGGCCACCGCTGACGTCATCACATTTACGTACTTCTTTCCTCCCCCTCTTCGTCTTGGGTTGGAAGCTTTCCGTAGCCAACTTCAATTCCTGACATCTATGAACCGATGGTCACAAGGTAGGACGTATTTCAATATTGCTGGCGTGAGCGTTCGCGGAACGGAGCGGTATCAAGCACACACAGCGCACGTATCGACACGTCTTTAAAACGCAAACGGTTCCAAGTCGTAGGCAGGGGCGATGCGGCATGCTCAGCTCCTGCAAAGCGATCTTCCGCTACGTACAATTAGGACAAACAGGATTTGCGTTCACGACGATGCAATATTAGATTCCGTGTGTATAGTTGACAACTCGGGGCTGCCTGAAGCTTTGTCAGGATCATAGGTATCCCAATCCTGTATTGACAGTAACGGAAGGGTCTTTGTGTTGTTGGTGTTCACCGTGGCTGCACCCTCATTCAGCCAGCCGTTCCGCATACCAGCGTCTATGACCGTCTCTATGATACTTGACAGTTGGCGATTTCTGAGAAGATGCGCCCTTGACTTGTCAGTAAAATCGCGGGAAACAAGAGAAACAACTGAAGACGCACCTTTCCTCTGCCACCTGCGTCCTCTGAATCAACTCTTCCTCTTCCGCCTTCCACCTCTCCTTCAGCTTTGATATCTCCTCCTGCAGATTTTCTAATTGCTCATCCACATAATCTTTCCGCTTTGCTGTTGACCTTGAACCTCTGTATGTTTCCCCTATTATCAGTCCGGCCGCTACCATGAACAAGAACCCTTCAGCGAGCGCATTTGCTCCATTTGCCACCGCTCTGAGAGAGGAGGAAGCAGCAGTCAGTTTCGATTGTCGCTCATCATTGAGTAAACGCACTTGGTGTCATTCAACGGCCTGATGTCCTTGGCCGGTACATTCAGCAGTCCTTGTCGCATCCGGGTCTCCGTCCGATGCATGCGCTGAGATTGAAATGAAAAGGCCCAGCAATTAGGTTTAGAAAATCCTTCTCTAGGAATAGTCACTCACCTGTGCCAAAGATATACAAATATCCCTAAATGTTTCGTGCCTGCGCAGTTATGCGAGTTAAGCCCTCATTCGCGAGTCACACTGCTTGGTCAGCCTTACTGAGTTGCCTGAGACTTCAGGTAATTTGCTATTGGCTTCGCTGCAGTCTATCAAGTACGTCGCAACCGTCAACGCCCACAAGTAGCAACGCTTCAATCGGTACTCACCCTGACAGCTAGAGAGATAACTTTTGCTGAAGCCATGTTCACGTTCGCCAATCTGGTCGCTGCTCGAGCTCAGGTCGATCTACTAGGCTTTCTTTCCGCGAATAGCTACTGCGTCGGGTTCGAGTGAGGATTGGAGCTTGTAAGAGCTTGTTCCAGCTTAGCTGTTTGCTATATGACAGTCACATGGCTTGCTTGTGGAGCTGCTTGTGGGTAGTATTGCTTCAAGGATATGACAGCAGCTATCCAGGTGGAATTTGCATCCGTTACCTGCTTCGTCGATCACTTGCGTCACTTGGTCGCCGCATTCATCTGCAATATCGCTGACGACTTTCTGCGGCCGGCAATGAGATTATTGGCAGCTTCGGCTTTGGCACTGAACGTGTTGATTCTATTAGTAAACGACAGGTCTTCGTGTACCTGCTCATGAATTTCCATCATATTCCCTGCTAATGGACCACCAGCGAAGCACAGCGCGCCCCTCGTGTCCAGTATACTTTACACTTGGATCGGCATGAAGGACATATTAGCGAAACGTGAGCTGCCAGGTTTCAAGAAAATGTAGATTTGACAGAGTCAATCCTTTCGCATACTGCAAGTTTGCAGGAAGACTCGTCAATGCATTTTCCGTCGGTGAAACTAGCTGTTTGTTGTGTAACCCAATAGATCGGGGTTCCCGATCTGAAGGTGTATCTGGCCGTCTGGCCGGGCTGAAAAGGGTTGGAGGCCACGCGTAGAAGCTCCTTCAACATCGGCAATTCCGCGGTAACAAAAAGGTCCAAGCGCAAAATGTGAAACCCTATTGATTCTATAGAATACCAGCCTCGAGGTCAGCCATCTTCCTTACGATATGACGTTATGGCTCGCAGAGCTTGCAGGTCTGGATACGCTTGATAGCTGCTACATTCAAGTAATATCTGTCAGAATTCATACCTCGTATTCATAGTGGATAGTCACCTATAATCCATCGCCCTCAACCTTTATAATTCATAACAGCTTTCAAAACTGTTACCGGTTACTACACACTCTCATCGTCAACGAAACCCGCTTTGGAGTAATACTCTCTTCCCCTACTTGCAAGTAGGAAACTGCACGTCACAATGGCGTATCACCGGATTGGCGAAAGCTCTGGTCTCAACATTTCCAACGTCGATTCACGGTATCAACAAAATCAGTCGACTTTCGAGGATATGTTCCGTCAGCCAGCATTCGCTAGTCGGGTCCCACAACATCATCAGGCTCAAAATTTACGCAGGCCCAAGAGCACGAGTGAGCTATCGACCAGCTCGAACATGGCGGCATATGGAGCATATCAGCCTGGATGGGCAGAGGGAAATGTGTATCAAGGAGGTCCATCATATCCGACTTCCGCAGGCCAACGGTACCAACCTGGAGGCCAAGATCACTCGGCGTACCAACAACAGAATGGCCATTACCACCCGCCAGCTGCACAGCATATGCATCTTTCATTCGACCCATATCGCGATAACGTACAACCCTATCCCCAACCTTCTACACCTTCCAGAAATCGACAGCCCCCCGTACAGTTATCGAGTCCACAATCTGCACGATTTAGTCAACAGACACCCATGCAATGGAGAACCTCGGGGCTTCCAGGCTCCCCAGACAATCGCAGAACAATTGGACCAGGTATCGCCGTGCCGGGGTCAAGGTCCCAACCTGGCACACCTTATATTCCCTTCATCGAGAATGACTCTATGCGTACCAACGGATCTGGTGTCTTTCCTCCTCGACTGGGAGGACCACGTAAGCGAGCTTTGAGCGAAGGGGAGGTCCAGTTGAATCGACAAGGAACACTATTGACTCCACATGCTACGGACAAGAGGGCATCGGCCGAACTTGGAATCATGCTTGGCTCAGGCCGTCAAAAGATCCAAAAAGGCAAATTGCTACCGCAAGGCGAGTTGCCAATTGAGGAGAAGCTCGCAAAGTTGGATCAAGTTAAATTGGAAGCTAAGAAGGGGAGAAAGGCAAGAGTCGAAGTTGATGTCATTTTGGAGTCGGACGTCATGGTCGAAGGTGGTCAATTGCGCGGCAGGTTGGAGGTGCGTATCCGGAAGAGTAGAAAGGGTGAGAGTTTATGGATAGGTGCTGGAAAGGTCCGAGTGTGTGGCTACGAGGGTAAGCGACGAACCAATCCAACATTGCGATAACTTGTGCACGATGTTCTGACTTCTGACATGCTTCACTGTTTACAGAACACGCACAAACGGATACCCGCCACATATTCTATCATTACCCGCATCAACTCCCATTATTTTCTCCTTACGATGACAGCCAACACCCACTATTCGCCTCGCCACCTAACGAAGAGGGGTATCGGCTGGCGAGAGAGGGTTTCCACGTTATTCCCTTCTCGGTGAGATTGCCGCTGAATGGGGGTGCCAAGGGTGGATGGGTCGGTAGTCGAACAACTGGCGTGAAATACGTAGTTGTCGGGTAAGTACCTGTCGAGAAATTTCTTTTCTACGATGCATGTTCATTGATATGTTCGTCCCTACATCCCTCAGCTCCATCAAGTTACACACGCCAGAGACCAAAAAACGGTCTATCGCTCATTTCTATCGACCTTGCACGATATATCCCTACGTCCCTCCTCTGGACATTTTTGGCTCGACGGATCATCCTACGGAAGTGCGAAGCGAGCAGGGGCTTGGTTGGTCGCTCTCTGGGGAAAAAGGAAAAGTCCGGGTGATTGCGGAGCTGCCTAGGCCCGACTGGGTGGCGGGACAGAATGTCTGGATCAAGATCTTTGCGGATAATCAGAGCCAGAAAAAGGTCAGCTGCAAAGACATCGTTAGGAGAGACCCGGCCCTGACGCATTTCATCCATATAGATACGTACTCTCAATATCGCACTTTTAGAACAGATCGTTTTGTTCAAACCTCCCCCATCAAAAAAGGGACAAGATTCGAAACCCCCTGATCTGGCGCGTTACTCTGCGGTTCCCATAAGAAAGAAGATATGTGACGAGACGATCGAAGCAAGTCCCGGCACAGGACCTGGATACGTTGGTTCCCCGGGTTGGTGGACAGGTGTTCAACCTGGGGAACGAAGCAGGTGGCAAGGGAGTCTCATGCTGCCGGTAAGTCGTTGTGCAAAGCCGACATCGTAGCTGGAGACTGACCAACCGCATGCTACATAGTCCCATTTGTTGTCCATTCGTCGTTCTCAACTGATCGAAATCACCTACATTATACGTCTAACGTTGAACAACACTATTACTCTGGACGTGCCTTTGAATATCATCAATTTCCTGTCAATCGACCCACCTCCATCGGTTAACGTAACTATTCCCGTCGCCCGGATGACGGCATCCGACTCTCGTCGCATCGAAATGGAGGTAGACTCGTCCGTTCGCGCAAACGAAGACTTTGGTGGAAAGCAAGGACGATACAGCGGGAACTCGGAGGATCACAAAATGGAGGTTCTGATATCAGAAAGGGGCTCATCAAGAGCTTCAAAGACGAAATCTCAGATCTTTTATCCCAAAGATCGACAGCGTCCAGACTCTATCTACCAGGAAGATGGTCCACAGACCCGTCGAAGATCTCCTTTAATCATGCCAGAGCCACCCGCCCCTTTCAACAAACCGAGACCATCATCTATGTCCAGCATACCTTCGGGGCCTCCTACTCCCCTGTTCCGACCCGGACTTTCCAAACGTGACACTTCTGCATCATACTACTCAGCTGTTGCATCGCTAGCGGAAGACGAAGATCTTGGAGTTGTCGAGACTCGTCGTCGCCATGGTAGACAAATGAGTTTGGCAGCTTTGACCGGAAACAAGGGGGACCATTCTGGGCGATCTTCATCCTTGGCCGACAAAAGAGAAGAAGAAGAGGATATGGACGATACGGTCGACACTCGGGTTTCGACGCCATTAGTGAGCACATATGCGCCGTCCGTTACTCTGGACGCCTCTCCCGAGGACTCTGGCTTCCAGGAGTTGGAAGAGGCGGAACGCGATCTACAGTTTGTGCAACAGGCGTCAGTGGATCACGATAGTGCCTACGACCGCGATTCAGCTTCCCGTCACCTTGAATCGGAATTGGTTGGAGAAACGAACTATCAAAGGCGATTCAACGATTCTCAATCGGAGCAAAGCCAAGGCAGCTGTATGGACTGTCACGAGAACTTGTCACGTCGGAGCGAGAGTATTCATACACGCGACAGCGCATCAACAGTGGAAGAAGAGACGCAGGAAGAACAAGACACCTCTGCACTCGACGTCGCAACTCCGGATTTGTCTGAAGAGGTACTGTCTGATCCCGACGTCGAGGACACGTCAACACGGCCCAGAATGGCATCTTTGTCTGCGGCTCGAGAACAACACATGCTTGGTAATCGATCAGTCTACGGCTCAGTAGCGGCTTCCGTCATGAGCGGTGTCAGTGGGACAGAAACAGAAATCGGCAAGGTTGTTCAAGCTATCCGGCGTGACCTCAGTATCCGCCAACCTATACTGGCTGAAACCGAGTCGCAGGAGCTGCCTCTTCGTCGAGCAAGAAGTCCCGTAACCTCTTTGATCGACGGACAGCCCAGATTGCAAGGTAGATCTAATTCGCTAGCTCCACCCCTTGTACTGCCCCCTCAGCCTTCCGGACGTCGACCATCAGCACCAGCGGCTTGGCACCGAAAGAACAGCTACATCGCGTCACCTATCAACTCCACTACCAGAGCAAATTCGATCGCCATCGATACCATTGCTGAAGACGCTGTTGATCAGCAATCCGATGTCAAGCATTCAATCGGGAAGGAGAACAACGTCGCTGAAGGTTCCTTCCCGATTTCGGTTACCCGGTTGGAACATGTCAATCAGGCACTTGTTGAGAGTTCCACCCCGAAGTCACAGGGGAATGCAGAACCTATGGGGGACATCTCCGTTTCTCCTGGTCTTGCACCCTCAATCGCTGAGGATTCCGCATCTTCTCACCAAGATTCACGTGCAACCACGCCTGCGAATGACGTGGAGGACGAGCAAGATCTGTATGTCATGCAGGACAACCAAGAACCCTTATCGCCCACGGAACACGCTTTGGAACGACTGATGATCGACGCCGACGAGACGATGGCATCTCTTGGCCTAGACACGATAAGCAGGAAGAATATGGCCGCCAAGTATTCTCTCGCCAGCTCAAGAGAGAGTGACATTGGAAGTCGACTGCGCGAGAGGGAAGGCATTCTGCGTTCGCCAGCCGGGCCGCGTCACCGCAACTCGGTCGCCTCGTCTGCACCTGATAGTCCTTTGAGTCAATATAGCGAGTCAGTTGGACATGGCCATGACATGTGCCGTTCGCCAGAGATCCAGCGAATACCTATCACGGAGCAGACTACACCTACAAGACGTAGCCACACAGCTATTCTCGGGGCAGCGAGAAATCGTATCTCAAACCGAACTTCGGGTACTTCGCATACAACAGACTACCTCACACATTCTCCGGGATCTTCTATCAGTTCTCAGCACATGGTCATGACTCCCGGGAGACATCATGCTAGGGACTTTGACAGCCAATATCAGCTCGAAGATATCCCTGAAATCAGATCGATGGCTTCTGATCCTTCCCTCAGGAAGAAGGATGCTGATCGAAATTCGACAAGTTCCATATCCTCTGCGGCGATGATGGAGACGATGCAGCTGGAACGGAAGAGCAGTGCTCATGTATTTCCCTACAGCAGACAGATGAGCGGATACACGACAGAGCAGCTGCGACCCATGAATGGCATGTCCGTTAGTGTCGAGAGTCAATGCGATGTAGACGAAATGTATCGATAAGTTAGCGTTTTCCGATGAACACCTGTAAATATACATTTTTGATTGAAAAGATGCCAACTTAGTTGCCGAAGGCAACTCATGAAGATGCAAGATCGCTGCCAAGTCACACCAGATAAGACGACAGTAGAGGGTCCATTCCCTTTGGTTGGCATAAACCAAATGGGTTGACATTTGTCGACCGTACGACCATCGGTTTGCCGTGCCGACTGATTTGCTCGCGCATGAATTACCGTGGATGTCCTGACCTTGCGGAAACGGCTACAGTACAAAGCATTTCATAGATCTTGCTCTATCACGCTTTCGAAATTTAGTGCTGTTTCGAAAGCATTGCTGCCTAAGTCGCATTTTACAAGATTTAATACGTCTATGCCGAAGCACCCTCCGTCTCTCCTACTGTCTTTGGCTTCTTGAAGAATTCCAATCTGCGCAGTTCTCGCTCCGGCCTGGGAATTGATTGCCTGTCGGTACCAGTCAAAGACTAGAGTGAATGTCAAACATCAGTGTGAGAGCCTTGCTTGTGTTTGAAAGCGAGTCATTACCTTTCCGGCGGCATCGAATGTGCCGAGCAATGTGCCCAAGACTGCGCAGGACGCGATACCGATAGGGAAGGATCCCGCTATAGAAGGCAAGGCAGGTCAGGGAGGAAAAACCTCGTGTAACGAGGACTCCTTACCTCGAGCACCAGCTAGGAAACCGGCAGCACAACCACCAGCAGCCGAGTTCAAAGCGTCATCGGTCTGTCAAAGCAGAGGATCGATCAACATGTATACCACAATCGGGTCATATACCACTCACTTCCCGAATGTTGGCTACGGCAGCTTGCGAGAATGCAAATGTGAAGCCCATAGCAGCTGCAACAGGAAAAGGCCAATGCCCTTAATCAGCCGTGTGTTGGCAGGGATCAGGCGGTGCACTCACTGAAGAATCCGATTGTTCCACCTGTTCTAGTGAAGATACCCATTGCGCCCTTGTTGTGGCTGTTTGCGCAAGCATTGCAGGTTCAGCTATTTTCCTCACCACTACCTTGCTCTCTCATTCGCAAGCTTTCTTCCAATCCCACGATACGGCCCCTGTCTTTCCTCGTCTGCTCTTCCTCTCAACAAATACTCACGTCTCTAAAGCATTCTGCACTGCACTGACCAACAATCCTACACCGGCTGAAGTGACTGCAACTTTTGATCCGACCGCAAGCGAAGGGTGGGGCATAAACACAGCGGCCTCTGCGGGTGAGGGAATGAAGAATTTGCTCGATATCGGTTGTTCCTGTCCGGATGCGCTGGTGGACCGGAGCGGTGGTAGCAAAGGACTGGTTGAAGACGCCATGATCTGTTTGATGCTGTGCCTGTCCCGATTATATGACTTTATAGCTGGTTGCTTCAACGGCGAATGAAATGCAGACCACTACTTTGTCAGTTACTCGACGCTATAGGAACTCGCTATGGTGACCGCAATCGCTGGTTGGCTTGAGAGCCCTAAGCTTCAAAGTGAAAGTGACGTGTCTTTTCTGTCCCCTAAACGGGTGTTTACTTTGTTTCGGGTTACAGTAAAAGGTAACTAACTATCATCCAAGAAACGTCTCCTCTCGCCCTCTCGTCATGAAGAAATTGTATATAGTCAGGTTTGCCACAGATATCTACCTTCGATCAGGAACAATCCTTAGGAAAAAATGTCTTCCAAAGCTTTGACAAACACCAATCTTCCCAAGCTCAAGTTGCTGGCGAGAGGCAAGGTCAGGGACATCTATGCCCTGCCGGATGCGGAGGATGAGGACAAGCTGTTGTTCGTCGCTACGGACCGAATCAGCGCTTTCGATGTTATCATGGAGAACGTAAGCTCTTTCAGCTATTGATTCATTGGATGTGCCTTTAGGACTTGGGGTTGACGTTCTCACCAATCCATCACAGGGCATCCCCAACAAGGGATCTCTTCTCACTACGCTATCGCTCTTCTGGTTTGAAAGGCTAGGCAAGATCATCCCGCATCACGTCATTGCCCCAGCACCAGAATCATGTCGAGAGACCGATCCTTCCGAAGCATGGAAATCTTTCCCTCGAAGTCTAGACGAGTACCGGGACCAACTTGAAGGTCGGAGCATGATTGTTAAGAAATGTGAAGTCGTCAAGGTGGAAGCCATCGTGCGAGGATACATTACTGGCTCGGCTTGGTCGGAATACAAGAAATCACAGACTGTTCATACGATACCGATGCCCGCTGGCATGGTCGAATCGCAAAAGCTGCCAAAACCGATATTCACTCCTTCAACTAAAGCCGATCAAGGTGAACACGACGAGAATATCCACCCCGACCAGGGTAAGTGGTGCGGCAGTCTTTTATGAACCTTCTTTGATTGATTTGACTCTTGCGTTTTGGATAGTCAAGGACATCTGTGGAGCCGAGCTTGCTAAAGAGATCGAAAAGGTTGCAATCACCCTTTATAGTGAGTTTTGAACAAATATATACCCTTGCTCGCTTAGTTAACCGATGTTCGACATCAAAGCCGACGCCGCCGATTACGCTGCTACTCGAGGTATCATCCTCGCTGATACCAAATTCGAATTTGGTCTCTTGCCATCTAACGAACCCAACGGTAAAGCCCAGCTTATCCTCATCGACGAAGTTCTCACTCCCGACTCGTCGCGATACTGGGCTGCCGCTTCATACAAGGAAGGGGAACCTCAAGACTCGTTTGACAAGCAGTATCTTCGTGATTGGTTGATCGCGAACGGTAAGAAGGCTGTTGAGGGCGTCAGCTTGCCTGACGAGGTGGTCAAGAAGACCGAGGAAAAGTACAGGGAAGCCAAGGAAAGGATTATGGGTCAGGGTCAGTGGGCTTGAACGAGCTGGATGTACTAATAATGGTATCGCAAAGCCTATCAAGATCGTTCATCAATGGGCGACCATGAATCCATTCTATGCGTAACTTGGATAAACTAGACACTGCCTACTATTTTGGCGTAGTATTCTGAGAAATAGACTGCACATGAGAAAACTTGGGAAGAAGGAATCGGGAATCGAGTCAACGTACCTTCAGCAGCATCGATACATCGTACATTCGCACCGAGCTTGTTGATGGTCTCGACGTATTCATCCTCCTCGACACTATCAAAGACGATACCACCACCTGTCCGCGAAAAAAACAGCTTTTAACGCAATTCGCGAGCAGAACCCAAGCAGGACCTGTACTTACCGGCCTGCAAGTACGCCACGCCATCCTTGAATGTCATTGTCCGAATCGCAATACATGTATCCAGTTCGTTCTCGTTGAAATCGAAACGTCCAACAGCGCCGGCGTATACACCCCTTCGTTCCTGTTCCAACGCTCCGACAAGCTCGATAGCCTTGATCTTGGGAGCACCGGAAACCGTGCCTGCTGGGAAGATTGATCGGAATGCGTCAAACCTGCAGAGGGGCGTTGGATTAGCTTTGAGAACAAGTATGATTCTGCAGGGGTAGCCGGAGCGTACCGAGTTTTCCCGTCTCGCAATTGACCACTGATCTGACTTGTCAAGTGAATGACATGACTAAACTTTTCGACCTTCATCAGTTCGTCCACCTTGACTGTCTCTGGCTTGCACACTCGGTTCACATCGTTCCGTGCTAGATCGACCAGCATGATATGTTCTGCCCGATCTTTTTCGCTCGCGAGGAGACCGTTCCCAAGTTCGATATCCTCTGTACGCGACAAGATGTTCCAATCAGTGTTATTTATATACGACATGGGATATGTGATTTACTGACCCTTGGCGGTTTTCCCCCTCTTGACAGTTCCCGCAATGGCGTGATTGTACACCTTTCGGTTTTCCACTTTGCACAACGTTTCCGGGCTAGCACCGACAAGTTGCACTTCATCGCAGTCCAGATAGAACATGTAAGGACTCGGGTTGACTTGTCGCAGTTGTCGATAGAGGTTGAAAGGATGTAACGATGTAGGTCTGGACAATCGCTGCGAGGGGACAGCTTGGATGATATCACCCTTGACGATATGTTCTTTGAGTTTCGTGACAAAGCCTTCGTACCCCTGCTTCCCGACATTGGAAACAGCTTGGTTTCCAAGCTTGATGGGCGGCTGAGGCGGTAGCGGTACTGCTGGATCTTCCAGAACCTCGATCAAGCGTTGAATCTTTGCCCTTGCGACTTTATAGAGTTCTGGGAGCGCCTCGGTGGAATCAACGTTATCTGGGACGTAGATATGGGATACGACTTTTAGGGTTTGGAAGATGTGGTCGAATACGAGGATGGTGTCGCATAGCATGAACACTGCTTCCGGAATATCAAACGGCGCCGATAGTTGTCGTTTTGTTTTCGGTTCAAAGTGCTGGATACAGTCATAGGTCACGAATCCGATAGCGCCACCTGACGATGTAATGCCCAATTCAACGGATGGGCTTTTAGGCGCTCTACTGCTGATCCCACTTACCTGTGAAAGTTTGGACCTCTGGTATCTGGACGTATCTGTATTTCGCCAATTCTGCTTCCAGAGGCTTAAGTGGATCACCACTGATTTCCTGGCCCGGTCCCGTCTTAATTACCTTGAACGGATCTGAGCAACAAGTATCAGCGCGTGTAAACATCGGCATATAGCTCGCTATGCTTACCGGCACCGATAAAGCTGTATCGAGCAATGTGTTCACCATCCGTAATACTTTCCAAAAGAAAGCTGTATTTTGATTTTGCGGCGATTTTAAGATAGGCAGATACGGGAGTGAGAAGGTCCGCTGGGAGTGACGAGCATATCGGGATGCAGTTGGCGTTATTTTCGCTGATGAGCGTTTTGACCTGCTCGATCGATGGAGATGGCTGTATATGCGAATAATTGATCAGTTTGGGAAGCGGCATGGATGTGAAGACTTATATTGCCTACAGTAGGGGAGTACATGTTGCGTGACTTTGTAGGATATCGACAAACTATGTGTGGATATACGCTGAGAAAACATGAATTGTATAAAGTGAAGCGATATTATCAATAATGGCCCTTCATGAGTCAACAGTTTTACTTCCGCCCAGCGATCGGGTGAATTTATGATTAGGTAAGCCGAGAGCTATCCGAGGCCCCATACAAGGTTGAGATGATGACATCCACTATTCCTGATCCTGTCACGCATCTCCCCTTAGCTTCTTCACCACTGCCTCCAGATATGTCGGAGCACAGCCCGCTCCTTCCTGCGCACAATGACGACGATGGCGGCCAAGACTACGCAACTCTCCCTCCTCGCTCCGCGCCTGTGACGAGGAAACGCGGTTCACGGGCTACGACACCTGCAACAATCCTCATCACGTTCACATCCCTCCTCCTTCCGCTTCTACTCTTCTTCGCACTACTTATCAACTCATTCATTCCCTCGGACGAAGAAATCGCACAATCTAACAATTCGGCCCTGCTGTATGACCATGCGTCAACGCCTCAGGTCGGGATTCTCAATTTCACAAGCGGGTACACGCAAGCCTGGATCGAGGTTGGCGGTAGAGTTGGTATTGACGTCGATGCTATTCTGGGTATTAATGGTGCAGGAACAGGGAAATATGGGAGAGGTCAAGGTGCACGGTGGTGGGAGGCGTTACGGACGTGGGCGGGCAGAAAAGGAATTGACATGGTTGGCCCGCTTGTCGTCGTGATTCCGGAACCGATCGTTGTCTTCCCGGGAGAAATGTCATCTACGTCCTTGTCCCCTCACCATCGTCACAACGTCGATGTCGGAGGAAAATCGCTTTTCACGGTGTCTCTACCAACGCCTATCGGTCTTCCACTCATCGTTCCCAGTTCAAACACGCATCTGCCAGAGCACACCTACCATCTCCAACTGAGCATCAACTATCCGGCTCATCTACTCGGGTTCACACACACGGCATGGCGCAGCGGTGCCGCTCACTTCATCGTCCATGTTCCGCGTGTCATCGTCGTTCCAGCTCATACACATGGGTTATTGTTTAGGTGGCGGAGATGGATACGAATTGAGCAGAAGAACCTGATGATCCCGCAGCGGGTGGATGGTGAGTTTTTCTTTCCTTTCCTCTCCTACCTCCATCGCTCCTCCACGGCCAGTCAAAGAAGAACGGTAAATGAATCGTTTGGTCGGTCCCGAGGTTCTAGTCACCTACTCCGCATGGGGGGTAATGAAGCATCTCACAAGAGTTTGGTGGTGACTCTCGTGCTATTGCCCCAATTATACTACCGTCGCTCTAGCAACACATACAGACAAACGGTCTAGGTACGCGCGCTCATCATCCTACTCTATGCGATGATCCGCTAGTCCCCGATATCCCTGGTATTCCAGGACCGGACGATGATCTCGCCAACTATATCAAGCTTGAATCATACACTTTCCATACCGCTACTCCCCCTAATGGTCGTACGGAGGATGGGGACGAAGCAGAGGGCACAGTATCAAAGAAAAGACTTCGTGTGTCCGCTGTTGCGAGTGCCCGGAACCCGTTATTCGACACCGCCGTGATGCGTACCCGCCCGATCACCGTCCCGCTGGAACTCGGATTCGGGATCTTCCTTGCCGCCAACAATGATTCCTCTACTATGCTGCGGGGCCAGGTTGATACCGGCTCCGAGATTGGGAATAGCAGTAGGGCAAAGCAGTCGCAGAAGGAGGGTCGTCTCGTCAAGATGGCTGAAGTTGTGACTATGCCGTTCTCTCTCCATGGACAAGAGCGAATTCGGATACTTGTGGAAGGACTCGTCAAGACAGGGGACGGTACGTATGGTGCAAATGAGGACGACAAGGACGGCGACGATGGATCAGCGTTATCCACGTTTCTGAACAATTATCTGCAAGGACGACCCAACAATGTCACTATTCTCGGTCTTCCGACGTTCCCCTTGGACGCGAGTCCCGATGCTAGGATCAACATGTCGAACCCGAGCAGCGGGAGCAGTGTGGTACCGCCTGCGTGGATGCAGACATTGGTTTCAGAAAACGTGCACGCGGTTATTCCCTTCCCTGCGCCACCCAATCGCACAAACTTGATCCGATCAGTAACGATCGAACAGATGAAGATTTCCGAACGGGCGGGGAAGATGCGTGCGTCGGGTGTCGTGGTGGTGATTGCTTCTTTGCCACCTGATTTAGCTGGTGTCGAGGTCCAGGTGGCAGATGTGTTGCCTGATGTTTTGGTCACTGACGGAAGGTTCGAGGGGGAAGGACAGGAGGTGGATCCGGGTACGCCTCCGTATCCCGCACGAGCATTCGGACGGATTCACCCGCCCGAGTATCTCCCAGCGATCTCTTCGCCATCACCAGACGATCCGACAGCCCTCATCGTTCGTGCGCCGTTGCATGATGTCCCGCTGGATATTCTTCCAGGGCGGGACAAGGTTTTATCCGACTTCGTCGCGAAATTAGTATTTAAAGGTTCAGCGGAAGCAGGGATCGTCGGAAATGCGGCAGTGCGTGTGGATGTTGTTGGTGTGGGGAAACAGGTCGAAGTGCGCAAGTTGCCGGTGAGTGGGGTGGTGAACGTGGGGCGGCCACGAGTTGTATAGCGGTCTACATACCCCAGAAATGATTTAATGCAAGGTTGTATATTCAGATGGGAATCTAGAGAAGTCGGTTGAAGGGGAACCCAGGTTGACGAATCTACGGTTCCTTTGAACCCGTTCGTGAATCGGGTCGCCCAAGAAAGGCGGATTTGAATTGGTAAACGACACGTGCGCAACGCGGCGCGGGACAGCGAATGGTAGGTTCTTAACAAACGCGACTGAGCTATCGAGTACGGCTCAATGGCGTTTGGAACATCGTTGGCGTCGCCCGGCCTCATGCCGAAAGAGGACTGGAGAGAGAGGGCTGACTAGTTAAGTGCAGACGGTCGATCACACCTGGGAGGCCGCAAGGAGGGAGTCGCATTGGCTGCATTGGGCTGAATAGCTGCTGACTGGCCCGACAATGAAGTGTGCCACTACGCCCGTGCAGGGGGTCGCCTTTCATGGCTATAGCTGTCACCGGAAAACTCTTTTCGGGAGAAGATTGAGATGTTGCCCGACGGAATGCAACCTATGCGAAATACATAGCCCCGCAATGGATGGTGACAAGGAAACATCGTCCCGTCCTTGCCGGGATACCTGCCAAGTCGTTGAAACTACGCATCCCCTTCTTCTCGTATGTAGCCTTTGCTTTGCCACTTATCCCGTAGATATCGGTGACTCGTCAACAATGACAGCGATTAGCAACGATCTTTACAGCTTCACAGCGGAGGAAGATAACAGGACGCGTTTGGGTCCGCTAGCGACTTTGGTAACGAGATACGCCGTCTCGATATAATAACGTATATGATTTGACCTTCATGTGGTTGCCGTATTGGTTGATCGATTACCATCCATATTCTTTGTCAGTCACCTTTTCAAGGCTCAGGGGGAACAGTCGGCTATATTGGAAGTCCACGGGGCATTCGAGGGGTTGTTGTGGAAGCGCATGATAGGCTCCATGGTGTTCAACAGGTCTACGTATGATGCATGATACGAAGAGCTCATCCGGCATTCCATGTACAGCATCTACCACTCTTTATGGCATGGCAGAGGCAGCAGTTGCCTGTCGGTGGCGCCTCATAATTAGCAGCTTGACGTAGCGCTTGACGTACGTTGTATAGCTGGTTGTATCGCAGAGCCGGCCAGTAACTCCCCCGGAGCTGTTTCGAAGTGCTACTTGCTTCACGTCATGCAGAAAGTTGTGGAGAACGTATAAATGCGACGACTACGCAAGGGTGACATCGGAGTCACAAAGCGAGCGGGCGTAAACAAGGAAACCCCGTCGATTGTCCCGGCGAACTTGTCAACCGGCAGTTGGGAGGACTTGTCGTGTCCGGGGAGGGATTGACGAGTAGCGCTGCGACCGGTTTAGATTAGCCACCTTGGCGTACAAATCGCAAAGCCGCCTTTGACCGTTTCCAATGCGCATGCAAAGTCTTAGACGCCGTAGACGTAGTTGACTTGATGCAACGACAACGCATTGTCCAGTGGATGAGATGAGAAAGGTGCAACGACTATAGGTGCAAGTTACCGGGAGCTAGTAAAACGACAGTAATCAACTTATCCCATAAATTGCATCATGTACGAAACTCGCAGCAATTACCTAGCAGTCTCCTTCAGAAATCTCGCTTGACACGTCCCCACGTTTTTTGCCGAAACTTCACTTGACTTCCTCTCCCTCCGATTCCGAACAGCTGTAGAGCGAGTGGATGGTCCGTGGAGCGAGTGGGTCGCTTTAGGCAGCGTAGGATGGCAGCAATGGAAGAGCCGTTGTCATTTGCACTTGAATCAAAAGTCAGTCAGCGTTTGTAGCATTCTTTCAAATCCGTTTGCCTGTCTATGCAACTGCTCGAGCTAGTTGCTTTGATATTCGGGCGACATGGGAAGCTTACCTAGGGCTGGCTAGACCTCCCGTCGAAAAGGCAATTCTATCCATCCCGGATATCGACCAACGTGCTACAGGGCATCTAAGAGGGCGCAGGCTGGGCGAGCTGCTGGAGCGTTGCGCGCGCGGTTGAAAGGTGAACGAACTATATTATCGACTTCCGTGAGGTAACAACGTTCAGATGATGTCCGCGATCCTCCGAGAGGCCGCCTTATCAGTCCTAGTGGGTAGACCGGCACAATAGGCAGCTCGGTAGACAAAGGAAAGAGATCGCCAACGCTAGACGATGGCCCGTAATGGATGATTGAGCGGACGGATGGCACTCGCTTCTCAGGGCACGAGAACGATCAAGCGAGTGATACGCGGCCGAGGTTTCAATGATTGTAATGCCAAGGAGAAGAATAGGAATGTTTATTGTCCAACACGACTCTTCAGCTGACTCTTCCGTCCGCACACAGACCTGTCTATATGCTACATGTGAAACCATCAAGCCAACACATCTGGCTGCTGCTGCTGAATGAAAAATTGAATGCTTCGTTCCCATTATCAGCTTCCTACCTGCCTGCGACCTGATTGACCTCAGGAAAGGAACGTTCTCGTAGCGGCATAGCTATGGCTCTATGTATTCCGAGCTGTATCCCGTGTCGTACCGGCGGTCCGCTTCCAACAGCAGGCTTTCAAACATGTGTTCAGATATTCGATTTACCCCAAGCAACTCCCCAAGCATGTTCGTCGGTAACGCTTCGCGAGCTGCTTCGCGAAGCTCACATTCGTTTGTTCGGACCGTTCCAAGCACGTTCCCCGCCCAGTTCATAAACTGTACTCGCCAGAGGTACATCTCGTCGTCAGTGGAATAGCGTGGTTTTACAACAGCAGACCAGCTGTCACAACGCCGATGAGGGGAATGCTATTCGATGAGACGCGAGCAGTAGATGGAGTTGGCATGGTTGGACGGAAGTCCGATGCGGACGGATCCTCAGGGAGACGGAGGAGGGCCCGACAGCTGGCCTGACGAACTGTTTGGTGGCGAGCCGTACCTTGTTTGGTGATACTTCCGACCGTTTACCAGCTCAGCTCGATGGTCGCGATGGTTCGCAGAGAATAAAGGAATTGTGGGTGCATGAAGGGCATGGCATGATACTGCATCGCGCAGCGCAACGTGAGGAGACCTCTAACGAAGTGCGGCCTTGCGACCCGCTGTTGTCCCGGATTGATGTCCGAGCACTCTGAGGAGGTAATGATGCAATACGCGGTGTAAATAATGATTGATGAAATTAAATTATGTCGTCTTGGCTCTCCGAGCTGTTGAACTTCGGCCATCCCGTCTCAATCTGCTCCGACAGCTCTGTCAGCAGATGAGGAGCGACCTAAGCTTCCGCTCGCAGGAACGGACACCGGAAGGAGACTTTGCATCGACCCAAGTAAAACAAGCTGTCATACACGACGCCAGATGATGGCCTGACTACTTATCTAGCTTACGACGGTCGCTGCCGTCCCCACAAGCACGTTTGAAAACAGCTGAGGAGGAATTTCCCCATTTCTACCAGCTATTCAGCATTTCAGCTAGCTATTCCATCGCCTTCCGTGTGCTGTAGTACATCTAGTAATTGCTGTAGTCTACTGTAGTCTCGTCGAAATCTGCGCAATCTAGCAGCTGTACAGTGTGCTGCTGCCGTCATACAGTCAAGTTATTTCTGCAAATGATGATGGCGATGGCGAAAAAAGGAAAAAAACGAGAGACATGTCGGTGCGCCCGAGCTTGGTCATCGCCTTGAGATGTCGATTGAGCACGTCGTCGTATACAGCAGGGCGGTGACTGTTCTGGCAAGTGTGTGTCGGTCGGGTTAAGCCTGTCGAAAATATATGGACGGTAGATGTGATCAGCCCACGCAGTCAAGCAGTAGTAGCAAGAGCATCCTGGTCAACCATTCAAACCAGTCAGATCTGTCATCCTCAACAACGACTGACGACATATAGCGTACCTAGCATCGGCCATTGCGGATTTCCTTGACTTCACGCATCCCCGATCTGTTGTCGATTGCACAAACTGACAAAAGAAAAAACGCGAGATTCCAGCTCCCAGCCAAATAGTCAACACCTGCTCGACTACAATTCGACTTTTCGTCGACATTATCGGTAACGACAACTCTATAGGCATCGACAACTGAAGTTGGGATAGGCGATAGGTCATAGGTGGCTGCAGTGCAGAAAGGATAGTCATAAAGGGAGGATTTCAACGAGGATTGCGTGCTACCATTGGCATTCTGCACGAGTTTGAAACGGTGAGTGTTTCCTCTTGATTGCGTGTCTGAATATTTCATTCGACTGCCGGTGAATGATGCATTGCGGTGGTTCGGCCTTGTCGAGCGTGCCCTACGGGATGGACCGTCAGACAGCTTGATGGGTCGCTCGGATGATGGAAGCTTAGGTCCGTGATGGAACGTGCGTCGAGGTGCGAGCAAGATGATGGCTTGGAGGACATAAAAAAGGCGCAATGAAAGGCAGGGATAAAGATGCTGGCAAGGAAGGACTTGTGTGATTGTGGAAGGGAGTCCTTACTGCCCTCGCCGACGCTTCTATCGGGTAGACGTGCTGTGCACTTCGTTTCAGGAATCCCTATGTCGGCCGATCATACTTTTTTTGATGGACGCATGTCGTGATCGCTTGGGCTGCAAGCTTCTGTGTGAAGCCTCAAGATCTCTTCCCAGTCTCCTGGCTCGATCTACGTGTAGTAGTGAGCTTTGTACTGATCCTCTTTGAGTGATATCTAGATCCATCACTTCATCTCAATATCCGTCATCGCGGGAACCGTCGTGTCAGCGATTCACGGGCTCCCGACACCCATACGTGAGACCGACAGAAAAAAACGGAGATTCCTGGTAATATAAAGGAAACCCGACGTTGCAATCCTTTGTGGTGATCACTTGCCCCAGCCTTTCCCCCATTTTTTCTGTGATTTCCGGGCTCAGCGAGGGCTCAAGTGGAAGAAGATAAATACTACGTATATCATCAAACAGCCTCTGTAGGTCAAATGATACCCATCGACATCCTTAGAGCTCCTACTCACTTATCCTAATCATCCATCCCATATATGCAGTCTACCTTGACATACACTCCCTCTTCTACGATCCAGCGTGATCATACTCTTCCTCAAAAGCAGTCATCCACTGTCACAGCAAACTCTCAAAAGATCCGCTCTGTTGAGATCAACCCAAAATCCAACGCAGATCACGCACGCCGAACGGTCAACCGATACCATCTGAACACGTTGCAACCAAACTACACACATCAAGCAATCATGACGCTCAACATCTTCTCAGATACCGACTTTTGCCTGGCCTGTGAAAAGCCGCTCAAGCACAACAATCAGTGAGTTTGGTTGCAGGAAGCGGAATGAAGCGTACCTGGGACTGACATTCCTCCTTGAACAGGTCATATTGTGACGACCAATGTCGAGCGAAAGATGGTGCCAGCAAGCGTCACGCTACAGGTGCACAAGTCTCACCTTCTATCCTCGCTTCACTTCCGGCCCTCCTCGCATCCCACATCACGTTGCCCACTCGGTCTCGCGATCAAACTTCTGGCGGCGGAGGAGATTCAACTTCATCAACCTCACGAAGCGAAGAATCCTCGCCACTGCAATCGCCTTCACCATATGTTCATCCTGATCACGCTATTGACGAACACAACAGCCCAAAAGAGGATGCATTCATGCTTCCTGGACCTGCGTACCCGAACTCGAACACCATTTTCGGCGCGGGGGCACACGGACAGCAGAATACATATACGAGTGCCACCCCTATCAAAATCACCGCAGCTGGCTCGTTGAAGACTCAAGGCTTTCTTCCGCCAAACAGCTCGTTGAAGAATGAGCTAGGAACGCTTGTGGGGCCACAAACATTGCAACAGCAGCAGCAACAACAGCAGCAGCAACAACAGCAGCAGCAACCCGATTCGACCCTTCACTATGGACGCAGACCAGGGCATACGAATAGCGTTACATCTCCGCTTGCGCTGTTCCCTGTCAATGTTGGTGGCGCAGCCGCTCGAAGAAGGGAATCTCACGGTGCCCATTCCTCGGCTGCAAGACCAAGTCCACATGGCTTGTCTCCACTGACGAAGCCGATTCGACTTGTTTCCGACTCTGTCATCGATACAGCTCGTTCGGCCGCGCAGCCGCATCAATTTGTCGAGCGAAGACCTACTCCGCCCATCCACCACGGCTATAGCCCTCTGCAAGAACCGGCTACACATGCGCACAGCAATCAAGGCAAGCGCCAATTCGCCTATGGCATGCATTCCCCCTTGATCGTGGCGGCGAATGCTACAACCGCCGCTGTCGACTTTTCAAATGCCGAACGCACGCCGAATAAGGTTGGAAGTGTCACGGCTTCAGCTGGGAATGGTACTGCCGCCCGTAACGTTTCGTCATCGCCAACGCAACGTACCGCCGCGACTGCGCAATCTGGATCTAGTCGTCGCACATCAGCGACGACAGCGACAGTGGACAATTCACTCATGGCTCGCCGAAGGTCTTTCCCAGTTCAGCTGATTGGCTCCCTTCGATCTCAACTCATGACACCCGCCAGTAAGAGATCGCCTGCATCCGGTGTTGTAGGAAAATCGAAACGGAGTGCAGCGTTGGCAAGCGATAGCAGCGCAAGCCATTCGGAATCAGACGAGGAAGTAGAATCATCTGCATTGATTTCGTCGACCGAGTTGGAACGTCCCGCTCCACCGAGCCGCAACTCCAGCAGTAGTAGTGGTGGACGACCGGATGAGCGTGGTCGCGGACGAAGCCGAGCGATGAGCCGAAACGACATTCGAGATGAAGCCATCAATCCAACCAATGCAGGCCCTGTTGATGCCGATTCTGTCGTTGCCGAGTCTCGTCGGCACCTGGGGATTGGTCAAACAGATCGAAACTACGCGGGCCATCATCGTTCGTCGTCTCGCCGTACTTCAAGGGCCGGATCGAGTTCAGCTGAGCGGGAAGGGAGAAGGTCATCGAGGGCTGGAGGGCGATCGAGGGATAGGAGTCGAGGTCGCAGTACCGCCTATGGTGCCGCCACCGGTGCCAACAACCCGAAGGGAGCCACGCAAGCCGACATCGATGCGAGACCTCACTTTACGCGAATCCCGAGCGTGCCACTGCCCAACATCCGCAGCCATGACGGTGGACGCGGAGGGTTCCAAGCCGGCAGTGGAGGAGAATTGTCGACCATCATCGGCTCTTTCCAGCAGAGCCAAGAAGACACCTCTCCAATCCCATGTGAGCCCGTGCGAACAGGGGCAAGGGCAGACTTGAAAAGACTTGCGAGTGACGGTGTCGAATCTCTGAGTTGATGTTTAAAGCCGTCTATGTTATTATAGACGGCACCATGCCTTATCGACTTCGGACCGCAACCCGCTATCGCCGCCGCTCAACTCAAGGCAGCTCGTGCTTGCGTCCAACATGTATCCACTACGCACCACCACCACCACTAAAAAAGTAGCATTCTACGCGGTCTCTCAACATGACCTCTGTAGCATTTGTATGTAAACACGACAACAAATCAGCATTATCATCACCACGACCACTACTGCATTTTTTCAACAACAGACGCACATTGATGCCCAGTAGCATAAACGACATGCATTGTATATCTATAGCACGCGCATGTATTGAATGAAGAATGAGGCATATGAACCTGCTTACCAAGGGATCGCTACGTGAGATGCGACCACCGAACATCTTCCCGGCTGATTGATTGGCTCATATATGGCGCGCCCAAATCATTGTCGGCTGGCGTCTGGCCGGCGAGC
Organism: Naganishia onofrii; assembly: GCA_030039215.1. Classification (NCBI taxonomy): domain Eukaryota; kingdom Fungi; phylum Basidiomycota; class Tremellomycetes; order Filobasidiales; family Filobasidiaceae; genus Naganishia; species Naganishia onofrii. The sequence continues at coordinate 1,920,667 of JASBWV010000001.1, forward strand.
TGTCTGGCGTCATCGCATTGCGCGTATTGCGGCGTTTGAATTCACCCATTCACCCGCTGCCCGCTGACTGTTCATAAGACCAGGAACAAGAAGTGGAAGGGTCGTACATCCATATCCATTCCTGCTCTATCAAGAAAGTACAACCTACCATCTATATTTACAATGGGTAAGTCGCTTGCCGTGATCACACCTTCGCTCGCTCACAACGTTCCCGTTTCTTTCTACAGCTTCTATCCTCACTTCCGCACTCAAAGGCACAACCGCTGCTGCTCACTCGGCATTCGCAACCCTCGCGTCTGCTACTCAAGTCACTCCCGGCTCTGCCGTCCCCGACGTCGATGTCAAGATTAACGCTCCTGATCAGAAGCTCAACTTTTCAAAGTTGCAGGGAAAGAATGTGATTGTGCTCGTTCCCGCTGCATTCTCGCCCGTTTGCTCAGAGACTGTGAGTTTCAAGTTTCCTTGTTGACATGCCACTCGTTTAAGCCGGACGAAGGCTCATATCTCCGCTTGTGTGACGAGATAGCAAGTTCCTGGGTACATTGAGCGATATGACCAGTTCGCCGCAAAGGGTGTCAAGGACATTTACATTCTTTCCGTCAACGACGTTTTCTGTGAGTTGCATGTGCACTTCCTCCAGCGGTGTCCTTTTCCGCTGACTCCCTCGCTGGTAGGTATGAACGCTTGGGGTAAGAAGCTCCACGGCGACTCGGCTGCCAAGGTCAAGTTCGGTACGTGACCAGTCTCATGCAAAATTCCTTGACCATCTGCACCATCTGAACTGTCTCCATTTTCTCTCTCAAGTCGCCGACGACTCTGGAGCATTCGCCAGTGCGACCGGCCTCATCTTTGACGCTCAAGCACTCCTCGGTGGACCCCGAGCCAAGCGATCCGTTCTCGTCATTGTATGTTTACTTTTCTACCCTTCCGCTGTTGACCTCGTGTAAGAGAGTCCGAGCAGAGAAGCCGACCTGCTAACGTCCATGTGTGCAATTATAGGAGGACGGTAAGGTCGTACACGTTGCCGTCGAAGAGGATAACCTCAAGGTTACCGTCTCCGGTGCCGAGGCTGCTTTGGCTGCCCTATGAATCCCTGGCCAGAAGGAGACGATTAAGAGCGGCTTGTAATGTCGCGTTTCCCCAATGAGTTCGCTTCGACCAATTGTAAGGTTCAGCTAGTCTTCTACGTATGAGAAAGAATAAGACGCATTGAAATCCTAGCGCAATGCTTTCATGGAATAGGAGTACGAAGTTGAAGTGTGAAAAAAGAACGTGCTTTAGAATTCTACGGCGCGTGTACCGCGCCTATCAGCTCTGAGCATTATTGAACTGATCTGGACGCAATGTATCCGTTACTGTAATGCGTTACACGAGATCCTCTCGTTTGAAATTCGGTATCATGAATGCAAGTTTGTCGTATGTAGTAAAGTCCAGTAATGACGCGGCAGAATGCCTTACAAAGCCGTCGCACGCAACCTCTCCTCCCTGTTGACCGCCCGTCGAGCCTTCTTAGCCTTCCTCCTAGCATCCGCTGGAGAGATCTGAACTCTCCACGTGTCATTATCAACGTCAAACCTGCCTCCGACACGCTTGGCCATCCTCGCGATCCTTGAACGTTCATGCTGTGCGGCGGCGTACTCCTGTTCTGCGGCTTCCCTTACTTCCTTACTCGTTCGTGCACGAAGCGATACCCCGTCAAGTCCAACAGCAGCCAATGCACCTTCTAACCCTGTATCACCGCCGCTTTTGCGCCACTGTCGGACCTGTCCGGTAGCATGCGCCGTCTTTTCTTGCACTTCAGCTTGTCGGCGCAAGTTGTAGCCCTTGGTCGCCTTTGCGCGTGAGAAACGCGGGGACAGTTCTTCCGTCAGGTAAAGTGGCATCAGGGCATCAACGTTTGGTTCAACCGCGGTCTTGGCGGATTGCTCAATGTAGGTGTCGGATATTTGGCGCGGAAGTGCGGTGCTTGACGCGCGTGAGGAGGCCGGGAGGGGGAGCTCGGTCGGTTGTTCCCAAATTTTGGTGATGGGTAGAACAGACCGCGTGGAGACGGCCACATCGGCAGCAATAGTATCATCAGATTGTGCTAATGAAATCAGGTCATCAGCGCCGTACGGCAAATGTCGCCAGTACTTTGACAAACTCACCAGCTCCCAACTTCTTCTTTCGGATATCCGGCCAGGGAATCTTCATCAGCCCTCGTACAGGGTCCACATCGTACGCATCGATCGAACCGTTATCGAGCTTGCTTGCAAATCGATCGTACCTGAACTGTCGGATCATCTTGTCAAATACTGGGCTCGAGGTGGCTAAGCGCGTAGCAAAGACGCTAGGGGAAAGGAACAGAGTGAGCGGGGAGGGTTCCACGGGGGAGAACACGAAGCAGACTCACCTTCCACCTTCCTCCTTTGATCTCTGATGAACGCATAGCTGGACGTTGGAATAATGAACAGGTCGGGACAGGTTCAAGAAATTGCTCTGGTTGTCATAGTTTTTCTTTTCGTCGTCTCCTAGCTGGTCGTAATCTGCTGGTCGAGCGAGGATTCGGTTCGAGCGTTTATGCTAGCGACGTGGTAGATTCCCCGGTCAATTCCATATTCATAGGTCGCCACGGAGCGACACAGTCAATCGAGATACTCACGGTGACACCGTCCAGCGTAATCGTGTTCTTCTCCATATCAACACCCGTCACCCGATGCACCTTCCACCCGCCAGACACATCCTTGCCGTTCAACCACTTCTCCTGCGGCTTGCCAACAGTTAGACGGACATGATCCCCCGGTCGAATGTTCCAGCGTGCAATTCGGTCTCCGGGCTGGACAAACGACTTTTTCGGTAAGACTCGTGGAGAGTAGCTGTCAAGGAGGGATCCGTAGAATATAAGGATTTTGTCTCAACATAAGGAGGTTGTTGTAGCTAGACTTACCGCGAGACAAATTTGTGCGGGACGGTCGATTCGAGGTGGCGCAGACCACGGGGAAGAGGGTTGGCCATGATTGTGCTATGCGCCGGTCTGGTGGATCGAGGCAGGAAGGCAGTTGGTAGGGCAGTGTCAGGACGATTGGAATCGACAGTAATGTCAACTGAAGTGCCAAAGTCGAACAGACGCCTGAATGCTGCGCTTCAATAAAAAAGGTGCGCTTCCGGTCAGGATTGGCTTGTGGCTAGGGTATATGGATACTCAATATTTGAGCCGGTTACCTGGCGTCTTCGTTTCATTCGGATTCCTTACTCGCCTTTTACTAGTAAGCACCGTGTAACTTGGACTACGCCAGAGTTCGAATTTGTTTCTCTACCATTCAATTGGTCTTTTTGCCGTTTTGTTCTCTCTGGACGGCGGCCGGCCCGACATTACGAATCCAAGGGGAGGGGAGGGTGTTTCATCTTCATCTTTTTGTTTTCGTTGGACTACTGATGGACAGCTCTATTGGCATGATCTCCCCTACCCCTACTGCTTCGGTGATCTGTTCAGTACAACAATGGAGAAGGATCCAGTCACTCGAACCGCTCAACCGCGGTGGTATACGCTCCCAGTCGTTGGATCATTGGTTCTCCGACTGGTCTTGTTCTCATGCACATCGCTGCCAGAAACCCTCGAGAAACGGATAGAGTTGTCAACACCGTTGACCAGCATACAACATCGTAAGTTGATACGCTCCTACCCTTTTCCCGAGTCGGTACTAGTCTTATCTTGCTGAGCGTGCTGCGAACTCTCATGCAAGACAGTGAGGGAAGGTGTCTATCTGCATCGGCATGGTGTGAATCCGTACGAAGGGTCGTCTTTCCACCACGTGAGTCCGTATGATACAAGATCTTCTACACGGCAGGGCCGTTGGACTGATGAATGATCTAGTCTCCGTTATATCTCTCGATATTCAGTACATTGCTGGATCCCTCATCAAAACTTGTAGGAGCGTTGGTGTGGACCATAGTCGACTTTATCGCAGCTAGAGCCCTACAGACGATATGGATTTCGCGAAAGCAAGCCGAGGCGAACGTACACAGTAACACGGCCGCAAAACAGACTACTGTTCGGACAGGGAGGAGATGGCTAAGAGGAGACTGGAACGATCATGTTATGTCACTGTATGTACCTCTGGAAACCTCGTGAAGACGTGTAACCGTCGTACTCTTTCTCACGTTCTCGTGTTCTGATCGTTCCTTTCAAAGATACTTGTTGAATCCATACACAATTGCCACCTGCCTCGCTCGTTCGACGACGAGTGTGGATAACGCCCTGATCTTTTTGTCAATATCCTACGCTACACAGGGTACGCAGACATGACCCTTCCCTACCCATCAATTCCGTTGCCAGCCCAACTGACACCTTCCTTTCGGAGACAGGTCAGCCGCCACTATCAATGTTCTTCCTCTCTCTCGCCGTTCATTCGCAGCTGTACCCTGTACTCTTATTTGCGCCATTATGCATGGTTCTCTGGTCCGCTACCCAATCATCTGGTCCCGTAGACTCGGGAGTGGGTACAGGTAGCGCAGAGAAACAGCAAGCAATAGTGCGGTGGTCCTCCCTTTTCGTCGGATTACTGGCCATCGAATACGCAATGGGAACATTGCTTGTTGGTTCGAGCCAGTTTATTACGCAGACATGGGGAACGATGTGAGTACCGCATGGGTCCGAAGTGGGAATGTCTTGACATTACCTGTAGACTCATGGCGCTTACGATTCATCCTGGGATAGACTATCCGTGTCTGATCTCACGCCCAACGTCGGTCTTGGCTGGTACTTTTTCACGGAAATGTTTGATCATTTCCGGACGTTCTTCACCGGCGTCTTCCAGGTACGTAGAGGAACAAAGTTGCACATCAAACCGCACAAGCCATATGTCCTTACCGTTTTGTCGTGGGTTTTATAAAAGATACACGTACTGCTATACGTCGTTCCAGTCTGTCTCCGATTTCAGTACGTATCCTCCTGCAGACCTTCTCAGTCTTAATTCAGTTGTGCGGTACTGATCAGTATTGTCCGGCCTGTCTTCAAAGCGATCGCCCATTGATCGCAACGATGTTATTGTCGGGAATTATTGCCACTTTCAAATCATACCCTACGCTGGGGGACTCGACCATTTGGCTTGGCCTGCTCGGGTGTTTCCCGGATATCTGGGATGGTAAGTTGATCGCGCTCATCCATGTCCCGAGAATGGAGAGATACTAAACTCGTCTCCCCTTTACCGCCCCCGAATAGAATTGCGCCATCCCCTTCTAACAGCCTCACTGCTCCTCTACTCGACCCTCCTCTTACCAATTCTTTTGGAATTATGGCTGGTGTCCGCAACGGGTAACGCCAACTTTATGTATGCCGCGACCATGGTACACAGTCTAGGTTGCGGCTTGGGCGTGCTCGAAGTTCTCGGAGCCAGCCTACGTAATGGCGTATCATGCGAGACTGCACAGTTGCTCGATGCTAATGTGAGTCGGACATTAGCGGGTGATGAAAACGCAGTCGCGGAAGAGAGGGGTGCCGCACAGATCACGAATAGCGTTGTATCGGCAAAGAGGGTCTTGGAGGAACGTAACCTTGTGGTTGTACAGTACACGACCTTGGGTGACGATGAATAATATCAGGCATCAAGACTATTCAATACATGGTAGCAGATACGGTACAATACAAGACGTTACAGTCCACCTTTTACAATGAACTTCCTTTACAACCTACGAGGACCCTTGCTACAGCTTTTGATACAATGGGAAGGATACAGTAGGACCAGCAGCCATTATCCGAATACAAATCACTCTCCCTCCTCGCCAAGTGTGGGTAACTCTGACGGCCGCTGCATTCCGCCCGTTGATAATTTCGCCTCCTTCTTCGCCCGCGAGGAGACTTTCATACGCTCGAACTGAATAGTGCAGCATCAGCGTTTAGTAAATGCAATGTTTAAAAAAACAGTTTTAGTGCTTACCCTATCACGGTATTTCTGCAGATGAGATCTCTGTGTTTCGTAGCGCGTTCAGTCTAAATGTTCCGCTTTCCCAGAAAGTGCGACCACGGGATCGCAGGTGTACTTACGGATCGCTGGTTTTCGACCTTCAGCCCCTGATTCTCAGCCTCTACCTCCTGAAGACGGCGCCGCAATACTTCGACATCATATGTTCCGTCAGATGGCTCTGTTGAGGGGGAATGAATCAGTTGTGGTCTTCGACCAAGAACTACAAAGATACAAAGCATTACCTTGAGTCGTTGATACAGAATCTTCTCTCGTCGTCTCAACCGGGTCCTGACCGTCGTCTTCGGGATCGTTATCCATCGCGAATGGATCCTCATCCGCATACTCGTACGTCAATGACGTCCTAATACGCTGCAGAGGGGACGATTTCTCCCCTTCATGCAGACCAACAGTATGTCGTAAAGGACTACGCAACCTCGCAGCACTTGAACCACTTCGATCGGCGCGCTCCCTTTCGTTGGCGTTCCCGTCCAAACACATGCTGCCCAAGATTTGGCTCTGAATGATTGCTTTGTGGGCTTCACGACGTACACCGAGTACGACACTCTTCATCATCTCTTGGTGCTGCTCTGAATTGCGCTTGTACGTCTGCAGCTCATGTTCAAGCGCCTGGTAGCGCTGTGACAGGGTATCCAACGAACTACGCAGACTGGTGTTCTCCAACGCTAGTTCTTCTGGTGTTTTCCCGTTCACTGTGGTTCGGCTGGCGAGGCTCGAGTGACCGGATGCATGTAGGGTCGAGACAGACTGCCTACGCGATGTACTGTAAGACGTTACGATCGTGTCAGGATTGCTATCAGCCATGATGAGATTTGACACCGAAAGCGAATTCTACCTACATGGTGGCAACCGAACTCTTCCCGCTATGGATACTAGAGTCGTCCCTCAGGTTATCCTTTGAGATGAGACAGAACGAGTCTCCACTCGACGAGTCGGATACTAGTATAGTATTCCCGTGTCAGTATGACCGACATATCGCCAGAGGGAAACCGGCAAAACTCACATGATTCAGCACGCTTCCCTTTCCCCACACGCTCTCGATCCCGGTCCTTCCGTTTATCTGTGGCATCACACGCACCATGTTTCCCCTTCCCAGCACCAGCACCAGTATTGGCACCACCCTTGTCCTTGTCCTTGTCCTTATCCTTGTCCTTATGATGCCTTTGTCGCCGATGTTTCTTCTTTCCCATCGTTTCATGAATCGGATCAACCACCTGCGGCAAATCAATCGGCATCGACGCAAACGCTACCGGATTCGACACCCGATCAACAGCCGTTTCAAGCGAGTTCCAGAATCTCGCAAACGGGTCCGAGGAACCTAGCTGTTGGCCGGACGACGGGACGGAAGAAAGGATAAAGACATGTCACGCAAACGTAGAGAACATGATAGAATCAGTGCGTGCGCAGTCGGCGGGATAGATCGAGAAAGCACAGGAGGTTAGGAAGGGGGAGGGGGAGGGGGGGCGTGAAGCCGGTGGAAAGGAGGGAAGGAAACGGTCTACGAGACATACGGGGTGCGCCAAGTAAACCACACTATCCTCCACCTCAAAAGCCCCCAACGCAGAACTACTCCCCAAACTGCTCCTGCTTGTACCGCTATACCCGCCGTAACCAGAGGTATAAACCGACCCTGTCCCACCTTCATAAAACGATGAAGCGGACGTCGAAGCACCACCTCCGCCACCAGTGATGGGAATCCGGTAGTGGTCTCCCATCAGACTGCTCGATGAGTATTTGTTAGTTTCTGGTGAGCGACTGATGGAGCGGATAGTTGATGCCGGGCTTTGGGTGGCGGATGATGGTGTAGGTTGCTGATGATGATGATGATACTGGTAGTGCTGGTTGGGTAGTGAAGAGATTGGCGAGCCCAGCGGTCTTGGGATCGGATGGGAAGGTGATCGTGTGATCATGGTGTCTCTCTGACCAACGGAACCGGTTTCAAACATACCTAAAGAAATGTCGCAACCCCGTCACGTAAGCACGTGTGCATGCTGGAAGGGAAGGAACCCCCGATCGCGGGATGACTTACTGGAACCTATCATGCTCGTCGTCGCCGTAGCCGTAGCAGGGTTCACACGACGGCGCCTACTGTTGAGCCTCTTGTCTGGATCGATCATTGATGTATTGGGGGATGATGATGCGCCGCCTGTGTCGTCTTTGGGATCGCGGGTGGTATGTCGGTCCGTTCGGCTTTCGGCGGCGGCGGCGGTGGCGGCGGCGACGGCAAGAACGGTGGCGGCAGGAGATGGTTGTTTCCGATCACCGATACTTGCCGTCGTCGTCGTCACTGTTGTAGTAGTAGTTCGTTTATTCAGACCCAGTTCCCGCGACTGATGTCGTTTCTGGGTTTCCTTCTCGACGGCGGAAGCGGCTTTATCGAGATTTATCTGGCGTTGTCGTTGTTGGATCTTTAGCGTGTTGAGGCGACGAGTGATATCTTTCATCTGTTTACGGTTCTGAATGATCAGAAGGTTGACTGCTGCTAGTGCCTAGAAGAGGAAGAAGGAGGGGGATGACGAAGGGTGATGTCAGGCCAAGGTGGAACGACAGACAAGGGAAGAAGGAATGTATGCCGCACTCCATGATCCTGAATGTTCTTGCTAGCTTGTTCAAACAAATCTGCACCTTGCTGGAAAGCATCGAAAGCTTGCTGCAACGCCGCAGTCGCGGTCATGGCATTCGACTTGTCCCCCGCAGTAGTAGTCATCAATAGATTCGCTCGATTCGTCAGCGCATGAGCCTGGATACAGGATGGATTGCAAGTGAAGAATCAGTAAACCCCGGAGCGGACGGATCGAGACTTGTCGCCGTACCCTGCTCATGGATGTTTCCTTGGATGAACTCATGGTTGTATACCCACACCAAGTGCAATCGGGCTTCAATGGGTCGAGCAACGGGTGATGGGTGGGAGCTGCCAGATGGCAGTCTCCTCCAAGGGAGCTGTAGGTATGGTGTTGCGAGTTGGTTCGTTTACTTGAATGCGAATGTGTCTGTTTAGGAAGGATAGCAGACTCACCTGACTTGATATTACCGTGTGTATGAGTCAAACGCCCCTTCTCCTGGCTGATGCTGTGGTTGCTCGTCCAGGTCTCGCGGAATCAGATTTCCCGGCGGCCGAGATCGGAATTCAGGGTACCACCTCTACTTGATCGCCCTATATACCAACTATTACACTACTCTTACTAGTACCTGTTCCTCCTCCTTCCTCCCACTCATCAAGCGACATCCGACCAAACAAATGTCAGCAATACACCGTCTCCTAGTTGTTGGAGGGAACGGGTACCTAGGATCAGCGGTATGCAGGGCGGCAGTAGGGCGTGGATGGGACGTGACGAGTATCAGGTATGTGCGTTTTCTTCCCTCCTACCTTTCATTCTTTCGCACGAGTCACGTTTCATTGAGAATACGCTACTTTCATTATTCGTACAGCTCATCAGGAAGACCGGCATTAACACCCGGCGGGCACGCACGAGCATGGACACGCTCCGTGAAATGGACAAAAGCATCAGCGTTTGACCCACCTTCCTACGCCTCCCTGGTATCCTCATCAACGGCAGTAGTACACACCCTAGGAATACTGTTGGAGAGTGATTATAAAGGTTCTGTGCGGGGTGGCGATCTGGTGGGACTTGCAAAGAGTTTGTTAGGGGTTGGGAAAGCGGCAAAGGGGAATCCGTTGAGTGATAAGGGTGGAGCAAATGAGCAGAGGAGCGGGTATGAGGCCATGAATAGGGATTCCGGTGAGTCACAGGATTTTAGGGAATGGGTGATCCTGGCTGTGGCGGAAGACGGATGGGATGTTGGAGGGAGGGGAAAGGGATACAATACAGGCTTTCGCTGTAAGATGACCAATGAACGGCGGGGCTTGTCATCGAGTGGTTCGACATCGCGGGCGTCAAGTGGACAAAGGAAGGAAGCCTTCAGAGAGGCGGTATCACGGGATCGAGTGGATGTCAGTCGCTGGACACGCTTCTTGCGGACTGCTGGCCGTTTGGCCTGTTCTTGAACCATTGCCAAAAGCCTCGCAAAACAGGAGGCAGACAGGACTGACGACCTTTTTCCCCTCTCCATCACAGCCATTCGCGTACTCCAAACCATGCTCGAGACCCCCACTCCAACATCCACAGCCACAACTCACGACAGCACAGCAAACAGACCATTCATCTATGTATCAGCGGAAGATATATTCCGGCCGTTTGTGCCTGATGGGTACATTCGTACGAAACGACAAGCCGAGGAGGCTGTGCTTGCGCTTTGTGCGGATTCCGCTTTACGTGCGCGTATAGCGCAGGAGGGGGAAGAGGGGCAAGCTGCTGATGGTGGGGTGGTGAGACCGGTACTCGTGCGACCTGGTACGTTCTCCCTCGCCGCTCGCTGAATTAACCTCATTGCTGACTTTGATTCATCTGCCTGGGTTTTCGTTCCTCCGGTTACTAGGCCTGATGTATCATCCGCACGATCGACCGTTGACAACACCACTCGCCGTGTTACTCGATATCACATCCTCCCTGCACTCCCGCATGCCATTCGCACTACCCCTCCCTGCTTCTCCTGCACCAACATCAAGTCGCTCACCCGCTTCCCGCTCGTCCCCGCTACAAGCCCTCGGCGCTGTCGGGGCTTCATTACAGGTCCCGCCGATCCATGTTGATCATGTTGCAGAGTGTATTTGTCGGAGTATCGAGGATGAGCAGGTGCATGGTGTGGTGGATACCAAGATGATGCGGCAGTGGGTGGGGCTTGATCCCGTTGTTCCACCACCACATGGCACGGTTGTGCAGCACGGGTATCCATCACCCGAGGCGGGAGTACAAGGGAACCCGTTTGCGCAGGGCGGACAACGGAGGACGTTGATGACTTCGAGTTTGACACGTCCCGTTGTTGGTGTTACCTCCCGTAGTGAGAGACGGGGGAGACGGCGGAGCGTGACGATTTACGCGCCTGGTCCGCCGGGGCAGGAAAAGGAGAGGGAAAAGGAAAGGGAAAAAGATGCGAGGTACATCATTGAGCCTGCAGGCGACGCCATTCGCGCATCTCCGTCCTCCTCGATATCGACGTCGACATCGTCGCCTGGAAACAGTAACCGTTCGCCGAACTATGGGGCAACAATCGATCATCATCATCAACCTGGGTCACAGCATCCGTATGCCTCTCTTGCGCAGTTTATCAATGATGGCGGGACATTAGCGATGGATGGTGCTGCTGTGGGGTCTACTCCGCCACCACCTCCGCCTCCGCCGTCGACAGGGGGTTCCGCAACGTCTATTACACCAGATGACAATCCTCCTTCCGAGCACCTACCCCTCGAAAGCCCGCTCATCGCTTCCTCTTCCTCCTCATCCTCATCCCCTTCCCCTTCCCCGACTTCGGCGACCACCTCCCCTGGCTTGGCGGTAAAGCAAACCCGCCCACAACCAGAGCATCCCTTTGATACACACGCATTCGTACAGCACATGGAGAAATCAGGGTTTGACGCTGGCGTGGCACGTGTGTTGATGGTGGCAACCAAAGAGTTGATCGTTCAGCGTAGTCGCGGGGCGAGGGGGTTACTGTTGCACAAGGAGGACACGGAGAATGTGAGTTCTTTCCCTACGGAAGGGCGCATGGAGGGAAGGGTTGTCGCGCTCGATTGCTGACTTGTAAACGGATACGCTCGGTAGGCCGCGTACCTGTTCAAAGCCGCGCTTTCGGAACTACGTACAGAGTTGTCCGTCAAGGCGCGAAACGATGGGATTGCGCTGCGTTCGACCGCTTCGTTGATTCGTCGAGAGGTGGATTCGTTGAGTCAGAAGCTGAAAGAGGATATCGGGACGTTGAAGCATGAGTATGTTGCGGCGTGAAGGTAACAAGTGGACAGAAAGAGCGTGAGCTGATGGCATGTTGCGTTGATAGTATCGAGATGGATATGAATAATCGCAAGGCGGAGAATCGGTCGGATCAGAAAGGATACGATATCGCGATCGAGGTAAGCAGGTCATGTTTGGCATTGTACAGCTGTTGGGTTACACGACTGATCGTGGCGGTGGTGGTTGATCGAGTGTAGGAGATCAATAACAAGTTTACAATATCGCTGGGTGATCTGAAGACGGAGATTGAGCAGGCAAAGTGGGATGCTACAAGACGCGCAATCAGTAAGCCTTTGCGTTTGCCATCCGCCTCATTTGCGCTCAGCGTGCTAACCCTGCCCTTTCCCCCCTATCTAGCTATTATAGCAGGCGTAGTATTCACCGTCATCTCCGTCGTCACCCTCTCTGGCAGCGACACGGCAGCCAAACCACCAGTATCGCCCACACCTTCACCGACGAATGGCATCGATGCCCCACCACACAAGGCGACCATGGTGAACGCCGGTACGTCTCCGCGTACACCTGATGAGGAAGCGCTGTTGAGGATGAGCTTGGGCGATTTGGTCGAGGGTGATGAGGCATTTCCTAGTGGGCGGGATGCGATGGGGAACCCGTATGGCGGGCAGTATGGACGACGGGATAGGATCTAGCAGTAACGGAGGAAAGAGGGGCGCTGGCTCGCGGCCGCCGGTGTTTCTTAGCGCCCAAACGAGGGAATGAAATAAATGCAAGCCTGCTACTACACTCTTGGTGTTCATCATGTATCCTATCTTTGTATATCTGTATCTATACTCTAGCTACCACGGGCATCCTACAAAGCTCGTCGTCTACCATCCATCATGGCCCTCTTCCGCTCTTCGGCGCCCTCGTATGCGTACGAAGAGCTCAATCACTCACTGACCGCCCTCTCCACCATCCCCGTCTCGATCCCGGCAACGTTGATAGCGAATGAACATGAATCCTCCTCTTCGACGCCGGTGATCAGGGCCGCATTGCGTGATCTCTCGGCCTCGAAACCCATCACTAGGTCAAAGCTCGTGAATGTACTCAAGACGATTGTCGACGCGCAGGAACAGCATGCTTCCGCTGCAACGGGTTCAGCCAGTGGACTTGCAGCGTACAATGCGATTGACAAGGTGATGGAAGCGGAGATCATGGCGAGAGCGGTGACGGTGTTGTGGAGAGAAGCGTTGGATACCGTTGTCGAGGGCGCGTTGGCGCTCGAGCGGGAACGAGTGTGGTGGGAAGCGGTGGTGGGCAGTAAATTCGATATCAGCCTGTACTTTATTCAATGTGTGTATCCCTTTCTGCTGCTATGTAATTTCACAGTCGTACTCATACCTTACCCCGTTCTCCAAGCGTTCCCCCTTCGTATCCTTCGTCTTGTTCCTCGACCGCTGCGAAATATCCAGCTCCGCATCCCGCATCTACCGTCAGTCTCCCAACTCTTCAGACAAACATCCGCCGTATCCGCTCTCAGCTCCCTCCGGACCCTTCCGGCTCCCATCACCAACCCGCTCGCGCTGACACGGCGGGAGATCTTGTCTTCCCTCAAAGTACTTAAAACGGCTCGAGACGACGCTGCTCAAAAGATCGGGTTCTTGTCGACACACGCACCGAGGTGGGATGAAGACGTGAGCAAGAATGCGAGTGAGGATAACCTGCAGGCGATTGTTACCGAAACATCAAGGATCTACGCCTTGGTTTGTGTTGCTCTGGATATCCCAATGCCCATCGCACCTCTTCCTAACACGGGCGCCAACAACACTAACAACAACAACTCGGCTACCTCGTCTCCGGCAAAACGTTCCCGCTCACACCCTTCAAGCGTTCAATCCTCACCCTCTAGTCTCTCGGCCGCAAACTCCCAACCCAAACCAACAGCGCAGACCCTCCTACCAATCCTGCAAGACCGGATTCCCTCATTACTCACCAACCTGCGTGACCCGCTGAAAATCCACGGCCGCCCGTCCCAGCTGACACGATTATGGATCCCGCTCCTCATGCTTCCTCCGCTTATACGGTACACATCGGGCAAGGCATTGGACAACCAAGCATGGATCCGGTCGCAGCTCCAGAATGCGCGTGAGACGGTGAGCGGATGGGTGATTCAGTGGGTGTGGGAGCCGTTGATGGATGTTACCAAGACTCTACGAACGGGCGGGGAAGGCCTAGGGGTTGAGCCGACGACGGTGGATAGTGATAAAGCAGTACGTCCATTGGAAGTTGAGCAAAGTCGTCTCTCTGCCGTGACTAACAGCTTTTTCGATGCTTACAGTCGCTTGAGCGGATGGTGCTTGATCTAGGGAAAGATCATTACCACTTGCAGGGCGAGGCCTTGAACGCGCTTGGAGAAAAAGTCCGGCATGGAAATATGGAGGATGTCTTAAAGGTGTACGAAGCGGAGATGAAGGCAAGTCGTTATGCACCTTGCGTGAGACCTACTTTTGTTTACCTATTCCTCATTCATAGTCTCCGCTTAAAAATGCTCTGATGGGTAGCCTCGTCCGCACCCTACTAATCCAGGTGCAGAAAACAAAGGTAACCGCCGTCTGAATCCCTTGGCGCCCCGAGCACGACTAATATACACGTCCTCATAGACCGATCTATCGCTGTCCCTCTTATCCCTCGACCACTTACTTCGGTCTCAACAGCTGACATTCGCCTTTGTTGGTCTTGCGCCGTCCTTGCTCGTGCTATACGGTATTGGGGGATGGATGAAGCGGGCGTGGAATGGCGAGAACAGGGGGAAGAGTAGGCGGATGGCGTACGTTCGCGGCATCAGGTAAGCGCGAATAAGCCATCTTTGTCTAGATGGGGCCGTATGACTAAACGTTGGTTTCGCTTCTCTTCTCTTGTGAAAAGGGATGTTGAGCGTATGCTCCTGACGTCGGGTAAAGTAGAACAGGAAATGTCGGATCGGGAGCGTGGCTTGCTTATCCTCTCCGTTGGAGGGATGCGAGCCTGGGCTGCTGGTCTCAGGGGTCAACATAAAGAGGTATGTTCTTGTTCTCCTCCCCGAATCAGCTCTTTTACTGATTTTTGCCCTTCTCATTCTCTTAGGACTTTATGGACGACTTGCGGTTGCTAGAGAGCGCCAAGCTCGGTCGGAAGGGCAAGCTCAGAGTCGTCGATCGGATCTGGCGTGGATGGGGGATCGACGGACGAGGCACGTTGGGAAAGTAAATTGAAACAAGGGGCAAGCATAACTGTATCACATATTAAACTATACACTTATCGAATGGCGATTACCTTCCGTGCACGCTCGGGAAAACTCGGAAGCCGGTACAACAAGAATGGCACGTATTTCCCCCTTGATCTTCCTTGACACTTCAACTCAAACCCGGACAATCACGAATCCATATGGCCAGCCTGTGACAACGATGTTCAAGATCGTATCTTCTTTTGCTCCCAAGACTAGCGAAGAGTACTCACGAATCGTCGATAATG
Source organism: Naganishia onofrii (assembly GCA_030039215.1). Lineage (NCBI taxonomy): Eukaryota > Fungi > Basidiomycota > Tremellomycetes > Filobasidiales > Filobasidiaceae > Naganishia > Naganishia onofrii. Next base: position 1,935,923 of record JASBWV010000001.1, read on the forward strand.
CAACTTCTTTCCTGCATGAATGATCGCCTGGACATGGGCATCCGACAGATCCGGCATGTGTGAAAATGCCTTGACCTGCCCTTGCAACCTCTCCTTCTTCAGCGACGTCGTGATGACGATACCTCCATATGTCACTTGGTGAGCCCACTTGAGTAGGACCTGATCCTCCGTCATACCCAGCTCCTTGGCAATGTCCTTGACTACCTGGTCGACCGGTCCACCCGGGTGACGGACGATGGAGGCAAGTGCTGCATAGGATGCAATTGCGATGCCTTTTTTGTGGCAATAGTCAATCAACGGTTTGGCTTTCTCGAAAACGTAGGGGTGGACTTCGATCTATTCATTCGAGGGGAAGTGAGGCCGCTGTTACGGGATTCAGCAAGATTCTACACCAAGAAACCTACCTGATTGACCGAGGGGACTACCTATTAATCAACAAAGTCATGATCAACCTTCGAATCAAAACAACGAAGCGAGTATCGCTATCGTCTGTTCTACGCGCTTTTGCTGTCTTCAAGGTTTCTTCAAGATCTGCGATTCGGTAGTTCGAGACACCGATGGATCTGGTCTTGCGCTCTCGCTGAAGTTGTTCCATCATCTCCCACGCCTTTCCCAGACCGATTTCCTCCTATTCCTATTTGGCGGAATAAACCATGAACAAAACGGTGAGATCGGAAGAGACGACGAGGACGAACAAGTTCTTACATCGGGCATATGGATCGGAAAGAGATCCACTTCCTCAACATCCAACTTACATCGCATGCATTGTCAGCAGTGCTACGAACCATGGAAATGTGGAGCAAGAACTTACCAGCATCAAGGACTTTTTCAACGACTTCAACGGAGTCTCTCCATCCTCAGCTGTGGAGCAATTGCAAGGGATGTGACATGTATCAAAATGCAGCACACCTGGATTGAGGAGGAAACCCCACGTACTTTTGGTTGTTATGAAGACATCGTCTCGCTTGATACCAAGATCCCTCATAGCCACGGCGATGCTTTCTTCGTTGAAATACCTTTGTGCACAATCCAGATGGGATAGCTTGGCCTCCGAGTACGCCATCTTAATGAAGTCGATAGATTCCTCCTTGCCACTCAGACGCACAGCGGTCCCCGTTCCGTAGCCGAGCATGGGAACTACTACGCCATCGTTCAATTTGATGTTGTTTATATCGTTCATTATCGTCGAGTGAGTTTGAGTACGAGATACAGTCGAAGAGGTAAGTATAGGCGGAAACTGTTTGCAGGAGTGATCTGTGATATTTATCGAATCAGGATATTCCTGCCCTTCGCCAACCATAAGTAAGGATATAGTAGAGTATAGTAGCTTCTACGGCTCGTGGCGCCGCTTGCCGTGTCGCTTCGTCCTCCTCAGCTGGCAACAAAGGATAACTCGAAAGGAACGCCGTCGGGTCGCTTGTTTGGGGGCCAGGCGATGCATGGCAAGCTACGATTCAAACATCGCTGTAGTAGCAGACACTCAATATCTACCCGTCTCAGCGATTGCTCAGACAGGGTGTCTAGCCGTTGAATCGTGTGGCGAGTCATCGTTACGAAATGGAGCGGCCTACGACTCACTGCTGCTTATCTAACCAGCTATCTAACCCCTCATGAACAAAGCTTTCTTCTGTACTACTTTTTGGGTATGGGTGTGTGTCGGCGTTGACAGTGCCTTTCAGTTGCCTTTCAGCATAAAACTCCGCTTTGATTTAACTGGTCGATTCATCCGCTTCGACTGGCAAGGAGCATACCAGCAGTAACAGAAGGTGCTCGATTGTGCCCTTCGAAACGACTGATCAACGAATCAAAACTGTTCAGCCTCTTGACCCCTTCCTGTAGGTCAAAGACGCTGACACCACAAGGCTTCCCTTCGGCTGCCTTTAGAGACCCTTTAGTAACCCCTTGGGGACTGCCTTAGAAGCGATGACGTCGTACTTCCTTTGAATAGTAGCACCTCTTCACGCATAGCGAGTGGCGAGGTCGAATTGCGGTACCGATATCTCCGTGTATAAGAAAAGGCGAATGGGTTGCGAAGGAAGTAGGTCTTGCATAATGCTCAGCTCACTTACTATTATCCATCTCTAGAGTGTCTCTCACCATGATGTCGTCCACTCTAAACACACGCACAAGTTCGATCGCGATACGAACCATCAAATGCAACAACGGCGTAGAAGTTCCAGTACTCGCATTCGGGACTGCCATCAAGCCGGATGGTATGTGCACAAAAGAGGATGTTAGCGAAGACGTGAAGCTTGCCTGCTCAGAAGGGTTCCGACATATTGACTGCGCTGAAAGATACGGTAACGAAGAAAGCGTCGGTGCAGCTCTGAAGGAGCTAGATGTGAGCAGAAAGGAGTTGTTTATCGTCACTAAGTGTATGTGCCCTTTCTCTGTCACAACATTACGTGTGACACGAAACTTACCGACTCTAACCATTGGACTCAAAGTTGGGACTGACCCTGACCCGAAGGCGTCACTCCAGAAATCCTTAAGCCTGGTATGTCGCTTGGATTGTTTAGCTCTATTGCGTTGATTAGTCGCAGCATCTGAGTCCTCCTCATACCACTGCGGTATAACAGATGAACCTACACTATGTCGACCTCTTCTTGCTTCATGCGCCACCGGTATGTATCATCATCGAATGATGAATCACAGCGAGACTGATACTGCGGACTCGTATTTGGAAAATGTGTCGGGTTTCCGTTCCGTATCGTTATCAGTTCGTGGTCGACGTCGGATTGGGCAAAACGTGGTTGCTCATGGAGGAATTGCGAAAACAAGGGAAGGCGGCATCTATCGGGATTTCCAATGCCCGGATTGACGATATCGATGAGATTCTGAGAGTCGGTAAGGTGGGTAACAGATCCCGAGAAGTTGGCAGAAGTGCTTGACTGACTTTTTTTTGCAACCGTCCTGGATAGATCGTTCCTGCAGTCAATCAAGTATGGGATTCATTCCACTTTCTTTGCTTGCCGTTCCCGTACTTACTTGTCTTCTTTTCACAAAAAAGATTGAGCTCCATCCGTACTGCTACCAGAAGGCAAAGAATCTAGTAGACTATTGCCATTCCAGGGGTATCGTAATCGAGGTGTTCTGCGCGCTTGCGCCGTTGACGCAATTTCCCGGAGGACCAGTCGATGCTGTAGTCAAGGACATTGCGTGTAAACTCGGCGCAACAGATGATCAGGTTCTATTGAAATGGGCTCACCAGGTGACCTATGGTGGAATCGTCCTTGTGTCCTCCACGTCCTGTAAAAAGGCGCGCTTGGAGGGGTACAGAAGGGCATTCACTGGAATGCCAGACTTGTCGGAGGATCAGATTAAAGCTATATCTGAAGCGGGGGCAAGGAAACATCAGCGTGTCTATGGAACCCGTATGGACGAAGGTCCAAGCGTTTGATTATCTTGAAGCGTTCCCTGGCTCTGTGTCCTAGTCTTGTAGCTGGAGAGCATACGAAAGGTGGTAGAGCGACTGGTCTCTATGTTGTATTGTATGAAATCGAATGTGAACTGTTCAAAATCGAGTCGTACTCAGGATTGGTTACTGTAGCGATAAGTTACCTACCCCTTCTTAAGCCTCTATTCACCAGGGGCTTACTTACCGGGGTCCTTTATGTATTCAGTCCTTTGTCTGTGGTCCCGAAGGTCGCAGATGGCGGTGGACGGTCCTGAGAAGGATATATTAGCACTAACTGTCCTGCTTTCCAGCAATGAGGTACTTCACTGCTTAATGCCTTCACCCTCTTTCACGTTTTCTTACAATCCTTTGACCGTGAACTCGAACAAGCGTAAGATCAGCTGTAGCATCGACTGACTCTGCCAGCATGAGCACAGTCCAACTCAACGACGGCGTGGAGATCCCGATATTGGGACTGAAAGTCGTCATGAACGCACCATCTACAGACGCCATAAAGGGTGCCTATAGCGAGGTGCACATCCGACACATCAACTTTGACGAAAAGAAGGATCCATTTTGGGGGAGCCGTGAGGAAAATCGAGAGCTGGCGACATTGGATGATCTGGGCATCAAACGGGAGGAGGTTTTCATAACGATTCACTGTAAACTTATTTGGTTACGAAGAGTAGAGCGCAGATCTTGGGAAAAGCTGATTGATATGTACTCCACGTAGGTGGAAGATTGCGACATTGGCCGGAGGATGCATTTCAACATGCAAAACTGGTGGTGAGTGTCGCATTTACATGAACACGCAAATTACTCGAATACATACTCAGTACCGTTCCACCTGATATAATCAGCTGGGTATCGATTATGTCGACCTTTTGGTGTTCCACGATCCCAAGGTATGTTCTCGTTATCTAGACGGACTTCTGAAGAAGACTGCTCACCTCTATGACCCGAATATCGTAACGTATGTGTATGGTTTCCACCATGACTTTAGGGCCGGAACAAGTTCAACAGGATGCAGAAGGAAGGAAAAACACGTTCAATTGGTATCGCTGATCACCGTTCAACTCACGTCGAAACGATATACAATATTTCCGCAGCAACCAGAGAAGCAAGAATTTTGGAACGTTTCCACGGCCACTTGGCCGAACTGTTTGCGAATACGTCTCTCGTCCTTCCTTCTGTGAATCAAGTATGCCTGGTGTTTTCCGTGTGGTATCGTGGGTGTATGTCCAGAAGCTACAGCTGATAGCGAATTGCGCGGCGAATTAGTTGTCGATCAATCCTTACACTTACAAGGGCAAAAAGAAAGTACTTGAATATTGTCATTCAAAAGGCACGAAGATCGCTGCTTACGATACTCTTGTCAGCACTACCGACATTACATGTCTGGTGGACCTGTGGATGCTGTCGTCACGAGGATTGCTACTGAGCTTGGCGTCAAAGAAGCCCAGGTGTTGATGAAATGGGCTCGCCTAGTCACACAAGGTGGAATCGTTCTCAAGCTCCTGCAAAAGAGAACAACTGGAGGACGAGATCAAGGTATTCACGGAGATGCTAGACCTCACGGAGAGCCACGTTCAGGAAATCATCAAGGCGGGAGAGGCGGGATACAGTATGAGCGTGAGTCAGTTGTTTCGTTAGTATAGTGCTGCAACTGACAAAGTTACTGCCTGATGTAGAGCGAACAACGCGAAAGACTTCGAGAAGCTGAGAAGGAGGACATGTTCAGCGACGACTTGCAGACCATCCGCTTGAACCGAGTGGAATGCAATCCGGACCGAGAGACGAGACATGCGGTGTGTGTTCGCGTACACATAACGATTTCTCGGCGTGTAGAAGGAGCGATACGGTGGGGCACTATTCCAAAAATGTGTTGTCAACTTGTAGATAGCTCCATGTGGTCTTTGTTGTAAGAGTGGGAAGTAGGACCATATAAGAAGGAGGAGAAGCCTTCTATGTAATGATTCGTCATCTCGCACGTGACCAAGAACCGCAAAAGATGTGATCGGCCCAACAAGTTGACTCTCTCTTCCAAAATTGTTGGTTGAGCATCCAACTAGACCAGCAAGGGTTGGTTAATATCCATCAGCACAAACCTGTCCTTGCCAGTCGAGGACGCTGAACCTGCATCCAGACTAAATATGGGCGCTCAAAAGCGAAAGCGATCCGACAGGGCAGACGACGGTCAGAATGGGAATACCGGTGCTAGACCCGTGTACAAGACGTATAAGACTGGCAAGGAAATTCAGACTGCAGTGGAATTTGGCAGCAAAGAGTGTAAGCATGTGTTTTTCCTTGCCATGTCATGACCACCTTCCTTATCCTGTTCGCTTCTTAGCCCTTAACGCGATAAACAACCAGATACGAGTTCCGCATTCTCAGCAGCCCGTAGCGATTACACATCCAAATGTGGTCCTCGTGCAGCACTATCTCGCTCTCTCGCCAAGGCTAGATGAAGTGTTCCACGTCTGGAAAAATGCTTCAGAGGTATGTTCTCATGATCAGGATCGTGCGCCTCGCATCTCACCTTTTTTCGCATGTTTTGTTTACAGCGCAAAGACGACAACGTCATGAACGCGGCCGTTCAGCTTCTTACCAGCATCATTGCGTTGCTCACGCCCCTGCCTTACTTCCGACCGGTGCTGATGACGATAGCGGAGCGAGTATTGGATACTGGAGAGGCATACTCGAACTACGTGAGTAAATTACCAGCTCAGCAATGTCCAGCTTGTATACTAATGTCTCTCGCAATCATCGCTACTAGCTCTGTCGACTCGTTCTGTCTTCAAAGAGGGATCATGCTCAACTTGGAATGGGCCTGACCACCGTTCTCGCCTACGTCGATCCATCCATGATCTCTAGTTTGAGCAGGACGAGTATCACCGCGTCCACCAGAGGCAGCGATTCCTCGGCACACATTACACGATTAACACTCAAGGTATGGACGACATTGGCAGATGGAGGATGCTTGAAAGCTTTGCCAAAGCTGTTGAGCATGAGGAGAAAAGGCGGATTCGCTATAGATAGCGATCCGTTGGACAGGCCTGGTGAGCATCAGTCTAGATGCAAGCGGTATCCCAGACTCATCACTATCTTCATTCCAGATATCCGGCATTTGACGGTGCATTTCCTCTTGGCATATCTTTCCCATCCGCTATTCTTGGCAGCTTCAAAGCAGCTCATCCCGCCACTCTTCGCTAACATGAAAGACGACCCGCCTCTTACGCTCTACCGGATCTTCCAAGCGCTTTGGAACAACTTGAATGCATCAGGCAGTCCTGGTGTAAACCGACGAACAGCAGTTGCATTATTGACTGAACAGTCAATCGAAGGCATTCTCCGATTATACGGCCGGGATAACCGCGAAGAAGCGATCGCGAGGACCGGAGACACAACGCCAGCGGAAATGGCCCATGAATTCCTGCTCAAAACTTGTACCAAACCTGGCGTGGGTATATGCTTCCCGGATCAAGGGTGGTACAAACGCAAAGGAAAGGCAAAGCTTGCAGAGCTGTTGACAGGAAACGACGGAGAAGCTGCCGGATTGGGATTCGATGACGAGGAAGAGCAAGAAGGACGCAAGGAAGCGGGTATATTCGGTATTGGCATGGTCCACAACAAGGTGCTGGGCAACGTTGTTAGGAAGGTCGGGCCGAAAACGGTAGATGACGCACGAATGGCTCAGCTCGTTGAGCTTGTGCTCCGGGCATGCCCGGAACTCGTCGCAGGGTACGTTGAAGAGGCACCTTGGCTAGTGGCGTGAGCCGGGCTAACAGTTTATGTCGTGTCACAGATACTGGCCGCACTCTGGTCTCTCCGTTGAACCGAGGTTGAACGCAAAGTGGCTTGCTACCATCGCATTCCTCGGCAAGATAACTTTACTACCCATTCCCGATGAGTCGACCTTTTACCTGCCATCGACGCTCGTCGCCGAAACCACCTCTACTTCGGAGCACATCCCCAAAGCTACACCACCCAGCGTTGCAACCATGATCGAGGCCATTCTACCTGCGCCTTTGACGAAAGCCCACCTAACAAAGGGCCTCTCCCAACCCGTCGGATTATTACAGCATCAAACCGCCCTTGCGCTCGCACGATGTCTAAGGAAACTTACACAGGTGCAGAAATTGCTGGCAAAAATCGCCGCTGATGCGCAAGACGATCTCGCTGGAAACGAAAGGGAAAAGGAGAACCTATGGACGAGACGATCCCGTGAACTGGAAATCGAAGCGCGAAAACGAGTACCAGAAGTTGGCGTCATTATTGCTTTTGCCCAAAGATCAGCAGCCTCACAGGCGCTGCAGGCATCGCTGGAGGAAGAAGACACCAGTGCAAAGGCAAAATCAGAGCTATTGACTGAATCCGCTCTCAGGCTCTTTGGTCTGTATTATCAAGCATTACCGACCATGGCGGCCGAATTCAAATTCGATGTCGGCAAGTTGTTGGTGTCTTCATCCAGTGCAAAGGCTGAAGCGCAGGCCAGGAAAGCTGCGAGAGAGGGCAGTGTAGTGGATGACACCGGCAGTATTGCTAGTGTGGGCACCACAGGAACTGCTGGCATGGGAGGCGGGTTCGGACAGGCAAGAGGCGACGTTCAAGCTTTCGATGCTCTCAGTCAAATACATGTCCTGGAGTTGCTAGCGAATGTCAAGGAGTGGGATTGGACCGGAAAAGCTGGTACGAGAAATGTTGTTTTTTGCCTGTTTCTGGTCAGTGATCGCTGACTTGGTTTGCGATCAAAGCCGGCTCTGCCTACACTTATCTGTATCACGTCCTTCAACTATATCTGGCGACACCGCATCCGAACACACGATCTATTACCGAAATACTCCTCCACCGAGTCCTCGGAAATTCCATCATGTTTGACCATGATGCGTCAGAACTCGCTCTCTGGCTAGAGATGCTACCGCGCACGCTCAAGCCAGAAAACAAGCCGTCCCCCACCACCGTTATTGAGCGTCTGCAATTGTTGTCGTTCTTGGACGATTGCGTTCGTAGATGTAGCAAGACGCCATACCGATACCTCGAAGAAATGACCGCATTTTTCACAGATGCTGGCAAATTACCATCCGCGACGCGAGAGCTTCCCTCGCCGTTGTTGTTTACCGTCCTGGAACAGTTACAAGCCAAGTTGGCCGGACACCACATTGCAGCTGCAGCTGGCCAAGTCATCGTAGACTACGTCAGTCTGGTTATCTTGGCTCTTGTTCGGAAATCGAGCGGCGTCCAGTCAGCTCTTCTGCTTGCAAAGAAACTGGAATCATGCATAGCTCAAGCAGAAACTAAACGAGAATCTACGCTTCCTGCTTTACGCGAGACGTGTACGGAATTGAATCACAGGATCGACTTTATTGCTGGCGGTCGTCCTCAGGACAACAGCGAACTTCCAGAGATATTCGTCGAAGGTCAGTGAATATGCCTTGCCGTCTTCGTTTCTCTTATGACTGATATATGTCGTCCACAGGTGAAGAGAAGGGAGAGATATTGCGCCGACAACTGCTGAAAGCCCGTGTGTCTAATTCCGCTTTCCGTAACGAGTTGCTAAATATGCCTGAATCAGAGGCGTCGGAGTACGTCATGTCGCACTGTTCTTCTGAAATTCTCTTGGAATTGATCATCTTCTGCGTTTCTTCCAGATACACACACGTTATACCTTTTGAGGTTATATTGGGTAACACTGATGTGCAAAACGACAGCAGCGTCTCTTTCTTAAAAACCCACTATCTTGAACATGGAGATCTCAGCAAAATACCTGGATATTGTACCACCCTACTGCAATGTCTGGCGCAAGATCTGAGCGAGATCAACGAGAAGAGAATCAACAGTGTACTCGACACTTTAGTCACCGCGCTCTCCACTTTACGTAGAAATAGCAACACCGCGGCGTTTGAGACCGCCAAACACCGTATATTCCAAGCGGAATCTGTCATGAACATCCTTGTCGCCCCATCCCCGAATACGTCGGTTCAACACAGTAAGTCCCAGTTTACTGCTTAAAGGAAACGCTTTGCTGAAGTAGAATTCCGCGTTGCAGATATCGAATATTTAATCTCGTTGTTGGAACCCAGCCATGCTCGTGATGTGACACTGGTAAGACCAATTTTGAATCGAGTACAGGAAGTTCTTGTCGACGAATCGAATTTAAAGTCGAAGCGGGTAAGTTCCAATTCTCTCGCGGATTCAGATCAGACGGCCTCTAACTGCGGAAACTCGAGTCAGGTTCAACAACTCATTAAGAGATGGGTCACATTCTTTGACTCCCCTCTCGCTGAACTAGCCTTGTCGCGATTCATTTCGTCTATCAACAAGGCCTCGATAGATGACAAGAAGGTAGCCAGTAAACTTTTGCTATGTGTCGATACTCCGGGGCCGATACTACGAAGTCTCGGCAGCATTGTTCAGCTCGGCTTGCAGAGTATAGCCACTAAGTCTCTGCGACGTTGGACGCCAGGCAGGAAGTATACCACAAGATCAACCGGAGATGACCTGGAATCTAGGTGGACCAGGCTCAACACCCAGGACACATCAATCGGATGGTCCTCGACTCAGGACACAATCAGCCTTGCCTCAGCGTCCGAAGGGGAGATCGAACTGTTTACTCTCGGCGCAGAGCTCTCTCCCTCCATTCGGAGCCAACTTTCCAGCTGGCTGACAGATTTGGAGTGGACTAGTAGCCAGGTAGAGCGCATGTCGCCGCTTATCGCCGCTTGCAAGCAAGTTGACGGAGCATTATTCAACTTCGACACCGAGTTCTGGAAGGCGACTGCGGGTTCTGCTTTCGAACACGGCGTAACCGCATCCGTCACACTGGTCAGAAATTACCTGGAATCCCCCGAGGCCGACCGGGAAACCATCTTCGCGAGTGTCACCGATCTTTTGGTACAACGTAAATTCAAACCTACAACGGAGAATCTCGAACTCCTGAATGACTTGATGGTCGATGGTGCTGCGGATGGCCAGATCGAACAGAGCAAGTTGTTGGATGCGTTTATTCATTCTCTGGTTCGCCAACTCTCGAACCAAGAGATCCTGGGCAGTGAAACTTTGAGCTTGATCTCTACTTTCGGTAACTACGACGTCTCAGCTCTAGGTGGGTTCTTGTTGACATCGTGTACTTTTCTCTAGGCAAAACTCTTCATCTTGTACAGCCTGACGCGATCAATGCCTACATGGCAGAACCTATCTTAACAAACATCGTACAAGACCGTCTAGGGCAGCAGGAAGCTGTCAAATTGGCTTGCGCTCTGGTTAACAAAGCTGATTTCAAAGTATGTGTCTTTCACGATTTCTCGTGTAGTAGTGCTGACTTGCCTGTGGAACGTCCATAGACTACAGCGATCCGCCAGCAACTCCAATTGTTACTGTTCCACCCAGAACTCGACAAGCTTTTGAGCAGCGATCCGACTGGACTGCATCGCTCAAATGTTGCCGCCTACGCCAAAGCGCTCTTCCAAGCTTCAGCTTATGTGGCTTGTCAGCCATCTTTCATGGAGCCTTTACTGGCTATGTTCCAAGCGAGTCAGTCGTCCGCCGATCGGGATATCATGGAGATCATGCAAATCTTCGAAAAGCAAAGGAAAGCATCGATCACTTCTTTGCTAAAGCTATGGAAGGGTCCCGGTGCACAAACAGCAATCACGTCCGAGACGATTGGCTTGGAGCATATCAAGCGGCTAGATCCCCAAAAGGTTTTTGCTACCTGCCTCACTTTCGAAAGCAGACAAGCCGCTTTCCATACAGAGCAACGGCTCGGGGGCTTTTACGACGTCACGTTCATGCTCTCACTCGCTGCTCTAGCTTTTAGAGAAGGCAATCTGAACGGATTGGATATGGTTGACATTCTGCGATCCAATGTGCTTGGTCTAGCTTCTTGCGGCTTGGCATCGAAAAAGGGAGCCGTACGGGCATTGTCTGCAAAGGTGCTCGCGTGCGCTATTGCTGTCATAAACCGGGTCGCCTTCCAAGAGAAAGTCGTAGTTACTCGGATTCTGCGGCTGTTACGACACGGCGTTCAACCACCGGACGATACGAGCAAAAGCAACGCTCCGTCCCGCATCCCGTTCATCATGGCGGTATTTTTTGCGCACGCTCTGCGCTCTACTGCCGACCCGTCGTCCTTCCTGTATCCGCTCGTTAGCAGGTTCTTGCTCCAGCGACCCACCTTGGACTTTAATGACGTGCCCATGCTCTACAACTTACTTTATGCTGCGGGTCAAGGCAGCAAGAAGGAAAGGCGATGGATGGCTCGGTTCATTCGAGATGGGGTACGATCTCGAGCAGTGAGTCCCACTTATACTGCTTTGTTGTCTCTGGCAAGGCTAAATTCTACGCTCGACAGGATTGGAGGATTTTACAACGGCGTCATACTTTCGCTCTCCTTGCTTCGATATACGAAAGCTCGAAAGATATTATCTTGCAGCAGACCATTCTGCAGGTGAGTATCTACATGACTTTGCTGTCGAGTAATTGATAGCTGAATTTGAATCTGATGGTAGGCCGTCAGCGCCATGTTGAAAATTGATGACGCTGTGATTCAGTTGACAGAACGGGAAGGCCTTTTAACTTGGTTATATACCAACCTTGAAAGCTCTACGATCTCAGCGGAATCACACCAGGCTATTGTACAGCTATTGCAAGACGTCGCCTTGATTCTGAATCGCAAAGAGGAGCGTCGACGTGCGAAAATTCTTGCATTACCCGAAGGTGACAAGTCAAGCCTTCACGTCGCGAGACGATGGGTTGCCGAACTCTTTTCCTGCGTCGAAGTGGTGTCGAAGCAAAGTGGTAAATCGATGTGGCAAGTATAGGGCATGCTAGACCGATCGCTTATGCTATTTTCATACAGATTTACCTCGATTGAGAACCCTCAGCGAGACTGTGTTGCGGGTGGCCCTAGCGAACCCTGAACTGGACACCACTACGACTGTGTCGGCTCTGACATCACGACTGCGACAGCTCGACTGCGCCATCGACTTGACTCGCGACCAAGATTGGGAGGCGTCTGTCCAGGCCCTTTGCCGATGCGGCCTGCTTTGGACTGATGCTGTCAACACGTCAAGAGCAGTAGCTGTCATGCAGAAACTTACAGCTCGCATGATGGCTTTGGATAGCCCTCTGACCAGGTGGCTGATCAGTGATTGGAAGGCAAGTCGAAAGGTGTAACGAAAAGCTATCTCCCAGTTTCAGAAGGGTTTTTATTTTTAAATGCACTTTCTGATCGGTAACTCAAGACTACAATACCATCAAGGTCCTTTCAGAACCAGGTTCTCTAATCATTTAGGTTATATCTGCCTTTTTCAACACTCTCACAAGCGCTTTTTTTGACAACGTACGCTTTGACCTCCGCTTTGAGCAGCGACAGGGTATCCCCCTCGAACTTCCAGGAACTTCCTCGTCGTCTGGCTCTAGACTGGTCCATACATACAGTTCATTTTGCCTTTACCGCTTCAAGAAACTGCTCCTTGCATGCAACCTGTGACATACCATACATCCGCCTCCCAGCATGCTCGCTTGCGTATGCAGCAACCGCAAGCTAAGTGACCACGCGGACCCTAGGCTGTAGATCAAGCTGGCATAGCTGGCATAGGCGACAGGCAGCTCGACGGGCATGACCTGATTCGCTTGTACCGAGAAATCACGGACACACAGATAGTCTCGGAGGCCATCAAAGCACTCGACGAGCAGGAGAAGGTGCGCGTCGTGACCAAGTGTGCATGTACAAATCTCCGTTCATTAGGGTTACATCCATGGGAAGCGACGAACTATATATAGATCTCTTGTGCTTTCACGAGCAACATGCCCGATCCCTGCAGAGCGCTAGCAGAGAGGTCACTCGAAGACTATACAGTCCCCGACTAAGCAATTGCACCAATCTCCTTTCAAGCAGAGTGAAGGGAATCATTGCTTCCTTCGGAGGTCACGGGAGAAGCCCCTTCACTCGGCTTAGGGGTTTTCACCGTGACCTTCTTCGGGGTCCACCATTCAACAGTACGCTCGTCCTTGCCAGCTTCGTCAGCAGTCCTCGTTATCATCAAGTGATACTCCCTCATTCGTTCTTTTGCCTGATCCTCTGCCTTGATTCTAGCCTTGTTGACGTCCCTCTGGGGATCTTGAGCTAAAGACGACGATGTAGACTCTGGGACAGAGTCTCTGGATGAGGCTGAGCCCGTGTCGACTTTCCGATCACAGGTTCGAATCGTGGACTCGTCCACGGAGTCATTCGTGCTTTGAACAATGCTATGCCGATCAGATCCAACGGTGAATTCTTTCTGAACAGCGAGTGCTAGGGTCCGAAGCTCCTCCCTTGACAGCTGATACGACATGATAAAGCTGGATACCTTGCGCGTTGTATTTTTGATCCCGTAAGAACAATTGAGTTCCGGTCGCTTCGAAGGTAAAGTATGATTCAGGTTACTCTCCGTTGGACCAGGCGAATTGGAGGGGGCTGAAATCATCGGGAAAGCTCAGCTTTTTATAGACCATTCCTCTTTCACCGTGTCACCTCCTCTTGTTTGACATATGCTCGAAGAACTCTCGCTATGAGGGGGAAGTCTGAGGAAGACTGCGACCACCATGTCCCACAACAGGAACCAGGGTGCTGAGGCTTCCCTTGACGAAAGTAGGAGCTGAGTTCGAGTTCGACGCTGGTTCTTTCGAGGGGAACAGCGAGATGCTGTTGCTCCTTCTCCGTTGTGAGATTTGCCTCGAATTCAGAACCTGTGGCGGGCAGACAAAATCTAGAAAGGATGAAGTCAACATTCCTGACTCCTTTAAATCCTCGAATCCCGATATTACCGCAGTTTTCTAGCACGATCCACCGCCTTTTTTTTGTGGACCAGGAGGAGCCGCAGTAATACCACGCATCATGTCAGATCCTGCTCCAAATCCTTCTTTGTTGGGAAGGAGTCTTGCGACTAAGTTCATGATGCTGGTTTTCGGTAATGGTCACTTGCAGTCTGTACCGACTAGAATACGACCACCTTTGTCAAGGTGGACCTGGAAGATTTTGGTTCACTTCAGGGTACGTTATCTTCGGCAGCAACGCCCCACCCACTTCACATCGCGACCGGCAATTTGGCACGCTGTTCCGCAGAAGTGACGGTGTGCGAACCGAGGCATCCAGATCCGTCAATTTCGAAGAAAATGGTTCGCCTACATCTTGTAGCTTACCGCTTCTTCTGATCTTCATGCATATCGCTTCTTGGACTCAGACGGAGCAGGAGGTGAACACGCAGCGCAGAGCTCTTAGACTGACCGCCCATCTTCATGCTCTCACTCTCTGTCGTCGCTAGGCAAAACTCAGCATACAGATCCGAAATGATCGGAAAAAGAGATGGAAGTGGAGGATTTGAATGGCACTGACCTCGTGAATTCCATACGATGATTTCAATGTAGAATGTGATTGGGTCGAGCCTTCCTACCAGGAGCTGAGACGACTGAGGCATTCAAAATGTCACGATGCCCTGACGATCGGATGTCACCATTCTGCTGGGATTTTCGGATTTTGGCCGTGCAGTCCTAGCAAAGCCTAATCCCGCGCTGCTTCTCCTCGCCTCTTCAGCCGGTGAACTCCATCCCAAGTTATACTATCTTTCTCTCACTATGAATGTAGATATATGATGGATGAGTCATCACTATCACTGCAAAAGATCCCGGAGATGTTCCGGAACACCTTTTGGTGATCGAGATAAATCCAAGCTGCAATATTCTGTGCGGGGGAAGGTGGCAACCTGAAAACTTCGATATTGAAAGGGGACTCGTCGACATAGGTATACAGAATTCGTGTCTGAGATTGGAGGGGGTGTCATCGTAGCCGACCAAAACACAAACCGGAAACAACCCTTGGAATGCTAGCGAAGAGTGAGCAGGCGAACGCACCAATATTCTCTACCCGCCCTTCCTCATTCAAACAATCGTGTCGACTACCACATTTCGAGCAGGCGCCAACAACGAAAGTTCTGTAACTTGATGTCCGTGCACACTAGTGGAGGGCCATGGCCGGCTGTCAGCAACGCTGCCGAAAACAACGATAGAAACGCTCGAGTCTCAAGAATCTCGACAAGAACGAGTCATGGACCATCTCATGCGCGCTATTCCGAAGAACACGGAGGCAGGGACGAGGTTATGCCGGAAGGAGAGTATACTGCTCAAACTTCAGCAGCTTCGTCGAACAAGGATGGCAAAAAGAAATGGTATCAATATCTCGGTCGGGGAATGTATCTAGATGTCCGAAATAGACTGCCATACTACGGTAGCGATTGGACCGACGCCTGGAACTATCGTGTGGTACCAGCGACTTTGGTGAGTGCTGCCACACGATCCAGATACAATAGCCAGTCTGAATCGGTCCTCTTATCCTCTTTCTCATTCAGGTCATCTTCTTTGCGAATGTGAGCGCAGTACGGTGATATTTTCAGCGCTATTGACTTACTCATGTGGATCTATAAAGGTTCTACCTGGGCTCGCTTTCTCATTAGATCTGATAGTACGTATCTATCCTTCTTTAAATCTGGATGGATTGCCGATTTACAGCCCAACAATCTCAGGAAACCACCGGAGAATACGGTGTACAGGAGGTCCTACTGTCGACTGTGGGTGACTCTTCATTTCATCCCATGGAAGCGACGTCATCTGAAGTAATAAACCTTCAGTTCATGGCTGCCTTTGTTGCTTCGGTCTTCGGTATGCAACCGCTGTTAATTTCAGGAGTGACAGGGCCCATCACTGTTTTCAACAAGACGATCTACACCATCTTTGTGACGAACGGGTCAGGAGGGGAAGGTTTTAATTATCACCATTTCATCGGATGGGTGTACCTCTGGGGAGCCATCTTCCACTGGATAACGGCCTTTACTAACGGTAGGTCCAAGGAAGACGCCTTGGCAGTGACTCTCAGCTCACTTTGCTGTCGAAACAGGTGTTGCTGCACTACGATATGTCACAAGGTTCTCGTGCGAGACTTTCGGCTTCTATGTGGCCTGGATCTATATTCAGGTAAGTTTACTTGACTTTGGTAGACAGCCGGAACTGGCTGAAAGCTCGTCCACACAGTATGGTGTCCAAGTCATCACTCGGCAATTCAGTCAAGTCAACGATACGTCAGCCTTCCTGGGTATCATGTATGTCTCCATCACCTCAACGCAGCTCGAAGATGCAAGATTGTCTGATCTTTCTACTATGTTTAGCTTGGCCCTCGTGACCCTTGTCACTCCTCATCTATTCAACCTGTTCTTCAGATCTTCTTTCTCTCATCGTCACGTCCGAAGATTTGCGGCAGATTACGGCATGCCAATTACCATCATCGCTGCCTCGGGACTCGCCTACTGGGGTCGATTCGATCGTTACGTGCTCGTCGAGAATATGCGTTTGCCGACCAATGCTGCGTTTCAACCCGCGGGTGGCAGGGACTGGTTGGTCCGATTCTGGCAACTTCCAGGAAAATACGTAGGAATCGCTTTTCCATTCGGGTTTGTTCTTTTCATCTTGTTCTACTTCGACGCAAATGTTTCGGTAAGCACGCGTCGCACCCGTGACCAGCTGCTTCGCTTTTACTAATTGCCGTAAATCAACTAGTCGTTGATCGCGCAAGGTTCCGAATTCCCGCTACGCAAGCCACCCGGGTTCCATTGGGATTTCTTCCTCCTCGGCATTACCACTTTTATTGCTGGTCTGCTTGGCGTTCCTGCACCAAATGGTCTCATACCTCAGGCACCCATGCATACTGCATCCTTGGTCGTCATGGGTAAAGACAAGCGCGACGAGGAGACTTCCGTTCAAGGAGAAAGCGTGGAAGTTCGCCAAGAAAAAGCGGCTGGCAAGACAGAGGAACTGAAGGAAGTTCCTGTGTCTGTTGTTGAGCAGCGGGTTTCGAATTTGGTGCAAGGTTCAATTTGTACGTCCTTGAAAGCCATATATGTGGCCATTGACTGATCCGTCTCCTCTTCCAGGTCTTGTGCTCATGACTGGACCCTTCCAGACAGTACTTGGCCAGATACCTAAAGGTGTTTTGGCAGGTCTTTTCTGGTATATGGGTACAGATGCGCTGTGGACGTCAGGGGTTACAGCCATCTTCTTCTTCCTTATCAAGGACCGTCATCTCACGCCCGCAGATGACCCATTCCACCAGGTCCGCAAATCTAGGCTTTGGGTTTGGTTGCTCATAGAGCTGCTTGGGTTTGCGGCGACGTTTGCGATTACCAACACGATCGCAGCCATTGTTAGTGTCTTTTATGTTTTCCTCATCTATCTGGATTCCATGGGTTGACCGATTTCACTGTGGCTCTCGCATACAGGGGTTCCCGGTGATAATCACGCTCCTGATCCCGTTCAGAGTGTTGATCATACCCAAAATGTCGTTTTTCTCTCCTGAAGAACTGGCGATTCTGGACGGACCGGTTGCGAGTCCATTTACAATGGCCTCGGTAGGAGGAAGTATTTAGACACTGTAGCACAATAGATACACTCACCGACTATAATAGAGGGCAGTATAATTTGTATCTTTTACCCATTGGCGATATCTAGATGATATATTGGACAAAGGCCGTTTCATCATTGGCCGCTTCCCTCTCGTACGGTACTACACGGTCATGATGCAGCTATGCGCATTCCATCAATTACTCAAGCAAGATATAAGCCTGAAGAAGGTAACAGATTGATTGAATCCGGTGACTGGGCGCTATGTCATAATTAGTATAAAATCCCATTAGATTATTCGAAGAAGGGCCCGGGTCACGGACTGAAACGCGGGATACACAAAGCGTGGGCTGATACAATGCAGCAGTGCAGCATGAATCTTGATGTTTGATGTTGTGAAGAATGGTGGCGAATTATAGCTTCTTTTTAGCTCACTGCCCATTTTTCTGATTTTTGCATCGATTCGTCATAGTTCAACCGAAGATTGATGATGCTGATTGCTGATTATACCTGACGGCGGTGAAGGCTTAGGGCTATGCATATCGCTGATGTTTGATCAGAGTGGCGATACAGCACTTGGCATTCCTTTCATTCACGAATCCTCACAGGGTTTCACGCACAGCAACCATATCGCAAAATGTCGACCACAGCACCGCCGGACTATAGCCAAGTACTCAAAGAACGGGACGAGTTTCAACGTGATGTCACCGCCGCAGGAATAGCCGTTGAACCTGCAGCTCCGAACACAAGCTATCGTGGAACAGGACCTCAATCTTGTAAGTCCCAATCCTTTCAACCTAATTTCTTGCCGGCAACTGATTTGTGTTGCGGACAAACAGCCAGTCGACCGATAGCAGCGCCAGCACCTCAACCGTTGATGCAGTCCCCTTACCCCGCCGATAAGTCAGGTAGTTCGAAAGGATCACGGTACTCTATACAACAACCTGCACCAACGCCTGCCATGGGATACGGAGCCACGCAGAACGTCTACACTGTCCCTCAACAACAGCAAGTAGCTGGCGCGCCAGTGCACTACTACCAAAATGCTGCCGGTACGCACAATGTCCACGAGTGTTGCCTTCATCCTGATATTAACAACGTTCATTGCCTATTAGGCCACACAATCTCTTCCCCTTATCCACCGAATCACCCGGCTTTGCAATGTCTTCTTTCGCGGGACGGACGCCATCATACCAAAAATTACTATGGTGTTTTGGGAGTCGTCATCGGCATTCTGTTCTTCCCCTTGGGCTGTATCTGGTGAGCGATCGTTCGCACAATGTGGAAATCGACGGACGTTTAATGTCTTATTCATCCTTAGGACTGCATTGGACCATCAAACCAGATGCAAACGGTGTGGCGAGATCATGGATACAGGATGCTACTCATGTTAGGCCCATTAGGAGAAAGGGCAAGTCAGGTCGGGTGTTGTATTGATATTCTCGATATTGTACGCTTCATGTATTGTAGAATTATAGGCCGATCGTGTGCCGTAATACAATATACGGAACACTGTAGGAACACTTGCATTCCATAGATCTCATCAACGACCAAGCCCTGACAACCTCGCTTCCGCCGCTCTTGCTCGCCTCTCCCTCTCAATCCTCGCCCGCATTTCAGGCGTTAAACCAGCCAACCCAGCATCACTATTAGGTTTACCACCTCCCAGCTTCTGAGGACCTTTGCTGGCTTTGGCAGTGGGCGGAGGCGTCACTGCAAGTGGTGGCTCCGGTTCCGGCACAAGCGCAAGTTCTGCTGCCTTTTTGGCTTCCCGCTCCTTTGCCTTTTCCTTAAGTCCTTTTCGTCGTTCCGCCCGCCTCTTGTCTTGTTCTTGCTCCTTTTCTTCGCTGAGACCGGATGGAACGTGACCAGCGGCGATCCAGTCATACCAGTCCGGATGATCGTGTGCGAGCCGTCGGAAGATATTTCGCACATCTTTCGTCGTGGCCAGATCATACGCTGTTCTTCCTCGACTTTTCGTAGACTGTCCGTCAACTTCCTCTGCGTCTGTCGCGTCCGGTGTGTTTCGAGTTGCCTCCTGACTGAAGACGACTGTTGGATCCGCCCGTTGTTCCTCCAGTAGCCATTTCACGACATCTTCTTGTCCTGCCTGGGCCGCAATCATCAACAAAGTTTGACCTCGGCCGTCATCCACCCAACTTTCCGCTTTTGCATTGACGCCACCTAGGGATAGGCCGTATTTCTCCCAAAATGGAAGAAGAGGCTCCATACGGCCCTTTTTAACCATGTCTATCAATCGTCTGCGTCTCTCGCGGTGTGCCTCTTCTTCAGCCGAAAGTTTAGGTGCGATTTCCTTAGCGGGTTTGACAGCAGGTGTGGACGCGGATGGTGCAATGGGCCGAGTTTTCGGTTGTAAGGAGGCAATGTAGGCCTCATCTAGAGCTTTGATAGCTTCCTCCGAAAGATGGGTTACCTTTACCCGGGTCAATTCTTGCCAGCAACGCAGTAGTTCCGATAAGGTCTGTGTTAGAATGACAAAATGAGTTTCCTGGATATTTTCTCGATGACACATCGACTGACCGGCCGTCTTGTCGGGAAGGGAAAAACGCTAACGCGCTCGTCTCCCTTTTCTAGGACAGCGCCCGGATAACCCCAGAAACTCCGCTTGCTCGCAGTACTGGCGCGAAGGAAGATTTTCTCCGACGACTGAATCTCATCTTCCCACTCGATCATGAGTGCTTGAATTTCCTGCATGGGAGAAATTCAGTCAGTCAGAGAGAATGGAAATAGTGATAAGCAGGTCGCGATGTACCTCTTTCAGACTCTGTTCGCCGTATCGACGGAGCATGGCACCTGCAGAGTTTGCCTTTCCCTTTGCGTTGTCATTCAAACTTTGAGAACCACCTTGCTTCTTTCGAGCTAGCAATTTGGAACGTTTGGTTAGTTCATTGCCACAACATCCAAACAACTTCGTATCACCAATAACGTACTCGTGTACCTGTGGAAGGTCTTGTGCTTCAACACTCTTATTTCACCCGCGCCTTTAACCTCCTGCCTCTCAGGCTTTACTCCTTTGCTTTGTACGACGTTCAATGGCCGCAGACTGACGACCATTCCCGCAAAGTGTCCACCAGCGACCATTAATAGCGTAATCTTTCTTTCCTCGAATGGATCGAATTGAGCGCCGGGAGCCAAAGTGGGAAGCTGCATCGCACGGAGAGCGGGAAGGAAGGCGGTTGGCTGGGAAAGACTGATCGTTTTTGGGATTAGGGCTCGATATATACCAAGCTGGGTGTCGTCTGGAACCAATTTGGCACCCGTGTCTTCTTTGCTTGTATCTTTGGCCTGGAACCATAATATTGCAGTTCGTTGCTCTGCCCGACGTCGATAATCCGCCTCTTCGGCTTCTTGATCAGAATCCTTGTCATCGCCATCTTGTGCTCCGCCGCCGTTCAGTTTTTGGCGACGAAGGAGACGGGTGACTCTGTCTTCCGTGGATGAGCCTGCGGTCTCTACGTTGCTGTCGCTTGCCTCAGAGTCGGATGACGCGGAGCCGGAGAGCGAAGATAGACCTGAAGATGCGTAGCGAGACGAGTCAGTCAGGCTGTATAAGAGATCTGCGGCAGTCGAGCACCTGCTCAGAGCGGGTCATAGGCAAGGTGAATAGCTGAGCGGCATCACCGAAGCGATGTGGTTCGTGTTCACAATAAGTTTTTCAGGGGTCGGACATTGCATACGGACGAGTTCCGGCGCAGCTCCTTACGGACACTATCCATCGATGCTCCTTTCCGAAGCCATATTCCGAACTATGACTAAAAATTGCGCTCAAGAACCAGAAACTCACCATCATTAATCTCTTCAAACTCTTCCTCTGTCACCATCCCTCCCTTCCCAAGCAGGACCAGCTTTGCATTATACCGATGCCAATCCGATCTAAAATGCGCTCTCTGCTCGTCCAATGTAGGAAACGCAATGTTCAAGCATGTCTGACAGCTCAACGAGCCGGGTTGAGAGACGTCTAGGGTACTGAAAGTCGCTTTTGTAGTGGTCTTCTCGGCGTCCTTGCTTTCGGGTTCGGAAACTACTGCTTGTACGGATCGCACAGAAAGAATGTTCAGGAGCTCTTGCGGTAACGTGTACACGTATAGAGGTTTTTGCAGCAACGGGTATCGAGCTGGTGTTGATGAACGTGACATGACTGCGGTTCTCAGCTGATCCTGTACACAGCGATAGCGGGTTTGACAAATCAGAACGGCAAGAAAACTATAATCAAGTCATGAACTCTTCATCTTTTTTCTGTTCAACCCGCAACTGCAACACCACGATGACGCACGCTCGAATCCTCCTCGATCGCGCCCAAGCAGTTATCAAGTAGGGTAGCTGCGATGTGCGATGAAGCAACACATTATTCGTACCCTATACTCGGGGCGAGTACGAGGATCTGACCCGGAAAGCGCTGCTTACTCTGGCCTCATCTCACGTTACCATGCCTTCACCACTGCCTCCGACACAGTCGTCTTACCTGCGCTTCCTGACGGGCGTACAAAATACATCGGCACTCGCGTTCAGCACTTTCCTTGCGGTGCATCTGGCGAGCCCTGTGTTAGCTTCATTCGGAGGCGGAGAAGTCGCAACGAAAGTGATGGTGAGCAGATTGCATTCTCTAGTCAATGCTCATGTGATGTGAATGTAATCGCTTATAACAGTTGACTGGTGATTCTTTTTCTTTTAGCTCCTTGGACGAGCCTACTACCACCCCCTTGAACCGGTCCTTGTCTATGGTTCAGTCTCGACGCACCTTGCCGCCTCTCTACTACGCCGCTTGCACCTCCTTAAGACCACGCAATTCCGCCGTCCGGCGCTCACACTGCACCACATAACAGGCTACCTCCTCATTCCCTTCCTCACTCTCCATGTCCTTACACATCGGCTCATACCTTCCTCTTCCACACAGCCGATCAATGGCCTGTCACCTGCCGAGCTCGACTATTCATTCGTCTCCTACGGCCTTCGTATGTGGCCGGTCGTAAGCTGGACGACATATGCACTATTGATCGTGACAGGCGTGTCGCATGGCGTCAGCGGATTGCCGAAAGTCTTCCGTTGGTTCACGGCAAGAAGCAAGACTACGCCCACACCATCAAGCAAGCTCTCCGCAAACAATACGTTGCGGCCACAAGCTCGTCTGGTGTTCTCGCGAAAGTGGTTGAACGGCCTCTCGTTAGGCCTAATGTCTCTGCTGGGAATCGCATTGATCAGACTACATGGAGAAGATCCCCTGTACGGCTCGTTGATGCGGAGAAGGGTTGACGCTGTCTATCGGTCGATTCCTTGGTTGTATCGGCCATGATCACGATGCATACTAGAATCTTCGTTTACAATTCAAGCGCGAATTCTGCGCAGCCTCGACCAACGCAGTTCTTGAATCCTTGGAGGCAGTATGAACTACTAAATGTTCTGCTAATAATGAATGCAGTCTATGCTATTTATAATGGTGGTATGTGGCGGGCTAATGGATTACAGAGGCGGGTATAGCTACAGAATACGGTCGCACGATTTACCTTATCGTGCGCACACCTTTTCGTATCGAATTTACAGCGAACATGACCCAGCAGTTCGTCTTGAGAGATACAGATGACCGTCACACAGATGCCCAAAATCCCAAAAGCCCGGAAAGAATGTGAAGCGGAGTCGAGCAGAAAGTTTACTGCTTAGTTGAAGGTCCAAGAGATGGGGACCTGTCCGTCATCGAGAGAGGCGATGTCCTGGAAGGCACCGACAGACAAGTCCAAAGAGTTGGTAGAGTCGGTGCACGAAGGGCAAACGTCGGCAACCATGGCGGTGGTAGTTCGGCCGTTGTTGGTGTTGGTGATGGTGATCCACTTGCCACAGTAAGCAGAAGCGGTTCCAGTGTTTTGCCAGAAACCGGCACCGTTGATAGCGATGATCTTGTCAGAGTCCGACTTGTACCATCCACAGGCACCAGCGTTTCCACCCTGGTAGTAGTAGGTAGCTAAAGAGAGTCGCAAGGTAAGCACGATGAATATGGAGTTTCGTCAGGAGGAAACGTACCATGACCGCCAGTGTGGGCATCACCACCGCTTGAAGCGGCAGAGGTGGTAGCAGCAGGGGCTTCGTAGGTGGAGGTGGTGGTAGGAGCGACGTAGGATGAAGTAGAAACGGCAGCAGCGGCAACGTAAACGGAGCTGGTGGATTCGACGGCTTCTTCAGTGGAAGAGGAGGGAGCGGTCCTGAGAGTGCGAAAATGATTCCATTAGCGACTATTGAAGATGAAAAAGAGACAGCATCGGCTTACCATTCAGACGACGAGGTAGCCTCGGGACCGTAAGAAGAGACGACGGCCTCAGCAGTGGAGGAAGGAGCGATTTGAACGACCAAGGTAGCGGTTGAGCTGTTGGAGGTCAAAGTAACTTGGTTGATGGATTCAGTCGCGGTGGCAATGACGCTGGCGACATCCGAAGCAACCGAGGTAGCTTCTTCACAGTACTCGGTGTAGACTTCGGTGTTGTTGGAGGTCTGGGTGGCGTAGACGGCGGAGGCAGTGGCGTTGGCAGACTGGCCTGGGGAGCAGACAGCAGGTCGGATAGCCAAAGTCTCGTTGGCCAACAAGGGGTGGCAGCAGTCTTCAAAGAAGGTGGTGTTGTGCTGAGTGCTGCAGTTGAGAGCCGTGTATCGGATGTTGTACTCCTTGTACTCCTCGAGGTAGCCAGTAGCCCAACCAGTAGGAGCGGGCTTGGCGACCGAAGAAGAGGTAACGGAAACAGGGGCAGCGTTGGCGACGGCAAGACCCAAGGCGACAAAGGAAGAAAGTTGAGCGAACATGTTGTTGATTTTGGTGTAAAAGAGACGGTTGTCGGTTCTATGTGTCGCGGTGGACGTTTTTAAGACGAGGTTGTCTTGACTGTTGTGAAAGAACGGAAGGGAAAGGTGGTAAAGCCTTTGTTGGTGGTGTTCAAAGAGAGTTGGTGAGTGTTGAAGTCGTTGGTGAAGAGAGAGAACGAGGACGAGGGGAAATGACTCAAGCGGTTCAGATTATATAGATGGATACTGCATGAACGGACTGCGTTGAAAAAGAATAGAATCCTCGCTCGACCACTCGTAAAGTGGGGGAGACGCTCTCTGCTAGCAGCTCTGCTAGCCCAGGCTGGGCGTTTTCCCAGGCGATTGTTCACCATACGCAGCACCAGTCACATTTTTTCTGCGTTCATCATTGTGCGTTTCAGATTCGAGGACAACCCTCAAAAGCTTCCCCCATGCTGGATGGAAAACGGCTCGGCCAATGTCCTGGCACAGTGCGGACTCTTTCGACCAGGCCCGGCCGCTGTAGTTTTTCTTTGGTTTCATAGAGTCCGAAAGCTGTCCGAGGGTTGTGCATTTGCGTTGTGCTCAGAGGCTTCTTGAAGCAGGTTAGATTTGGGGTATCACGCTACATGTCGTTTGAATTTGGCGATTCAGCCCAAAAAAAAAGGGGGGATCTTCCTCGAGGCTTCGGCAAAACGGAAAAGCCGCATTTCAGAATCCGCCAGACCATCCCGCTGCGATCCCGCAGATTGCATTGTGCAATTGTTCCACGCGAGCCGGCGGTCACCGGGGTACTGCAACAAGCTTCACAACGTCTGGCGGAAAGTCTGAGGGAAAAAATTCTCGGTCCGCGTTTCAGATTGAGCAGTATAGCTAGCAGTATCCTCCTTAATCTATAAGCGGAATACAGCTGCGAGCAAGTGATCGAAAGACTTGGAAGTAGGACCTGAAGACACACGGTGAGCTGGAAGCTGGTTGTAGATCGGACGAAGCATCGGACACCGATAAGATTAGGCTCTTCAGGTCTCGATTATCCCCTTCAGCGTCTCGCGGGTACATGAAAAGGAGAGGTTGTGCAGTCGTCGTAGAACCATACTGAGCCGGTCTCTTGAGCTTTCCGGACGCCAGCTGAAACGTTCTTGCATGTCTCTTTTGTGAAGCTGCGGGAAGAAACACCTAGCACCATTGTGCTGTCCATAGAAAGCACACCGTTCCATCCCTCCAACGCAGATATCTGGATATTTTCTGGATATCTGAGACCATATCCCAGAATGTACCACTTCATGTGCCTGTCCCGTTATACCGGGCGGCCCGGAAAGCGTCAACTTCCCAGCAGAGTGGAAGAGCTGCTGACATGATCGCCCGCAAGCGCCATGTAATGTGAGTTTCAATGTGCCAACCGTCTTTCCGGTACTGAAGCCTCCATGATTAGATTATCGAAAAGGTCGGCGGCGACTCGGCTACTGTATACAAGAGGGTCGAAACCCTCTTTTCATGGTTACCTTCTTCAAGCATTCTCGATCAGACTTGTGCTTCCGTCCACCGATCGCGTACGGTTCACACATCTTCTACGGGCGGTTTCTTCGTGGCTGCCTCCGTGAGGTTAGGTCGTCCCGAAACTTCCCCATAGCTTCTGATATCAGCTAAGATATCCCAGCTGATATCCCATAGCAGCTCTTCTGACCTTCTCCCGGCGCAGTCCCCATCGCAGCGCCCATCAGCAGCGTACCAGCAGAGTTTCCACCTGCGGGGAAAGTAACCTGTCTGCCAGCTACAGTGTGTGCAAACAGCCGAACCGGCAGCTATCAGCTCAGCTACCCCTAACTCAGTCCAAATCGTTATCCATAACGTCATTCAAATGTCATTCACATGAGGGGTATTGAGGGTTCTCATTCTTTTTCCTATTCTCTGTTCCTGGCCCGTACGGACATCAAGTGAAGATGTGCTTGTATGGGCAATGAGCTCCTCATCTTTCTCGTTCCCTTGTTCAATTATCCCCTAGAGCTGTCCCAAACCTGATCACAACGCATCAATCAGCTGCAGCAGCCCGGACCATCAACAAATTGCTTCGTAGATAGTTTGCCGTTGGACAAGCAGTGAAAAAACAAAACCTTGACATTCTCGCACTCTCGACGCGAATGCAGCTATCGATGCCGGATCCTGCGCGATAGCCGTATCGTTGTCCAGCGATCTTTCCGACACAGCCTGGCACTATCACTGTCTGCATATATCGCTGGCTGCTCGAATATGCCCTACCCGATATACTTGAGCCTCGCCAGTTTGAAACAAGAAGCACCAAGAAGCAAAAACAGAGCAGGCAACTTTTTTAGCCTTACGTAATGCTGCCGGCCATCGGTAACGAATCGCTACCCGACCCAGAGGACTGAATCCCAAAACCTGTCAGTACTTGTCGAGCAGTATATCTTCCATGAAACGACATATATACATCATCCACGGTAGTCACCAAAGGAATCAGTCCGCAGGCAACTTTCCTCCTACTTTGATATCACTTTTTTTTCGCATTTACAATCACACCAAAACGCAGCCCAGAATGAGCAACATGCACGCTTCTAAATTGTTCGATGTCAAGGACAAGGTAGGTCGAGCGTTTCGTTTTTCCGACTTCTGATTGAGTCCTAATTATCACCTTTGTGACAGGTCGTATTGGTGACTGGTGGTGGAAGAGGTATTGGTGAAATGATTGCAGAAGGTTACGTTGCGAACGGAGCCAAGGTAAGCTTTTCTCCATGCACCCTCAGGCCATGTGCTTCAACGAGGTTGACGGTGTCTGTTCCGCTCGTATCTAGGTCTATATCGCGTCAAGAGACATCAAGGCGTGCGAAGCTACCGCCGCGCGTTTGAACAAGCAGGGACCTGGAAAGTGTTACGCCATGGCAGCGGATTTGTCAAAGTATGAGGACATTGTCAAGCTTATTGAAGAGTTGAGCAAGAAGGAGCAAAGTGAGCAGAGCTTCTGTATGTTGCGTTATGTGAGACGATGCTCAAGTGACATTCTGTGATACAGCCTTGAACGTTCTGGTCAACAACTCGGGTGCCAACTGGGGTGCGCCGCTCGATGAATACCCCGACCAAGCATTCGGCAAGGTGAGTCTCGAGGCAGCACCTTTCCCTCTCTTCCTGGTAAAAGCTTGTCCCGAGATACTAATTCAAGCTCTGGAATCCGCAGGTCATGAACTTGAACGTCAACAGGGTATTCACTATCACGCAGAAGGCCCTTCCCCTGCTTCGTAACGCACAGAAAAAGGATGGCGTTGCAAGGGTTATCAACGTGAGTGGTCTCGATGCGTGCATCCACCGTACACATGCTTATACGAAGCGCTATTTCGTCTATCACATAGATCGGTTCAGTCAACGGTGTCGACCCGCCAGCATTGGAGACCTACGCATACTCTGCCTCCAAAGCTGCCTTGCACCAGTATGTCCCGCCTTTCCTCTCTCACGCTGTGAGACGACAAAGACTGACTTGCATTCCCTCTTGACAGCCTTTCCCGAGTGCTTGCGTCTCGGTTGGGTCCGGAAGGCATCACTGTTAACACGCTTGCGTGCGGTCCTTTCCAGTCAAAGATGATGGCAGCGACATTGGAAAAGTTTGAGGAATCCATTGTGGGAGGATTGCCGTTGGGCCGGATCGGAACGCCAGAGGATGTGTCTGGTGTGTGTTTGTTCTTGTCCAGTCGAGCGGGAGCGTACACTACTGGGTAAGTTCCACTGAGGATATGGTGATAACGATGTTTAAGACAGATGGACACTACGCTGACTTGGGTTGCTTTCGGTGAAATAGTGCAACCATTCCAGTTGATGGTGGTTCATTGGTCAAAGCAAAGTTGTGAACAAAGTCCAATGGTAGCAGCAAGTTGTACGAATAAATTTGATACCAAGGCCACAATGTACTATACAACACATACAAATATCCACATATATATTTGTCCGTCAAAGATGAACAGTTTCGTGCGCTAGCTTGACAAGACGTCAAAAGACGAACAGCCAGCTCACAACAGTCACGCTCATAACGGCACCCTCCAGCACTCGAGACCAAGACAATCCGGAATGGATCATCAAAGAAAGCACTACCCTCGGCACACAACTCGCGCAGACCCAAATAACAGACTTTCCAACAATGCACCCTTTAAATGGCAGGGGACTCAAGACGAGTCTGATCCCACCGGGCAAGCAAAGTCGTTTGGAATAAAAGCCCTCGGGTCTGCTCCGACCTCGACGGACGCACACCGACACATTGCTGTGCCTCTATGACGACAGAAGGATGGACCAGGAGCGTTGCGGTATAGAGTGAGGGAATGTGAGGAGCATCAATCTTCCACGGGTATGACTCATCGACTACCAATTAAGGAGAAGAACGAATTCTTCTGGGGGGTAACATGCGAAGGGGGCGGGTGTCACCTCTAAAGGATGAACCACACCTCCTCCGAGTTCCCCACTAGTAGCGGATCTAAAGACCGTGGCTTCGCGATAGCGAAGAGGGAGAGAAGGAAGAGAGGGATAGAAGGAAGGGAAGGAAGAGAAGGAAGAGACTCGCCAATGATGGACCGTCTCCCGACTGCCCAAATTTCCAACGATTCCATCAGGCAAGCATGACCAATGTCAGCCGTGCCAGACCAAACACGGTCTCGAGCGTCCACCCGCACAGGCAGACAGACGAGAGGACGGGCGATGGATGGAGTGACGACTGAATGTAGTTGTTGAGAAATCGATGCTGAATGGGGATGGCTGGAGAATGTGATTATGCAGGAGGAACGCAACATGGACAAGCCGACAAGTCCTTTTGTATACTGAGGGAACCAGCGATCGAGTTGGAAATTTCCAAGAGTGATAAGCTGCACGGTGGGTCGTGTTGCAGAATGACGTGTCTGTTACCCGCTCTGATATGAACTGCCGGATACGGCGATGATGACTCAAGCAGTATTTGCATCCGAGGGGAGACGAACGACGACGAGCAAGCATCGAGGGGCAAGCAAGGAAGGCGAGAGGGATATTAGCACAGCAACTAGTTACAATCAACTCCCTTTCAAATCACTTCGTCGCATTCACATTCTCCCACACATACATCATGAAGACCGCACTTTACCTTTCAGCTGCCATGGCAGTCGCCATGACCGGCGTCGATGCCGGCGTCCATCGGCGAGTACACCATCCCTTTGAATCGTTCCAAACACTCGCTGACTCTCGTCTCCCCGCACAGTATGAAGCTCAACAAGATTCCTCTCGCTGATACACCCGCATTCTCTCCCTCTCGAGAAGCTGCTTGGTTGGGATACAAGCACACTATCCCTCAGCATCTGGAAGGCGTTTTGAACGAAGCCATCAAGCAAAAGCCTTTGGGTGGTTCCGGTGGAGAGGGTCGCAAGTTCCGACATGTCGAGGACAAGGAGGATCATGAGCGTTTCTGGGCGCAAATGATTCAAGAGATTGAAGCTGTCGAGGAAGAGGCGGGGTTGAGCACGAGAATGATTAAGAAAGGAGGTCACGGAGTCCCCTTGAGTGGTCAGTATCCGTTGGGCTGACAATACGTGGACTCCATTATTGATCTTCGTTTCGTTTGATGATTACTGCAGACTACTCCAACTTGCAGTACTATGCTGAAATCGGCCTCGGCACACCTCCCCAGAGCTTCAAGGTCGTCCTCGACACTGGTTCATCCAACCTATGGGTTCCCGGAGCAAGCTGCACCAGTATCGCTTGTTTCCTGCACGCAAAGTACGACGCTACCGCTTCATCCTCGTACAAGCAGAATGGAACGGCGTTTGGCATCCAGTACGGCTCCGGATCCGTCGAGGGTTACATTTCAAAGGATATTCTTGAGATTGGTGACTTGAAGATCAAGAACCAGTTGTTTGGTGAAGCTACCAAGGAACCTGGATTGGCGTTCGCGTTTGGTAAATTCGATGGTATCCTCGGTTTGGCTTACGACACCATTTCGTACGTCCCTCGTTGACAGCCGCCTAGGGCTCTCGAAGTAATGTGCTCATACCCTTCTTCTTCATAGCGTCAACCACATCCCTCCTCCTTTCTACAACATGATCGACCAAAAGTTGCTCGATGAACCCATCTTCTCATTCCGATTAGGCTCATCGGACCAAGATGGAGGTGAATGTATCTTTGGTGGAACCGATGACAATGCATTTGAAGGCAAGATCACCTACGTTCCTATCCGACGAAAGGGCTACTGGGAGGTTGAGCTCGAGAAGATTGGTTTCGGTGACGAGGAACTCGAGTTGGAGGGTACTGGTGCCGCCATTGATACCGGAACTTCGTTGATTGTCATGCCTTCCGATGTTGCCGAGATGCTGCACAAGGAGTAGGTCGCAATTTTCCTGCCTCTTGTAACTAATCACGTTGACTCATCCTCTGTGGCTTTCGTAGAATCGGCGCCACCAAGTCCTGGAACGGACAGTACCAGATCGACTGCGCCAAAATCCCCGACTTGCCCGACTTTACCTTGCACTTTGGCGGCAAGCCGTACACCTTGAAGGGAAGTGATTACATCTTGAACGCCGGCGGTACCTGTATCTCCTCATTCACCGGAATGGACATTCCGGCTCCTACTGGTCCTCTTTGGATCGTTGGTGACACTTTCTTGCGAAAGTACTACACCGTGTATGATTTGGGCAGGAGTAAGTTTGTTTCCCGCGTTATTTGAAGAGGCACGAGAACTGTAGACTGATTCGTTTGTGTTTCTAGACGCCGTTGGGTTCGCCAAGGCCGCTTAAAGCGCTTATTCAGCTCCTCACATACATCATAATATGTTTTCCATGCCTGTAAGATTGTCGCGAGGCATGTAGGACTCCAGCTGTTTCAAATAGCAATCAAAGAAATACACATTATCAGTTCGCTTCATTTTGTATGAGTAAATTAAATAGCACAGATATCAGAATTAGAGCCTGAAGAGATACAGAATACAAAAGCACAAGCAGAAAACCATAATGCCTCTATGGAACTTTAGCTGCCGACAGAACCTAGATTATTGGTTGAAGTTCAGACCCACGAACACGCATCTACATAGCTATCCCGCGGCAGACGGAAAATGGTGAAATGGCCCGCTTTAACCGTGTTGCCAGAATGACCTGAAGGAGAGGCGTTTCAGATTAACGAACTGGCTTCATATCTTAGCTTCATATTCGGTTCGAATCGCTCACGTTTTGCCGGTGAAGGACTTGGCCGATAGTTCCTCGACTTCTTCAGGACTTAAAGTAAATGTCAAAGCCTTGGCATTCTAGAGAAATGAATCAGGACAAGTCCCAGAGTAAAAATGTAAGCAACGCAACTCCTGGGGCGCAGCAGGAAGAATAGCTTACCTGTTCAGCTTGTTGCCTGTTCTTGGCTCCACCGAGCGGGATGGCGCCTTTGGAAATCACCCAGTTTAGGGCTACAGCAGAGACGGGAACATCATACTTTGCTGCGACGACCCTCATTGCTTCTAGCAATGGTTCCAGTTGCTCCATTGGCATATTAGAGAACCGACGGCCGGAGGGGGGTGGATTAGCCGCGGAGTATTTCCCTGTTAAGCGGCCCTGACCGAGCGGCGAATCTGAGGGAGGGTTTGTTTCGTCAGTTTAAGAGCGTGGTAGGGGAGTAAGGGTAAAGTGAAAGACTTGCAGGCTAGGAGGGCGATGTTCCTTTCCTTCATCGCGGCGAAAAGCCCGCTGTCTTCCGGTAATGTACGCAAGAGACTGTACTCTACCTGGTTGGAAGCCAACTGAACGCCATGCTTCTTCAAGACGTCGTACATCTTGATACTAGGATGAGAACGCTAATATTAGCTGTAAGTCTGGGTAAGGCCTGATCGAAACAAACCTACAGCTCGTCCTTGTTGAAATTGCTAGACAGTCGGCAGAAGTCTCAGTACAGGGTAATGCTCTTCGACATTTACCGACACGATGCTTACCTTACTCCTACTTGTTTCGCCATTCCCGACTTGACACATTCGGCGAGTTGTGCACCTTGAGCTTCATAAGTATGGAAGGGCAGACTGGTAGCTCCATGAATCTAGTACGACGGAGTGCCGGTAAGTTTTCCCGCTCAGTCCAAATCCAGCGCAAGGATCGACCCACCTGATACAGCTCTACTTGGTCGACACCGAGTCGTTCCAATGACTTTTTGAGAGCGGTCACGATTGCCGGTCGAAAGAAGAACCAGTTTCCAGGATGGGGGAATGGTAGGTCTATTTATATCCAGCCATTGAGATGAGCTGACGACAACAACGCTTCATGCTGGACAAGCGTACTCACACTTTGTCGCAATGACCACCTTGTTCCTGTACTCTTCAGAGGAATCCTTCAAGAGTTTTCCGATGATGCGTTCAGACTCGCCATAACCGTAAATTTCTGCGGTATCGAAGAATGAAAGGCCGAGTTCTTCGCATGCTTTCCATGTTTCTTGCAGGTTTTTGTAGTCTCGATCTTCTTGATAATCCCAGACGTGCTACCACAAAGGGTCATAGGGAATTATTGAACATTCAAGCTGTAATATGTCGCAGGTTAAACCGTACCTTGTCTCCCCAAGCCCAGGTTCCTAAGAAGTTGCGATAGATAAGTTGACATAGTCAGACAATGCTAACAGGCCTGCCATTGACTCACCCAGACAGAGTGCGGGAACTTGTCTCGTTCCGAGAGTAAGTGTCTTGATTATAGACATTGTTGAAAGGAGTTCAAGCTCAACTCAGAGTTTGCAGATTGTCGAAACACAAGGTTAGCAGTAGACGTTTAGCTATTGGGAAAGTCATAACCATAAGAAAGAGCAGCCCATAGAGGCCCAGCTCCGGGCCTTTTTGCGACCGTCTTCCTTTGTTGATTTTATGAACGGCGTTTATTACGTCAGAATAGCCGCTTATTGGATTTATTGGATTCCTGCTCCTCGTGTCGTTCATAAGATCCATATTACTCGTGAAGTCGTGATGTCCATAACCTTCTTGTCCTCCGAAGCAACTCCAGGTTGTGTTAAACCGCTAGTATAGCCCAGCATCTCCGAGCACCACGAGTCTACCCGGAATATAATCAGCCCTCGTCGGTCTCACGTTCGAGTGATCTTCGACAATCGTCAACATGAGTTACCAGCACTTCTGGGACGAGCAGGACCTTCCGATTTGCGTAGCTTGCATGACGCAGTATTCTACTCCGAGGTCTGAGTGTCCAATATGCCTTGACCCAAGGTGAGTATCTTTCGCGGGTATCATGTGATACCACTGATTGGTCCCATCTCTTCAGACAATTTGTGCCCGCCACCGGTCAATCCTGGACTTCGCTTCGCAAGTTGGCGGAAGAAGAGCACACCAACAAGATCGTTCCTGATCAAGAAGACAAGAGAGTGTGTTTCATTCTTACGGAGCCTAATACCGGTATTGGACAGACTCGTAATTATTCTCAGCTTTCCTGTATCTTTGATAGATAACTCACACATATTGCTTCACACCGTGCTATCAGCGATCTTGATCAAGACGTCCAGAGCAACTTATATGTGGGATTGTAATGCGTTTTTGTCCGAAGACCTATTCAACCAGCTGACGACAATGCAGCCGCCACTCAAAGCCATCGCCATCTCCCATCCTCATGTAAATAGCTGGTGCATCAGGTTCCTCTTCCCAATGTGCTGACGTTTCTATCTTTTTTTGCAGTTCTTTTCGACCTCTTTAACGTGGTCTCGCTGTCTAAAGGTACCTTTGATTTTGGCGGCGGCAGACAAGCACTGGTTTCAGAGGCTATCAGACGTGAAAGAAGGGGAGATAGAGTGGGTGCATAATGTTGCATCATTAGAAGATGGAGTGACCATGATTCAATGTGGCGGGTAAGCAATCGTTCTCTGTCGCGTTTTGCCAGTCCTTCTGAAACGTATTACCACAGCCACTTTCCAGGATCATCTGTACTGCATTGGGACAGATCTCTTGAGCCCGAGTTCGAATCTGACAAGCATTGCCGTACCGGTATCATCCTCTGTTCCGATAACCCACTGGTTCAGCCTACGCAACAGGGTTTCACGTTCCAATGGTCCGTTCCGAACATGGTAAGTCTAGTCCAAAATCATGCATCAGCTGACACGTAATTGGCGAACAAACTAGCTGACATTGTGCACTTTCCAGATTCCGCTCAATCCACATGAGATGAAAGGTATCGCTGACCGACTCAGAGACGTTCCATTCGAGCAAGCAACGAGTACCTGGCCTCATCGTTTTGTCCGTAAAAATGCGCGGGAGATTCTCCTGGATAGTATACAGAAGCAGCTTCACCATATGGGCCTTGTTGAGGAAGGTGGAAAGTTTCGGGTAGGCTCAAAGTCGGAGATGGAACACGAACGTGTGTATAAATGATTAATTAACGATGAAAGAATTGTAGTAATCGAAGGCGATGATCATAGTCATAAGCATGTCGCGATATCTTCAAAATATTGACCATTCTATTTCTTCAGTTGGCTTGCCAGCCTTACGACCAAATCCCAACCTTGTACAACATCCTGCTTTTCTGTCCTAGCATTTCCT
Organism: Naganishia onofrii; assembly: GCA_030039215.1. Lineage (NCBI taxonomy): Eukaryota > Fungi > Basidiomycota > Tremellomycetes > Filobasidiales > Filobasidiaceae > Naganishia > Naganishia onofrii. The sequence goes on from JASBWV010000001.1 coordinate 1,971,031, forward strand.
AGCGAGAACCTAATGCAAAAAGTACCCTCTTCTCCATTTTCCGCCGGTAACACTGTTTGAGTTAGAATAATATCTCCCCTTGAAGCGAGAGACGCATGCAATCGCCTGTTCAAGTCGTTGAGTTCCGTTTGGCTGTATTGGCGATCAGACGGGTGATATCGGAAGACCAGTAACGCAAGAGATTTGGGTACGAGGAGTTCGAAATCTGGTGAGCTTTGAATCATCTCTTCAAGTACGTTTGCCATGTCGAGTCCCTGTGATTGATAGAAGTGGTTCAAGAATGGTAAGCTGGCGTTGTGTCAATGCGTAACACGTTCACTTACTCCTCGTAGGTGCTTTTGGTAACCTTCAACGCCGTAACTTCGCAGTACGAACCAGACTTTCAATGATCGGAACCGTCGGCCAAGCTGTAGCGGACACCGGTTAGTTTGGGTTTCGCGCTGTTTTTATTCGGTATAACTTACTGCGAGTTGCCAATTCCTGTAATCGATGACCGAACCTGGAAAAGTTCCTACTCAGCAATCAAGCAGGAGATTGAAGTCTTCGCAAAACTCACCTGAGTCGCCTTGTGCTGTACGCAGGTATGCTGGCGTCACATCCAGTGCCGAGGTCAACAACTCTCGATCTCTCACCCAGAGAGCGGTAGCGTCAAACGCGACCAGACCCCACTTGTGGAAATTAGTACTAAAAGAGTGGGCATACTCGTTGATCGGATCAAGCTGTAGAGTTTGACGAAGTTCAGGGAGCGCCAGGCAAACACCTGCCCACTGTAGTGAATGAGAAAGCGATCGGATATGAGATAGCGAGACCCACGAAGATATCAGGTGATGAGACTTACCGCAGCATCGACATGTAGGTATGTAGTAGGGAAGTCCTTGACTGCGCAGTGCCGACCATGTCAGGGAATCTGCACAAATATACCAAGCACGGTTGTTGACTCACGAACTGCACCAATATCCGCGATATGATCTATAGTACCTGTGTTGGTCGTGCCGACAGTTGCAACTAGACGAATCGGCATTGTACAATAAGCATCTTGGCAGGCCGTAAGGACAAGTCGAAGTCTGGACTCACTTAGCATGAAAGGAATCAGCCCGTTTTCGGTATCTTCCTCAAGAGTTTGTCGGACCACATCTGCACGAAGCGCATAGTCGTCTTTTCGGTATGTGGGAAGAGCTCTGAATTGCATGCCAAGGATAATAGCTGCCTGAGGGGCGGTTTGGCAAATGAATTCGTCAGTTGCCCATACCATTGTGCCCGCCCACTCGAAAACCTACCTTTTTGCCTATACTATGTGTCTGAGTGCTACCGTACATGACCATTTTCGGCGTGGAACTTGCTCGAAGATCATCCGGAATTACTACCTGGGTGGCTTTTACTCGAGCACCATCGACACCGGTCGAAATGCCGTTGCTTTGAACCGAGTCTTCGGATTTACCGTTCACATGGTTGCCGTTAAGGGATACGGCGTCCTCGGTCAGAACTCGTAAACACCGTTCCCTTGCGGCCACAGCGACTGTGAGACAGGCTTCCGAGGCAGAACCCTAAAGTGTATTTTGTGAGCATACTGGTCTTTTCGGAGACAGAAGGAACAAAAGAGTACAAACCAAAATGATGCCTCCTCCAGCACCTGAGCTTCCATGGAACGATTTTTCCAGTCCAAAAAGTTTCGCTGCCCAATCCATTACCACCATTTCTAGTTCTGTACACGCAGGAGAACAATTCCACTGCGAGGTATCACGTATTCAGCCACGACCACCATCCGAAAGGTCAAGCTTGCACTCACGTTGAACCCCGGATTGCTGACACTAGTTGCGTACATGTCTGCCAAGATGGATTCGAAATTGGTGATGGAAGGGAAGAAGGCAAAAAAGCTTGGGTGCTGCCAATGAGTAATTCCTGGCATGATCTGCTCCTGGAAATCTTTCGCGATCACGGCAAACTCTTCGCCTTTCTCGGGGGCATGGTCTTTGTGTGGAAATCAGAGTGGTGTAAGTATGTAGACAAATATCGTTGTTGGTCGTCGGTACATACCAGGGAGCTGCTTCACTAGATACCCTGGCTCAACCGTTGAGTTTACAGGCATTTCTCGAATCTTGGTATAATAATCGCATATCGCATCCACAGCTTGGTAACCTGCTTTCCGAAAACTGTGAGAAGTTGTATCAGCGTGCCGTATGCAGAGCCTTCCTATAGTAGCAGCCTACTTACGCCTCGATGTCCATCTCGAAGTGTGTTATTTCTTATGGGTTTGACGAGCGCTGTATGCTCAATAGGTATTCGTGACGGGTATCTGGGAAAATCCTATGTGTACTGCAGTTCCTGGCAGAGCTCTCTATCGTGGCGTCTGTGTGTCCGTGAATCAAAAAATGTTGACACGACTGACAAGCGATGGTCGTCGATTATAACTGGCAGGCAGGGACAAGTCGCAACAACTCTTTCAACAAGCTGGGAAACGAAGCGGAATTTGGAAAGGAGACACCGGATGAAACGCCGGACCTGGCCGACCGCCGATTGATTTGGCGAATTTGGCGAATTTGGCGACTATCTGACAGAGAAGTCCCTGGATTGCAAAAGAACTGATCTCAACCATTGGTCCAGAAGCTGGTCCACATACGTGCACCTTCTTTGAACTTTTATACACAACTGCATGCGTTGCAATGAGCCACAAGTTCGCCATTCTGATCATTGCTCAAGGTGGTCTATATTATTTATACCACTGATAATCAGATATACAGACTTTCAATTTTGTTCATGCACTTCTATATGTTATGCATCTTAAAACTTGAAGACATGGTCGTTGTCGTATTGAAGTTCACCCAGGGCACCCTTGATTTCACCCTGCTTCATGCCGTCCTTGGGTCCACAAACGGCGGCATACTGACCGGGACTACGCAGAGAACGCAAATCAGACAATTAGTTAAGAGCGCTGTCGGATCATTTCCAAGAGGTACTTACGGTCCACATACGAAGAACTGATAAAAGCGGTTTTGGACACAAGAGCAAAGTCAGAACGGCCTCTCACATACAATACTTCTAATAACCCACCTTGACATCCTTGGAGTTATCCTTGGGCAAGTACTTCTGGATCATGTCCTTGGTAATGTAGCCCTTTTCACCTCGCCAGAAGTATGAAGGCTTGTCGAGCGAGTAGACAACCTTGAACCTATCGGGGTGTTCCTTGGCGAGCTTGTCCCATCGTTCTCGCAACACTATGTAATGACCAACAAGTCGGTATCTTCGAATTTGACTGCTCTATTGCTTGGAACCCACAGATATCCTTTTCAGTGACGTTGGCAAACATCAATGTCCACTTGGTCTTGTCTTCTGGCAATTCCAATGAATGGGTGATCATCTGGTACATGGGGGTGATACCGGATCCTCCACCGATAGCGAAACCGTGAGCAAACTCGTTGGCCTTGTAAGGGTATTTGGCAATGGGTCCCTTGAAGGACAAGGTCTCTCCTGGTTTGAGGTGCGCAATGTGCTGGGACATCTTGCCATCCTGCAGATCGCCAAAACACGGGGTTAGTAACAAACGAAGGTCTCTAATTAAGCAAATAGACATACCTCGTAAACCTTGATCATGAGTTCCATTGTACCCTTTTGATTTTGAGGGGAGATGGGGGTGTAGGGTCGGATAACGGGCTTTCCCTTGTCGTCGACACACGCCTGAGAATCGGACGATTTAACCAAAAGAGCGGAAGCGGTCACACCCCCGGCAGAGGCGTTGGGATCGGGGAAGGAGAAGGTGTAGCTAAGGTCCAGGCAAAGATCAGAAGCTATCTCGTATTTGAGAAAAAGGTGTCTCGCTTACATGTTGGTGTTGTGGTTGTACGGTTCAACTTTTTCCAACTTGAAATCAACCCAGTTGTTCTTGACCAACGCAGCAACAACACCAGCGCCTGCTTCACCCATCGCCTTCTTCTCCGAGTCGAATGGACCCGTCACGGTATCCTTGGCATCCTTGACAGCATCCTTGGCCTCTCCGATCGCCTCGTTTGTGTTTGCAGAAACAGCTGCTCCAGCGGCTTGAGCCTTGTTCTTGACATCTTGACCAGCCGACGCGGAAGGGTCCCGATCGATGGCCTCGTTCAGGTTTGCACTAGCGGCGGATGTACGTTCGTTGACAAAGCCCTTGGCCTTGTCGGCTGCGCCTTCGACAGCATCCTTGGCTCGGCCGAGGTATTCGTTGGTGTTGGCGGATGCAGCAGAGGTTCGTTCGTTGACGTAGCCTTTGGCTTGTCCAGCTGCGTCTTTGGCAGCGTCCTTGGCCCGGTCAGCGTACTCGTGAGCGTTAGCAGAGGCGGCAGCTCGGGAGGCTGGATTGAATCATGCTTGTATCAGGAAAGGTTGAAAATATCAATGGGTCGTTGAACACTCACATCGATCCATGTAAACGTAACCGGCAAGACCGGCCTGTGAAGCAAGACGGTACGAATCATGCACGATGAGCATACATGTTCTTCTTCAAACCGCAGTGCAAATGAATTTGCGAAAAACCTACAATACCAGCAAGACCGAGAGCAAGAGGCAAGTCTGCGAATCGCGCAGCATTCAGTATCCAGCTATCTTCTTGTTTTTAGACATGGAAATATGCTTACTAGAACCTCCTCCGGCACCTCCTGCGGCATAACCTCGTCGCTGCGCCTGCTGTGCCTACAGATCAGAGAGGAACAAACGACGTCAAAAAACTTGACAGCCGACGATGTGCAAGTCCTTGGAACTTACAGGTCGCGCAATGCTCTTCGCCAATGGGATCGCTCGAGTTCGCAACATTGTAGATTGTTTGTTTGAAAAGGAGCGATAGACACGTTGTATGCCTCGCCAAAGATCCTATTCAGCTTTATCAACGACGACTGCCCATCTGCACTCACACAACTCCTCGGCGCATCCATTATTCGATCGCCCGATGATGATACGGACGACATGACGTCGCGTGCTTTTTCCAAAGCGCAAGTTATATGCGACTGAGATGAGACCTGGTGTACAGTACCAATTGCACTGATGACTCATCACCACCTACCCACCCGTCCTTCTTCTTCAGTTCGAGCTTGCTAGCTAGCTTGCTCAATCACGGATTCATTCACTTGACTAGGCTCCCTACTGCCTCTTCGGAGCCAGCATATTAACCGCCAGATCCATCTGACCAACCATGACTCCCCTTTTTCCTGAACTCCCGCTCGCTGACCTGAGCCTTAGGGGAATCGTGGGTGGAAGGCGCCTTTGGAAATAACATCTTTCCGCCTCTCCTGACCACCGAAAGAGATACGAAGCGCTAATTCTGGTACGCCGAGAGGATCAAGAACTCGCGGGAAGCGTCATACAGCTCATCATTACCAATCCACGACGTCTCTATGGGTTATATCATGTATCCATAACAGCATCTGCTACGGTTCGTGAAGACCACCCTCCGCGAGTTCATGAACGAGGAAACGGACAGAGAAGAGCTCTAGCCGTTTGTAAATACAGGAGGTGTAATCAAGCATCCACGACTTTGGAGGTACGTCCTTGGTGTTATTCTTCTTATGTTTCTGTTTCGAAACCGCCCTTCAGAGAGTCGCATAACGCGGAGACAACACTATTTCGTGTCATGGTGAGCTCTGACTATGCAATTGATTCTGTAGACAATTCAGCCCAAGGAGCCCCTTTCTGGGGAGACCGCTTGGCGGGGCTAATTCTTTGAGCTCGTCTCAGAGGACGACTGCTATTCGGCTACCTAGGACGTCAGGATGCTCCGACTCTGCTGTCAGCCTTTCGATCATGGTGATCATTCCTTTGCTTATAACTCCTGGCATACTTTCAAGCTGTATCATATCTGGGTAACAAATTGTAGGTCTGTTCGTTGCACCTATTCTCTACTACACCCACCGGTGCTTACATTCATGTTCCGTATCAGATTAACCACCGCGTTTTATAAGCCAGGCATCACGCCATTTTTTTTGCTCGTCACCCAATCATGCATAATAACACCAACGGACAATGTAACAACCGTATTGGCATATATAATGCGGTCTTGGCGTTTCGCTTCTAGCCACCTCCTTTCTTCGCAGAAGAATTGTCGCAACCCCCTTAACGGGCATCGAGGTGACAAAAAGGCTTTTCGAACGCATTTGCGCAATACAGCTTACTGATCATCCGGCACGCAGTCAGTCGCGGGCCGAGCACTGCGTACCTTTGATCATGACGCACCTATACATGTGGCGATTCCGTCATACTAGGATCGGGTGCTTGACTTACTGGATGAGTGACGTCGCGAATGACGGTTTCAGCATTGGTGGCAGGACACGTAAGTATTCCTTTATTCTTCTTTTCGCCGTTTTTCGATAGTCGCCATTCTCTCGCTCGCCCGTGGGTAATTTCCCTCAAGCAATGCTGAATCAGTCATATAATCCAGATGGTTACCGGCCATATTTATACCTTTCTCCTGTCAGTATAGGTTCACACAAGCACCGGCTAGTGAACTTTGCAACTCTTCATTCCGGTCGTCACTTCAGTGCGCCTCAAGATATGGACTCTCTTCATCTGCGAGAGACATCACCACCCCCGCCCTACAAAGAGCGAAGGTCCCCATCTCCCCCCAGCTATTCACCTCCGCCACCAGTCACCGCACCCGTTGGCAACGAGACACCAGAGATTGCATTCTTGGCCACTCACTCGAGGATTCGTAAATACATCGATGCTGGACCCAAGGTATATACACATGAGTCGCTACAAGTTCTCTTCTGTGCATTTCTTCTGTTCAATGTCGCCCCTCATGTCAATGTGCGTATACGTTGAACTTCCCATCTACTTGACTACCGCTTAGCAGGACAAGCTGACGACCTCCAATTCTGTCCTGTCACAGAGGGGGTCAAGTGTGGATGTCATGTATGACTTTATAAGCCGCTACCAAACTTTCCCTTGGTTGACGGCTTTGCAGATCTGCCTAAGTCAACATGCCACAGCATTAACACTGGACGTATCCGACCTAGAACAACGGGATCATCCTGATGTTCAGTCAGCCGATGATGCTGGAGGGGGTCGAACGCAAGACGACCATGGCAATTTCGATATCGCGATCTGGAAAGGATTACTGTCATATAATGGCATGCAAGGCTCAGACAAGCAGATCGGCAAGCATGTAGTGAGGGTGATTTTGGCGTTCCCAGATCAGGACTGGACGCAGCTACTGATCAACCAGAAACTTTTGGAAAATGTCAAATTGCTGAGAACCTTTATCAGGGAACGCAGTACAGCGGAAGTAAACGACCGCGACTGGGATATGTTCACGAATCCCCTTACCACACAGGGTAGTTGGGAACTCAAGAACTCACAGAACTCACATCATGACGTCAATGCCCGTACTGACAGTATCGATACAAGGGAGGTGGCGATTTCAGGAGGTCCGTCAGTGGGGCTGCAGAGTTCATCGGCTTCCGCGACAGGTACAGCGCCCTCCTCGTCAAGCAGCCGGCCCACGGGCCTATACCTCTACCCTATGAGACTTGCGAACTCATTTGAGTTCCTAAACCAAACAACACTTGTCGCGGCTACCGGTACTGCACCATCGCTGTTCGAGTTCGCAACCGGGGATTACTATGCTGCACTAGATGCAGACACCCCTACCTTGTCGCGATCTGCGACTCCCAGTCCACCAGCTGAACCCTGATTGTTACAGCGTCTGGCAATGACTGCAAGCGTGCACAGACACAGCACGAAGATGCAAGTCTCATTGAGTCTTCTCTCCGTGATTTGTGTACGGATTTCGCCCATTTCAGCTTGTTTGAGAAACGATGGGGTACAGCGTAGGTCGTGGCTTCCTAGCTGCAAACGGTGAGGTGAAACTGACACACTCGCCCGAGAACACATGTTGGAGAATCGGGCCGTGCTGTAACATATGTACATCATTATTTATAGTTTTCTTCAGGTAGCAACTTATAGATGGATTTTCTCTGTTTCCTCATGGCAATCGATTTATTCGATGTCCTTCCCACATGGTCCTCGGCGCAGAAGGATGTTGCTTTCATAGGAGGCTTCCAAGTAAAGGACATCTCTGGCCGTACCTTCTTGAGCTGCCTGAAGCTCAATTCCTCTTGTCAGCTGAACTTGCATACGAAAACCAGAAATGAGGCAAGAAACTTTGTTCTTGAGAAGAAGTCAGTCGAGCTTTCCGAGGAAGACGAGGAAACCCAAAAGCTAAAGACATACTCTTTCCGCCAATATGACTGCTGGGCTTTCCCTGACCGGTGATCATAGTAGCCAGGTCCCTGCCATGACAGCTGGACAGTCCTCTGTCCATAGCTAGGCTTGTGGCCTATGCAGGGTGAGTGGCGCACTGATAATCGCAAAGGAAGCGGAGACAGTCGCAACCTGCGTTCGAATGTATGTTGTCAGAATCGCATATGATGTAGAATCTATCGATGCATATAGTAAAACACCTAGATGCATAGGGCAAAGTCCACGGAATGCCTACAGTATATTCGTACCTGCAATATGGTGGCACTCTCTGCCGGAGCAACCGGCAGGTGCCGCCGTTTGGATGAGTTGCGGGATGACTTGATACACAAGCGCGACCTATTACATATCGACGTTGTCGAGCGCAGTACACAATGTTCGTTTACTCGACTACTTGGCAACACCCAACCACTCCCTCATCCTCCTCAACCGCGCATCCAACCGCCACCCAACCCACCCTTCCTCATTCTCATCCCCAAACTTCCCCTCCAGATGCTTCCACACGGCACGCAAGACCTCCTTGTTTCGATCGGTCGTCCGTGCAAACGCTAGCATGATGTAGTAGATGTTTCGCGGGGACGGTGCTTCCGCTGGTGAAGGGTCCCAGTATCTCCGGTGGGTGGTAGTTGGGTTGGTGGTGGTGGTGGTGGTGGCGGTGACCGTGTTGGCGGGTAGTGGTGGGCTCGGTGAAGTAGCGAGGAACGAGTGGAATACTTGTTGTAGCGTGACGAGCGTCCATTCCTTCTCCAGCTTGCTTGGACCGGACGTCGTCGAACCCTTACCCGTACCCTTCTCAATCCCGGACGACGACCCATCATTCCAGGCCGACGAACCGACATTCCCCGCCCAGATCTCGGTCATTTGCTTCATCGCGTCCTTTTTCGAGTTCGATGTTGTCGGTCGATCCTGCGTAACAGGTCCAGGATGCAGCGGTCCCGGAAAGATGGGCGGTGGGAAAAAGTCTCGTCTGGCTGATGATGCGCTGTACTCGTCTTCTTCCTCTTGCGGACGCAACGAGCGCATCGGATCCAGAAACGTATCATCCCCCACAGGCGTCGGATAATGGCCCGCCATCGCCTCCCACCCAACAGGTATCGTGCCAAACCTCGCAAACCCCTGAAAAAGGCTCACGTAATCACAAACCCCCACGGTGTACCCTCGTTTGTCGTTCATCATGTCCTGCATGACCGCCAAGGCTGGGACAATGTTCCCGTGGTACGCTAGTGCGCGGATGAGGGACTGGTACGTTATTTTATTGAGGTTTGTTGTTGGGTTGAAGAAGAGATTGAAGGTAGAAAGATCGTGCGATGGTGTAAAGTAATCTAGCGGGAATGCAGAGGAGGGGTGATGGCCAGGTGTGTATGATGACTGGTCGGAGAGGAGTTTATTATATGCCGGTCCAACGATACTCCATTGTCCGCGTTTGGCGAGGATCCAGAGTGTCATGTTGAGCAAGACAGTCGCATTATCACCATCGATCGATGGTTTCCCCCTCGTCGTCTCCTCTCCGGTCATCGTCTGTCCGTATTGCTCCTCTGCGCCGCCCGACTCGGAGCTAGTCCGACGATTAAAATCCCGACAAACACCTTCCAACTGCCTCAGCACGCCACCCGCACCTGCACGACCTTGAGCACCCGCGCCAACCCTATCCCCAACTTTATCAACTAACACCAACCTAGTCAACCACGTCCATCCATCCGGCTCCAACTCGTACTCTCGCAAGTAGGCCATGATCCGCTTGTACCCCACCGGATCGGGAATCCGAGCAGAGAGGTAAAGCAGGTGGTTGATGTGTGCGCGGAGAACCTGTTTGTGTAGCGTACGGTCGTCAACGTCCGGGCCATACGGGTCGTGAATGGTTGATTTTGACGCTGAGGTGTTGGTGCTGTTGTGTGGGAGGGGTTGCTCGAGCCGGGCTAGCCGCTGACGTGCTTGATGAAACGCATTTTCAGCGTGTTCCACATCCACGGGACGGACGGTACGGAGTCGTAAATGCCTGATGGGCCATGGTAAGTTTCTCTCCCTACTGCGGTTGCGGTCCCGAGAGGAGGAGGGCGGCACGGCCAACAGCGCTTGATCGAGTATTAATTCCGTGTCTTGGATCATTGAGGATATTTGTGGGTCTATGGTAGATGCTTTGCTGCTCCGCGTATCGGAGGAACGGTGTGAGGACATGAGAAGCGGTCTCGTTTGATCGTTTTTGGGGGTATGCCGCGTTTGTTGTCCGACGGAGAGCCTATCGCTTCGCCTTCCTACGACGGCAGATCCAGATGGTGGTAGTTGATCGTCTAGAGCAGACAAGGAATCATGTACGATCCGTTCAGACTGGGACAAGGAACCGTCTGTGCACATACATGTGTGTCAGTGATCGCCGAACATGAGTCGGGTTCTTGAACAGGGCTGCAGCAGAACATATACAATTGCGTGGAAGAGGATGAAAAGACATACTCAAGTTTTCCATTGATCTTTCGCTGCGTGTCCGCGTCAGCTGCGCGTTTCCGACCTGCTCCTCCTCCACATCCCTCTGCGTAAGACCACCGTACCATCCACCCGATGCCCCATCCTCCGCCGCATCCTCTTCCTCTCTAGTAGCGACCGCAACCGCCGAACCCGCCCACCGTCTTCCTGTTGCCTCATACCCTTGTACTTGCCCTTTTACAAGCGCAATACTCGGTCTCCTGGCAGTTGCAAGTCCATGATATCCTCTGACCGCTAGGATTGGCTTGACGAGCTCTTGCTTCTGATGTACGGTAGTAGCTGAAGCCAATGTATGTTTCCGAAGTCGCGGGAATGCTCGAAGACAGGTGAGGCTGTTTATTGCAGCTCGAGAGGTGGAAGGTGGAAGCGACTGCATACTGGTAGGTGCAGAGTGGCATTATTCTTCCTCGCTGCTTGCTTTTATAACCTCTGCGGAAACATTACCCGGACTCGTACTGTTGGTAAGCGGGTGAATCGGTGGAAGGAAGTGGGTGGAAGCAGGTTGGAAAGTTGTAACTTTGGATGTCTCAACCACCAGCAGTCCCTGCAAGAGTGATCTCGGTCGCGATTGCATACGGAGAGTAGAGAGTGTCTGTCCATCTCGCTATTTTGGTTCCGCCATGACGATGATGCTCTGAACTCAAAAGTGAAACAATTCAAGCCAAGAATGGATCGACGGAATCGGTTGTCGGTTGCTCGCTTGGCATACTACTTTTTACTACAGTACAAAGAACGCTTTAGTTATCCGGCATAGACCTCTTGCCCTTTAAAAGTATAGACCTATAGAGACGATAGACGGTCAACGATGGTCAAAGTATCCTCACTCGCCTTTGCGGCAGGCGCAACACAGGTATCCTATGTTCTCGCAGCGCCATATTTCGCAGAACAGACGGTGTTTGATTCGTCCAGGAGTAGTAGGATCGACAAGATCAACCCATTAAAGCGTAAGTTGTCTTTCACAGCGAAAAGTAGATCGGCTTGAAGCTAATACACCTTTTCCTGCTCAGATCTCTCCGCCATCTCTCCGTTTTTCATACCGACGGAAGAACCAACCCCACTCCCCAATCCAACATGCAACATCACCACCGCCTCATTCCTCATCCGCCACTCATCCATCATGGGCAACGACGACGAGTTTGAAATGACGATGCAGCCGTTTATTTGGAAAGTCGGGAATTTTACGGACGATGTGTATCCTACCGAGGAGGAGTTGAAGGCGGCGCGCAAGGCTATGAGTGGTGCGGATGACGATGATGAGGTTGGTGTCGACAAGTGGGAGTTTTTAAAGGGGTGGAAGACGCCTGTGGTGGAGGAAACCCTGGAGAAGCTTAGCAAGAGGGGTAGCGATGATGCCGAGGTATGCACTTGTCTCCTATTCTCCCAAAGCCTGTTTCAAGAGTCTCACAACCCGCATCTCCCGTCTGACGAATAGTACCTCGGCAAATACCTTCGTAAACAACTCGGATATCTATTCCCTCCTCCTTGGAAAGGCCAGAACTCTCACAAACACCATGGCCACCACGACGATGACGGAAAGAACAAGAAGAAGTTGTTCGGTAGAAAGGTCAAGGACGATGATGGAAAGGCGCCTCATCATCATCATCGTGACAAGGACGGACACGATGTTCCTGAAAAGAATCCAAAGCACAAGGAACCAGGACCGCCTTACAAGGTGAGTTAAAAAACACAAGCCGTACAACCGAATTAACGAGCCTAACTCTGCCTTCTCCCGTCTTTTCCGCGCCGTCACTTTTAGATCTGGACAGCTTCTTCCGCTCGAGATATCGACACAGCGCAAGCATTCATTAAAGGCGCTTTCCCCGACCACCAGGCGGGCAAGGAAGGGAATGGGGATGGTGTCAATGTTCAGCTTGTCAAAGTCCCGAACCGGAAGAAGGATTGGGAACAGAGCTTGACGCCTCATGTAAGTCTTGCCACCTGGAAAGCTTCCCTTGGCCGCATTGCGGCACTGTGGAAAGTTGATACTAATTCTTCTGCCGGGTCTCTAGAAAGCATGCGATACATTCGAGAAGGAATCGTCCCTCCCTCCCGCCGCAAAATGGCTGCACATCTACGCACCCCGAATCCGAGCCCGAATCGCCACTGTCGTTCCGCGAATCGCAGAGCAGTTGGAGGATATGGATGTTTTGGCCATGATGGAGTTGTGTGGGTACGAGACGATCATTCAGGGTGATAGTGGGTTCTGTAATGTTTTTACGGATGATGAGTGGTTGGATGGGGAGTGGTACTTTGATGTGAGATGTCGATTTGTGCCTAGGTGATTCGTCTAACAGGCAGGTGGCTGATGATATATTTTGGTGCGTGTGACAGGTCCGATTCCACTACATGATGGGATACGGAAACAAGCTTTCCCCGTTCCTTGGTGCGCCGTGGGTAAAGACCGCTCGACACCTCCTCGCTGGGGAGGTGGACGACCCTAAGCCTCACGACAAGGAGGGAGAAGACACGGACGGAAACGCCGACTTGTTTGCGGATTGGTTGGAGGAGGTTGTGGAAGAGTCTGAAGAGTTCTTGGAGGCGTTCGATGTGATGAATGTATTGGAGGATGATGGGTGGGGACTGTTCAAGCGGGACCACAAGCACAACGGCAAGAAACACTCGGACAAGAAACACTCGGACAAGAAACACAAGAAGGATAAGAAGAAGCACGGCAAGAAGGGCGACAAGAAGAACAAGGGAAAGAAGCCCAAGGACGGCGACAAGCTACCCGAACCCAAGCTACCTCCCAACGGAACCCACACCCAGCTCTTGCACGCCTTTTTCACGCACCGAGAATCTCCGGCATTCGTCGCCACGTTCCTCAACTTGTACAACGATACCGTCAATGGCATGCCGGCTGCCTCGGTCCCACCCGCGACCGAGTTCCGCCCGGAACCACGACAATGGCGTACGTCGGAATTGGTGCCTTTCCTCGGTCATATCGCACTCGAGCGATTCAGCTGTGGGATCCAGGACTCGTCTTCCGCTTCTGTTGCAGAGGGGAAGAAGGATACGAGCAATGATTACGTCCGTGCCATGGTCAATGGCAAGTTTGAGAGGATGATCGGGTGTGATGATGGGCTTGGGAGGGCGTGCCGATGGGACACTTTTGAGAAGTGGGTTGATGCCCGGTTGGAGGTTTGGGGTGAGCAGTGGTGGGATGAGGTTTGTACGAAGAAGGATGATGAATAGAGGATGATGATTGTACAATTTTACTAGACTATATATATACCGGAACGAGGTGGAGACTATACACGTAGATGTTTTGTCAGTCGAGCTAGAACTTGATTCACACTACCTAGGAGACCGCGATCCAATTCGGTACGTGCGTGATGCTAACTGAGGATCGCTCTCTTCGTTAGCCGCGATGAGACTGGCGCAGAGTCGCTACGACAGATTCGAGGTCAAGGGTTTCATTGGCTGAGGAGCAGTACTCCAATGGATTCACCCATCGACCTAGTATCATCCGTCCATCGTCCGGAATCACTCCGCGGGAAACCAACTCATGCGTTCCTGGAGTGCTCGTTCCGGTGGGATTAGCAAAGGAAGCGGTCCCAGCAATAGTCCTGACATCACTGTTGATTGTTGTTTCCTTGTCTACAACGGTCTGCGGCGTGCCAAGATGGTACCCGAAAGGTGCATTCGGTGAAGACCCTCCTGCCGTACCCCTCGTAACACCGCCCAACTGGAAAGTTGGGAGACTGTTCGACGTCGTTACCAACGTATGAGCCCAAGGGTTCCATCCTGTGCCTCCAAATGATCCGTTGAGAGGTGCAGACCGGTGCGATTCATGGCGGGCAGTTTCTTGTCGGTCTTGCAAAGAATCTGTGAAGTATCTGCCACTGCCGGAAGGGAGGGGAATAAGATCTTGCAAATGACGGACGTGTTAGCACAAATTTCTGTCTTGTATGAAGCATTTTCACATGCGGCCTTAATTACCTTTGGTGACATCTTCTTTTTGGCATTCAGTGAGCAAGTTCTGCAGGCCATTGAAGCCGCGGTTGTGCCCACATGCTTTCTCATCCTGCTTTGGCGTAGTCTCTAAATTGCGGTCATTATTCGCTTGCTGGCGAGCCTTGCTATGATTGTCTCGGTTGCTGACGTCGATGCACCTTTTCAGGATCAAGGCCTCGTAGCCTGGGAATTGCTTTAGTCGCTCCAAGACTTCGGTGGACGTAAGGCCGTGAAGTTCCTTGTAAGGACCGAAGACGTACTACAAAGCAAAACACTCGTTACCTGGAACCATTCAAGACGACAACTTGACATACCTCCGCTACTGCGTTCTGAACGAAAGTCAAGATCGCAATTTTTAATCTTCGAAATCCTGTTTGCAGTCAACTTCGGCCTGCTGCTTATTCTCGTCGGGACGACTTTTATAGAGTTCAAACAATAGTTCTTTGCGGCAGGGAGCCACGAACTTGTCACCGAATTCTCGAGGCATCATGCCCTGTATCCCTCGTAGTTTGCTCGTTATGTAGGCAGAATCCAGAGGTGAAGGAACAAACTGAGCAGTTGTGGAAGACATGGTTTACCAGAATAACAGTGGAGCGCAAGGACGAAGAGAACAGAATCATTGAACGAGCCTCTTGAGATTTCCTTACAGAGAAAGGCTATATATTGAAAACCGTCATGTCGAGGGCGTCCCCGAACAGAAAAAAGGAAGCTGAAACTGTGACGTACTGTGCAAAATGATACTAAGCTATGTCGGGTAGAGTCGGGCATGCACAGCCTCTCTCTATGTGCAAAGGAAGCTATACGCTCTAAAGGGCTGTGGACTCAAAGAGGTTATCTGATTCTAGCTTCAAATCTGCCGGCGGAAGAAAGAGCCGTGCTTCACATCACTCACCTTCCAAGGTCATATCGATTGTAATCATCCCTGATCGTAATTAAAACCGTTGCAGTAAGCTGCTGTATCCGTTCGGACCAAAGGAACGGCATCACAGTGGCATCGTCTGTTCGGCGCGGAAGTAGTGGGGTCATTGTATCGTAAGTTATTCGGTCGATAAGGCGATGACAACCACGCTGTATTGTCATATATAGTGCCCCATACAAAGAGGCCATTGCAAGAAGCCAAGAGATGCTACGGATGTGTGTTGCAACAGATGTGTCGCTTGAGGTTACCGAAGGTCGAAGACATAGGACACTATCGTTGTCCATACGTTGCAACTGAAAACGTGACGAATCTAGCTTTAGGTAACGTCAGCCCAGGAATCTGAAATGTGCGTACACCATCGACAAAGCACTGCAACAGATGGCGGGAGGGGCCGGATAATATATCGTTTGCGTTTCGGGTGGCGTTTGAACGACCCCAATGACTCTATCCCATCAAAGGACCGTCGACGCAAAAGATATAGGGCGAATCAACGCGGTTGGTCCCGATGACCCAATGCAGTGCTGAAGGAGGTCGAGCTTACCAGCGGAAGGCGCACAGAAACTGCTGCAGCCTGCGCGGAAGGAGACTCGATAAATTCGCGCATTGAAACGATATGCGACGACCGTTGGGCCTGGGCCGTCGTTCGATTCTACGCTGAGGCTAACGCATATCGCATGTGTTTCAACCCTCGTCGGAGAGTGCGTTTCAGACGCGCTGCGAGTCTTTCTCTACGATGCAGGAAGGGTCACAAGCCAGCTCCACTAGAGCCTCAGATGGTAATGGTCTGCACTTACTGTCACCATTATCCCTCCTCTCGGGTCCATGACATTGAGCTCCCGGTGGAACATGCGCCCGACATGTGTGACTCATGATTGAATACTCTGTCGTCCTAGCTTGAATGGGTTTCCGCCGCAGAGCAACGATTTAAACTGTAGTGATACGGTTTCGTAGTGGTGGTGGTAGTAGTACTTGAAGAATTCCAGTTGCAAAGTCAAAGCGCCCTTGGAACGATGATTCGGGCTCCCAATATGCACCATATGTATCGATTCTTGATCCATCTCGACTTACTTGCAAGCCTTTCCCGATTACGTTTGTATTCTCCAGCATCATTCGACTGTTGTCCTTGAACAAGAGTGAACGTCCGACGAGACCCGAGTGCGGAGTATCCTACTAGCGCCTGTACTCAATCTGAAACGCGAGTGATCGCGCTTATAGGGGATGGCTTATTTAGGGGTTAGGGGATAGGATCTGGTGATCTGGTAGTCAGGATTGATAAGATGTCGATTCATGGCACGCAAAGCGCCTAGTAACAGGTTGAGCTGTACGACGCAGAGGAAAGAGTAAGTACTGTCCAATAGTGACATGACTAAGACATGACACTATCCAGAAGGATCACAACTGGAGGCTTTACATCTCCCAAATTCAGCTGTGTACACTAAAGTATTATGTGACCTTTCCTAGCTAAAAGCTTGGTAACCGAAGGGTAGATTCGTTGTATAACTTTCTCCGACGGATGTTATCGTTGCGTTCGTAGACTGCGCTGTCCCACCTGCAGAAGCAGCATCAGCATCAGCATCAGCATCGCTCTGAGGATTAGTCCCCGGTGATAGCGATACATGAGCCCATGGATTCCATTCTTCGCCACCGAACGAAAGTTGTTGAGTTCCGAAAAACGCAGGTGAAGCGTCAAGGAGTGATCCGCGATACCCTGGGAAAGATTCGTGCTTCCCGTCCGCTGGATCGGAAATACATTGGTAGGCGTCGATATGTTGGCAAGTATTTGTGCTGCTGACGACCCTATATCCGCTCGCGCATTGAACCCCGCATTGAACCCCGCATTGAACCCTCTAATATAGTCAGGCGTTGTTGGCCTGAAGCTATAATTCGTGGTGGTGGTGATAGAGCCTGAATTCAAAGGAAATGTAGTCCTCCGCATGATACTGCTTTCTGCGCCAAATCGATTCACTTGGTCTTCTGGTTGCGCGCTCATCAGCAATGGTGGTTCCTGGATGACTAAATGGCGCCAGAATGCGAATAGGTACCCATCTCGTATGCAAAACAACGGTTGCAGTACAGCTTCAAAGTATTGTCTGTCGTTGAATCGCCTCTCATTCACTCGCTCGATACTCGCTTGAAACCCCCTTTGGAAATAGAGCCAAATATTATTAACATGACTATGCATAACTGGTTCGAGGGGTTGTATCCGGCTAGCTGGCACCTGTCGTTGTCGTACCACGTTTTCGTGGATCTCCCAGGTATTCAAGGCAGCGCAAAGGTGCAAGGCGCTCAGCCAAGGGAGTTCGGGATAGAATGCGCTTGCTCTTCCCGCTACCACCGGAAATGTCTGTCGAGATAGGGTAAAGACAAACACGAAATAGTGCACATTTCATCGGTGTCAGTCGGGTATACCAAGCTGGAAGACATTGATGAACCTCACTTACAAATAGAAGAGCAATGTTGTAAATGAAACTGGGAAAGGCTTGGAGAAGGTCTGGTTCTGTCCCAGGAAGGGACGGAGGGACATTCTCTCCTGTGCTTGCTTGTGTATCGAAGTGACCGTATGTGCGGAGTAATGTGTCATGGAAAACCGCACGCGCAATTTCGGGATGGGGTGGTGTTGCATTAGTTGCTGGGCGGACTGCAGGCGGCGGGTTCATTCTGCATCGAATGTACGGGGAATTGCCGAGGTTGCAAGTGTCTGCTAATGCGCTGTGCCCTCTTGTAGCGAAAACATACAGCCATCCGCATAATACAGCACATAGATTTCTAGTCGGTTCGTCCCTGGATCGATTTTGCCAAAGCCGAAAGCTCAACTGGAGACCGAAGAACTATGACACAAAGGAGACCCCGCACTGTTTGGCCTAACAAAGGTGACTTAGGGTTTCACACAATTCGGTGTAGGCGCGAAATCGTGGCTGAAGAATGCCATGATCAGCGTATAGTCTCGCGTTCTTTACTCGTTGGCCCAGCCAGCACATGCTGCTGTTCAGATCGTTTTGGACGGAAAATTAACATCCGCTCATATCCTGCGTTGCCAGGCGATGCTTGCGGCCGGGCGACAGTCCAAGGGTAATTGCTAGAATGCGGTGCCAAGTGCTTGAATGCTTGAAAGCGGTCTCTTCCGCACAAAGGATGTGTCTTCGATTAGACTAGCGCAAAACTCTGATGGTTCTGAGCGTCAGGGGGCTGCTACTCCGGCGTAGACAAGACTGACGGGTCGGGTTCGTCTCAGATGGTATGATTATGCTCTGAAACACGGTCGATGAGGATGTGGCTGTGTTGCCATGTAATGCGAAATACAAAAGAGCGAGTGCAAACAGTGAAGAGATGCTACAGGTGCGTTGTAAAAGATGTGTCGATTAGGAGGCGAGGGACGAAAGAGCAGAAGACTATGGTCCGTGTGTGACAACCGAAAAACGCGGCGAAATCTCGCTATAGGTGGCGTCGACCGAGGAATCCGAAACTTGAAAATACCATCAACAAGGCAGTGCAAAAGATGGCGAGAAAGGCTGGATTTGTCGCTATTCGGGTGGCGGATGAACAGCCGGAGCAGTTCCATTCTATTAAAGGAGCCAGGACTTCGGTCAGTAAACGCGGTTCTCCCCGGCGTGAAACAGTGCTAAAGGACAATGCATGCTCACCAGACAAAGGCGTATACTGTTGTGGTCGATACAGCGCGAAATTCGTCCCACTATACGGACTAAACCTCCCCGCGGCCACCGTCGCACCGGGCCCACGCTCATCCCAGACGCTCAGCGTATACGTAGCGGCAGCCAATGGTGTTGCTCCTGCCTGTTGTTCGTATTCCCATGGGTTCCAAATGATTTGGGTCGAGTCGCCAGGGATGACATTGTCGATTTCACCGGCGGCGTTGGTAGGGCCGACTTTGTACGTGTTTCCGTTTTGTGTGCACGTAGCGATGACGGTGAGGGATTCTGGTGTTACGCTGTACGGTGGAGGAGGTCTGTCAGCTCAGCATCAGGTGACAGGATATGTGGAGATGTATGACTTGCTATAGACTTGTCAAGTTCCAGCCGAATGTAACGTAATTTGCTGAAGCGATCTTGTAAAACGATGCAGAAGCGGATGATGGCGGTTGCTATCACCAAAGGATGGTGTCAGCTCCCTGTAATCTGGATATAGCTGGTACGGTAGACTCACTGTCATCGTCAACCCTCCCGCTGCAGCGGTCGCTGGGATGGACGTTGTCGCTGTTCCAGAAGCACGAGTACTCGACATTTTGAGGCGTTAAGATGCTTGAAAGGACTTTCTGGCGGTGGGGACAGGTGGCAATTGAAACTCCCGGGCCGTAGTGATTGACGTCGTACGAAACGAGTGGTGAGCCTGCCTGCAATGTGTGGCCTGTCCTTGCGATGTCGACGACTAAAATTACATAAATGCTGACTTGAACACAGCCCATCATGTTGATGCATTGTACACTTCTGGCGCGGGCTTCTGAAACGCGTACGATCGCGCTTGGTCTGAACCTGGTGCTTCGTCACCAAGTAAGAAGGCGTTCATGTTCATTGTCCTTCTACCCGTCTACAGTTTCTGACTTGACAATCCACGCTCTACACGGCACCATGTACTCCAAGACCCCATTCCTGCTGCATTTTCTGCTCGCCGTACCAGCTACAATCAACTTTTACCTCCTCTCTCGACCTCCAAAGGCGCAAACACCAACCCCGAATGCAACGGCGAATGAAGCGACCGGCCTCGGAACAGTCAAACCATCTCACGGACTTCCGGACGCTCAAGTCGGCGCTGTGATCCGCAACTATTCGTTCTCGTTGCTCTCTTCGTGCTTGACGGCGCTTACGGTGTACCGATGGATTGATCATCTTCCTACCGCTGGATCCGGCAGAGCGGGACTCGGCTCTTCCCTTTACAGCGACTTGGCAGCCAGTCTTGCGGTTTATCATATCGGACCTATCTTGCGTGCGCTTGGAAGGATTGTCGGAGCGTCGGGTGGTGGAGGAGGCGGTGATCAGCTCGTCTCGACAAGGGGAAAGGATCTGGGTGGGCCCGTGCTGCATCTGGTGCTGCATCTTGCGGTGATGGGCGGTTTGGTGCGAGAGGCACTCAGATAGAAGGCAAGGACTCAGTGAGTAGAGCGAAGTTCTAATTTTTCGACCTGTTCATTGAGCGTGAGTGAAGGCACAGCTGTACTGAGCGTAATCGCATGATAGGTTGTATTGGTTACACTTAAAACTCATGCCATTAAGCATCGTAAATGAATGACGACAAAATACACGATGTCTTGAGCAAAGGTTCTCTCGAGGAACCGCACGCGAAAATACATCTCATTCGCATCATATGTCAAAGTCGACAGCAAGATCCGAGGACACACCCGAATCAAGCTTGGCATACAAACAAGTGCATGGCAATGATTCACACGAGAACATATCAGCAAAGTCTAGATCAAGGCGTCTATACCGCGTTCACGATCATCGCCTTGTCCGAACACTTTCCGACGATGCCTGAACAAGGTTGGGCAAGCCGGATTGCCAGCTTTCACGCATGAAACTGCTCGGGAGCAAGATGGGGAAACAGTCGGAAGCGCGAAGAAGGCGGTTTTGGTCAAGCATGGTGCGCACCGACCATTGAATCCCAAGCGCTGCTTCTCATGGCTACGCGACTCAGGTGGCTCCCTGAGTTCCATCCAACCCCTGCCAGAAAGGAGGGCTTGGGTCTTCTCACCCGAAGATATTTTAATGGCTTCTCTGCATTTCAACTTCTATTGTGCATTCGAAACATGATCACGTTCAAATGATTAAAAGAACTGATCCTAGCTATGTTGTTGAAGCTTTCTTCTTGCCTGTGCTCATTCATTGCCTTCGCTGTTAGCTATGTCTTCATCGCATAACAGCTCGCATGACCCTCGACTTCCCTCGCTCTGCCCCCGGCTGCGTCAACAGGACATGGTTAAGAAACTCCAGGAGCTGAAGTGCCAATCTGAAAAGACTTTCGGGCCTCTGTTCGGAGTCTCATTCGTGGACGTTCTCACGGACCTTTACCAAGGTTGTAAACAGGAAAGTGACAACATCGATCAAGAGTACAAGAGTGATTTCGAGGGATGGAAGGCATCAATCCAGGCTTGGGTTGCAGGCGTAGCCACGGAGGTGTGTGAAACGGTCTCCATGATGAGTAAACAGACGAGACGAATTGACCTTTCCGTGTAGGCCATTCTGGGGCCGAACGAACCCAACCAGGTCTACCAGGAACACCTTGCGCTATTGAAAGGCATCGACATTTACGACGATTGCATTCAGCAGCTTTGTAGTCGCGTGAACACATTAACTCGTCATGAGCGAGCAAAAGGAAGAGCCATCACAAAGGCCCAACTGGAACGTACGAAGCCGACATACAACGCTAATCAGACACTGGACAAGCCATGTGAGTCCAAATCTGCTTGTAACGCTCTTCAGCTCCTTTTCGTATGCACGAATGACACTGTTGCAAGAGGTGGGCATTCTTAAAAGCTCGACCCAATCATCTTCGTCAAAGTGACAGCTAACGCTGCCGCTCGGTTGTATTCTCCTCTTTCAGCCCCGTCGTCCGGGAGAACTCGTGGCAGCGACGCCGGTGCTCCCCTTGACGCAACTACCCCTGACAGTGACATCAATACGACATCAGGTGAGCTCGATATGTCATAGCGTCGACGATAGGAAAAAGTTTAGCATCGCTGAATGTCTTCATCATCGACAACTTCCTGCGTCATAGGGGTGACCGCCAATAGTGGTGCTTCTCAGGATTCTGCTACTTACTCAAGCGGCGCGAACACCCCGACTCAAGGTCCATCAGGTATGTCTAGCTGACACTGTCCAGAAAATTCTATACTGATGGTCCCCTGGAGCGGCATGCACTAAAGTCCACACCAGAGAGCCTTCACTGCCTGCAGGAGGTTTACCGTCCATTTCGATACCATGGTAATCACAAACAGATAAAAGAGGTGCAAATGGCTATGCCGATGAACATCAAGATGCAATTGTACTTGAATACGTTGCGAGATTTGCTTCGAGTGCCAATATCGCGTTATCGTCATGAAGCACCTGTGATCATCGCAATCAACAGTGATGAGCGATATCGCGAGCCCACCGATCTACATATACATGGCTGAATGGAGTTCAGGTTCATTCCGGGAACGCGTCAATCTTTATGTATAGTGTACTGAAACGGGCTTTATGCTCTGTCGTGTCTATCACTATGTCGTGATTCCATTCCAGGATTTGGTAACACCAACGAGATACCTTTGCTGCTAGTCCGTTGCTTTCCTTGTATACACATACCGATATCGCCACTGTTGAACATATTTTCAACCTACTACTGCCTCGACTCCTTCATCGGGAAATGAACGCCCTCCTCGAGCGCGATGCTGATCCACTTGTGCATATTCAGACTCGTCCCGTCCGGTTGATGGCATAGCTGCAGACACTGGTGGTAGACCCGTCCAGCGATGCGACTTTTCGCGCAGGAAGGCTTGAAAGCTGTAGTCGAGTAGGAACCTGAGCTGACTGGCTTCGCGAACGGAGCCTGTTGCTTAATCACAAAGGTATGGTGACTTACTCCCAGACCCGATTCTCAAGCGCAGACAACCCCCTGTCCGATTCGTCTTTCCAACAGTAGCACCATGCCCGGACTTCCTGGTACCCTGCCGCACCTTCTTCCACCTTTTGCCGAGCTAGAGCTGGCGAGATGTATTGCCTTGTACTGGGAGCCGTAAAGTCAATGGCGAGCGTACCGAGTGAAGCCGGTGATGTTAGGGTGAACACCGGAAGGGGATCACGGCGGTATTCCTAGGAAAATTCAAGAGTACAAGCCAGTTAGATAATACGCAGAGTAACATACGTCCTTGAGAATCCTCACATCACCTTCGAAGACGTCCAAGGCTCTCACATCCGCTAATGATAAGCCCTGCACGAACGTCCCCCGTACGCTCGATTCCTCTTCCGTCAGCTCTCTGGAGACCTCGAAGGTAATGTGAGCTCTCGTTATGAGTAGGAAGGTAGAACAAGGTGTCACCTTCCAAGTAGACGTCCAGACGATTGGACCGGCAGAATCCCAGGATAGTCCGCACGTTTCACGCAATGTCGTACATAACCCTGCCAACATAAGAGGTAAGCAGTGAACCAGCGAAACAATACGCGAGAATCCAGTGTACCGGAAGAATAGCATCCTGAAAAGTCAGCTCCTCTCCCTTGTGCCCTAGTACTCTTGTCAGGATCTGCGGGACCATCAGCGTTCCAAAGAAGAAGACTGATAAAGCGGTTAAGATAAGCGTCGCTTGCAGCTCGTTTGGAGTAGGATGATTCAGCAAAGAACTCACAATCAAAAGTCTCGCCATGCTGTCGCGGCTGAATGGGAGATATTGTCATGACGTTGCAGTGATCTAGAGTATCATCTGTTGAGTAAGGCTGAATGATAGTTGTATGCTATTCATCTCGAGTGACCGCCCGTTTCAGATACGAGACGGGGCCTCCACCGACGAGGGGGTTCGCTTCGGAGGGGGCTTTTTCGGAAGCAGAGTCCGAGGTTGAAGGAGGAGGAACAGCAGCTGCTGCAATAATGTTGAATTTGTCCGTCAGCTATATCATCTCCCATTCGACCGACATTAGGCCGTCTCAACATACCCTCAGCAGCCTGAATATCACAGCATGACCATTCCGACAAGCTCATTAACGCTTCCTGCGCTACTCTCGCGGACGCTCACCTCGTTGCTTCCAGTGTTCAACGACGAGGTGTCCACTTCTCAGCCAGAGGTCCAGCAACTTCTCCAGGATTCGCTTGCCGACTTGATACTAGCGAGGCGGATGATTGATACCCTGGGTGTCTTCTCGGAGAATGAGTCTATGGAGGATATCGGCGATAATGAGATGGTGTACTTGGCGGTTGATTGGCTGTTTGCAGAGGTCCAGAGCAGGGTGAATGGCGACGGATTGCAAGGTCGGATTCATGTGCTCGAGAGGAGCAAGGTGAGTTCATTCGGTTGACTATCGAAGAACGCAATGGTACATGGCTAACAGGAAGTCTGCTAATCAGGCGGCATACGAAGCCTTCCTCTGGCTGCTCGAGACATATGATTTCCCTTTGCAAGAAGGGCAGACATATGGAGGATCAACGGCAATTCCGTTAGACCCCGCTGGCAGACGAGATGCAAAGATAAAGCAATACAAGATGGAGAAGGCGATGAAGGAAAAGGTCTCGGTGCGTAGGGAAGCGTACGCCGTTTTGAGCTTCATGCTCAAGCTTCCTCAACTTTCACGTAGGCTAGTACAGGGATTACGATCACATCATCTGCAGTACCAGCTATTCTAGGTCTGATCAACAATACCATTTCCGACTCGGCAACTGCCTCTATGAGTCGCATCAACATCTCTGGCCCTTCGACATCCGTCAATGCGGAAAACACGGCCTCTACCCGTACAGCAGCTATCGCTCTGCTTTCACTGCTCCTGACACAGACGCACGCTGCACTCGCATCGATAGAGCAAGAACTAGATCTTCTCAAGTCTGCTAGTATGTCTGCACATATAGAATCTGAAGATAGGGAGAGAGTCGAGCGTCAACGGAGGGAGACGCAGAGGAAGCAGGAAGGCGAGAGAACGGGGCTGAAGGAGGATGAAACGTGGAGGCTGGACCCGCCATTACGGTTTGGCAAAGGTGTGAGGGGTGGCAAAGTCGCCGAGCTAATCGATGACCGTGGCAAGGTAAGCCCAAGCTTTCGACGATACATATCGATCCAGCTGACCCAAAGCACCTCGCGACTCGTTAGCCTACCCAACCATTCACCATCCTCCCGTCGAATGGACTGCAAAACCTTTCTGATCGCGCGCGGTTGCAATCCGAGGTATTCAGGGGTTCCCATCGACTGCCGACAATGACAATAGACGAGTACTTGGAGGAGGAGAGAGCAAGAGGGAATATCATCACGGGTGGCGGGTAAGCATACTTTTGCGTTTCCTCGTGACGAAATTTACTGACCCCTCATATTTGGTACTCAGTCCCGAATCCGAAAATCAGTTGACAGCGTCAGAACAGCTGGCATTGGACGCAGAAGATGACGGTACCATGGATGCGGAACTCAAATCGGAGCAGAAACGACAAAAGGACGAGAAATGGGCAAGGTATACGGATACACATAGAAAGGGCGAGGGTAACACCCTTAATCGAGGATAGGAGGATCTTGTACAGTGACACAGGAAAGCGAGACCTTGCGCTGCCAGTAGCATGGTTGGCGTTGTGGATGCCATGTATAAAATTACTTGGCTATGTTTAGAGTCATACATTTGCTTCTCCTGCGTAGAGCATCTACATCTATCCAACTACTCGGCTTAGCTTCTCCACGTCTGCAAGAGAATATCGCGACTGTATCAGCCAGAGTACTCTCGTCGCCTTGATGCTATGCTTACCGTTCAGCAATGCATCTCCGGCATTGAGTACCTGCTCATACAACGAATACTTGTCGTTTCGCTGCGCACCGCTGGTTTTTGTGATGACGCCTGAAACCTTGTCAATCACACAGCTGACCCTTCGATTGGCGATGAATTTCGACAAGTCGCTGCATCACATACACGGAATGTCAGATCACGAAGAACGCATTAGTGAAAGACCACTCACGCATCAATAAAGCTCGGGCTGACACCAAACGCCTTGCTCATCCTCTCCATTGTCAACGACTGATACGATTCCAAGATCTGGGTGTAAGCCTTGACACGCATCTCTCGAACGTAATATCGAGCATGCGGCGCCAAAATGGGGTTTGGCATCAGGTAGTGCTGCTCGACTTCTGCGAGCGAGGCGAAAAGTTCGGCGTATTTCGTATCGTACAGCGACTTTATCAGAGTGGTCAAAACAGGCATCTGGGGCATGAGAGCGTTGATTTCCGCGCTGCCAAGGATCTGAATGGAAAGGCTTGTTAGACCTCAAGTGTGATGAATGACCTCCCGCATAACTGACCTTTGTCTTGATAGCCGCTCGATCACATCCAATACTTGCAGCCAGAACGGTCAACTCGACAAACTCGTCGTACTCCATCAACTCGCTCGCTGTGAAAGTGCTCAACGAATCAATCAGGAGCTCGGCTGCTTCCTTGAAGTTTCGGATGGACAAAAAGTGCAGTGCTCGGTAAACCTTGAGACGATTCCTTCTATCCCAATCACCACCCTTTTCGATCAACCTATGGATAGGGCATACGGTGAGCATGGCAGCCGGTTTGTCACATATTTGCGCGAATGCTGTATACGTACTCCTGTGCTGCTTTGACGTCGGTTTCCACTCGACTCTTTTCGTTGTGAAACATAGCCAGCCTGATTTTAGCGAGAACCAGATCTATTCTTGCACCAATTCCTGCAGTCTTTTCAAACGCTGCATCGATGGCTGGAAGAGCCCGTTCCTGTCGAATTGATGGTCTGTCAGTCTGGGAATTTAACACGATTTGCAACGCTGCGCACGAACCTTGTCACCGATTTGACACAGGTATCCAGCCTTTTCCCTCATGCTCTCTGACGGATCCGTTTCTCCCAGGCTCTCTTCAGCTGCCTTGATCTTTTCGTCAAACTTTTTCAGTTCCTCTTCGTTCTTTGCTTCTAGCTTGGCGATCAGATCCGATGATGGTGGTTGTAGCGAGCTTGAAAGGGTCTTTGCGTACGGTGCCATTTCTGTTCGTTCCAGCGAGCGGCACATCAGCAACCTTGTTCGAGTACATTTAGGGAAGAGGGCAAAGACATACCATCCTTTTCAATCCCTTCCCATAACGATTTCTTCGCTTCCTCGTGCAGATTGCTCAAATCCTGCTCCTGAAGTTGGAAAACATACTGCGGCAACTTGAGGTTGATGCGGATAGGTACAGAGTCGTTGTCGGCCATCTTGTCCTGATATACCGTGGGGTTACTTCAAAACGTTTGGTACAGAAGATCGAAGCAGCTTGTAGTATGGCAGCGTATGTGACAGTCTGACCGAGACCTTCTTCAACATCATCTCGCCTCTGGTGACGAAAGCGTCCTTGGTGGAAAGGGGGAAGAGGGTGGGAAACAACGGGCGCGCCCCGTTGCCTCGTCAGCTCTTGTTTCCGCCCAGGCGCAATCAATCGACCTGAAACATTCAACAGCGTCTACTCGCTACTGCTGTACTAAAGTTACGAAGAACATCACTTGAAGTCTGAGCAACAGTACAACCGGCCCTGACTTTCACATACATTGCTTCTATCCCTCAGCGCTACAATCTGGAACGAACGAACGAACGAACGAAGATTCCGGATACCGCAAGATGGCAAAATCAAAGGGCTCGAGAGGAGGAGGTCGCGGAACAGGATCCTTCTTCACCAATCTGCCTTCAGAATTGAAATCTCAACTTCGCTCTCAAACATTCTCGGAAGCAGCAGCTAGTCCGCAACCACTACAGCAGTCAGATGATGTGAGTGATCTACGCATCTCCTGTCGGTGAAGTTATGTTCTAGCTAGTTGACGTCCTGTTCGCAGACAGAAGCTACAATGCCGTCTAACAAGCGCAGAAAACTAAGCCAGGGTGAACAGTCGATGGCTCTGATCCCAACGCAGCCCGGAACTGGCAAAGATGAAGCGGATACTACGATATCGTCTATATCAGGCGTAGCGCAAGTTACCGGGAAGGAAAGCTGGGACTGCACCGGTCACGTACCGCGTTACACCAATCATGCTGAAATGCCAGAGAACATCAAGAAATGTACGTCCAGAGTTTAGTAAGACTACTCTATCTAAATTGAAACGCTAACTCCAGACTTCCTGAATGCGCTAGACTTTTATCAACGCAACGAATTGTTCTCGCTGTATGCATCGCACAACATCCTGATGGACGAAACGGGATGGTTCAGTGTCACACCGGAATCGATTGCGTGTCATATTGCAGAAAGATGCCAGTCGGACACGATACTGGATCCATTCTGTGGCGTCGGTGGGAATGTGATACAGTTTGCCATGACATGTGAACGAGGTGAGTCGTTGGAGGTCTTTCGTCTTGAGTTGCAATATGAGACTCAGCTCCGACGCCGCCTATCTCAGTCATTGCCATAGACAACGACATGACGCGACTCAAGCTAGCTCGACACAACGCAATGCAATACGGCGTCGCGGATCGTATAGAGTTTATCTGCGCCGACTACATACAGTTCGCAGAAGCTTACGCAAAGCGGTTGGATCAAGATGCCAAGGCTGGAAGAAGCAGGCATGGGGATGAGATCGATGTCGTGTTTTTGAGCCCGCCGTGGGGTAAGCATTCCTCACGACCTTGGTATACTTCTTGTTGACCGATACTCGATTTTGCCAACTGTAGGTGGAACAGATTATCTCAGCCTGGGTAAAAGCACAACGCTAGCTGAGACACCGCAAACCTCGGCCAGAAAAGGAAAAGGGAAGCAGACAAATGATTCAGGCCTTGATTATCTAGGCACGTCAACCGATACTCCCTTCTCATCCACACCTACAAACAGTGGACGTGCGAAACCGGAGACGTATGGAGTACCCAACGAAATGCCGCCTTACCCGCTTTCCGCTCTCGCTCCCGTCTCGGGCAAAGAGATATTCGAATTGACTTCACGGATATCGCCAAACATTGCCTTTTACTTGCCGAAAAATACAGATACAAACGAGCTGGCCGCGTTGGCACCGGATATAGTGGACGAGTCTGGAAAGGTAGTAGGGAAAGAGTGGGTCGAGATAGAAGAAGAATATGTGGGACAACGAAAGGGTTGGAATAGCTTGAAGGCTATCACCGCTTATTACGGTGGTATCGTTGCCTCCGAGGAGTGACCCGTGGAGCGAGTTGTGAGCCGAGAGCGAAAGTATAGCTTACACGGTAGATGTATATATTATGAATCAAGCAGATGTTGATCCTATTCTCTTGTTTGTGATGTCCCTGAGTTCCGCTGAGGCGGGTAAATGGTTGCGGAGTCTGAATGATACCAACAAGGTAGCTATAGGTGCACAAGAAGGCGAGTCTGGTATACAGTAGTAAACAGCAAGAGCTATCATCTGCAATGAGCGACTGACTAGCTGACTGACTGCCAGTGTGGCGAAACACATGGCCAGAGTTGGCTATAAAGCGCTTCGTCATCTTGCGAGTCCTCCTCGATCACCCCACCATCAACGGTCCATCTCCCTCCTCTTCTCCTTGACATGACTGAACATTCTGTCTGAACAGTCAAACGGGCCTTCTACGCATACCCAACATTCACACCACAGCCTCAAATACGATGACTTCTCCACTAGCCCAAGCCGATGCCGTCGCAGCCACCGATGCAGCTCAAGCGGAGACGCTCTACAAGCAGATATTGTCTACCAAAGCGGGTATGTTGGATCAGTCGACCACTCCATATCTTGTGCTGATATGCCCTACTCAACCTTGATAGCTGATGATGAAGGACTAAGAGACCAAGAAACAGCCTTGGTAAGGCTCGGCGCTATCTACAAGGCGTCTGGGTAAGTTTCCAGATATGTTCTTGGACAACGCCGTGCTTATCATACGATTCGCCGTTACAGTAATGCGGATGCCCTTGCCGACTTGGTTACTCAGTCCCGAAGTTTCATGTCGAACATTGCCAAAGCCAAGACTGCCAAATTGAGTGAGCTCTGCGACATTTCGGAATGGAAGTAGACACCTTGCTGATCCACCTTACTCCTAGTCCGTACTTTGATCGACGCATTCCCTCCCGAGGCACGGGAAAAGCAAATCACCGTTGTCAAGGACAACATCGAATGGGCTCGCAACGAATCCAGGGTGTTCTTGAGGCAGAGCTTGGAAGTCAGGTTGATCGGACTGTAAGCTCTACTGATTCAAGCCGAATCGAGGACATGGCTAATGCTTACTACAACCCACAGCCAAATCGAGACTCAGCATTTCAGGCCAGCACTAGCCCTGATCGACACTTTGCTCAAGGAGCTGAAGCGGTTGGACGATAAAATGATCCTGACGGAAGTGCATCTGCTGGAAAGCAGAGTGAACCATGCTACCAAGAACTACGCAAAGGCAAAGGTACGTTTTCTTCTGGCTTTCAGCTTAGTATGCGCCAGTGCTGACAGCCCGCACCATCTCGTAGGCCGCTCTTACATCCGCAAAAACCGCAGCTGCAGCCATCTACTGCCCTCCCTTGTTGCAAGCTCAGCTGGATATGCAGTCTGGTATCTTGCACACGGAAGACAAGGACTACAAGACAGGGTGAGCCTTCAAGTTTTGTTTGCTTGTAGTGAATACGAGCTTAATTATTCCGCCAACAGGTACTCTTACTTTTTCGAAACATTTGAAGGATTCTCTGGTCAAGATGACGACCGAGCTCTACCTGCTTTGAAGAATATGTGTTTGTGCAAAATCATGATGAGCCTCGTGAGTAGAAGCAACATAAGGTATGGCAGCCCGGAAAGCTGATTAGCCGATATCTCTAGCCCGACGACGTTGCTCCGATCCTTGCGCTGAAAGCGGCAGCTAAATACCAAGGACGGGAAACAGAGGCCATGCAGGCTGTAGCGAACGCGTTGAAGGAACGAAGCTTGGAATTGTTTGAAAAGGCCCTCAAGGATTACTCAAAGGGTGAATGATCGTTCTTTCGCTGTCGTTCTGCTCCTGCCTTACCAATGAAGTACACGTGTCCTTATTTGCCGAACAGAACTGCATACCGACCTACTCATCCGAACACATTTGGCACTGCTATACGACACGCTTTTGGAGCAAAACATGGTTCGAGTGATTGAGCCATACTCCACGGTCGAACTATCCTACATTGCGCAGGAAGTCGGTCAGCCGCTAAGCAGCGTAGAGTCCAAGTGCGTAAACCCGCCACTCGAGTCAACGTTACGCACGCTGATGTGTACCCTCTTGTGATGTACCTGCAGGTTGAGTCAGATGATTTTGGACGGCATCTTCCAAGGCGTATTAGATCAAGAAAAGGGCCGGCTGATTGTGTACGATGAACCCGAGAAGGATGTAAGTAACTTCAACCACTAAGTTCGCCGTTCCCTCGACATACATCGCTCACACTGTTCCCTCCTTTTAGTCCACCTACGCTACTGCGTTAGATACCATCAAGCAGATCAGCGAGGTTGTAAATGGCTTGTCGGATAAAGCCAGGAGATTAACGTAGACGGCTATCCATCATGAATGAATATTGATACACTGAACCAAGATTACTGAGCATTGATTACTGAGCATTGAGTGATGTCAGCCGGTGTTACCGAATGTATGTAGATGCATATTGCTTTCGTTCATCCATTCAGTATATTGCTGTTTACGGTGTCTGTCAACAGCTTCCAGGCTCAAGACTAGATTGATCTACTTAGGTAAGAACCTGGGATGAAGTCATTCGGAAAGATCAATAACAGTCAAGACTGAGAGGCTGAGAATGCTCGAAAGAGTAATTTCGATGTTCAAAAGATCAAATAGGTCATTCCCTCTAGTAGTCTGCGATACAACCGCTCAATAGAGCTGACCAAAGAATGTCGTGCACTACATTACTCGACCTTTGCAAGGCAAAGCGTTACAAAGCTAGACGACGATAGAAGAGACCTTGAAGTAAAAGAGATAGCGAAGGCGAAGGCGGTAAACAAGGCGTAGAGAACCGGACTCGGAACATCGAGAAGAGAGTGGTTCAAGCCGGAGTGATCAAGAGATCGAGAGGGAGGAGCTTAGTTTCGCTCGCCTCGGAGTCGTCGAGCCAACTGCATGTCCTTGGGCTGGATGGTGACTCGCTTGGCGCTGTGAAGAGAGAGATGGTAAGCTTGTGAAGAGATGGCAAAGAACGGACGAAACGTACTGGATGGCAGCCAAGTTGGTGTCTTCGAACAAGGAGACGAGGTAAGCTTCAGAAGCTTCCTGCAAGGCCATGACGGCGGAGGACTGGAATCGCAAGTCGGTCTTGAAGTCCTGGGCGATTTCTCGAACCAATCGCTGGAAAGGAAGCTTTCGGATCAAAAGCTCGGTAGACTTTTGGTACTTTCGGATTTCTCGGAGAGCGACGGTACCGGGCCTGTACCTGTGAGGCTTCTTGACACCACCGGCGGAGGGTTGAGTGGCCTTTCGGGCAGCCTTGGTGGCCAACTGCTTTCGGGGAGCCTTACCACCGGTAGACTTTCGAGCGGTCTGAGGGAAGGACACAAGGTGTAAGAAGGATGAAGAGGTTGGTAGTGATCGAGTTCAAGTACTTACTTGCTTGGTTCGGGCCATTGTGTTAGAGTAAGAGTGTTGAAAAGTTGAAAAGGTTGTTGGAAAGTAGTAGAGATGAAGAGATTTGTGATGAGAAATGACAGGGAAAGATAGGTGAACAGGGGAAAGCAGAGCCAGAGTTATATACCCTGTTGTTGAAGCCGAGACGTTGCTTGCTTCCCAAACACCGTTCGCGCGAGACCTACGATCGCCCTGCCTGATATTCGACATAGTAAACAAACACAGGACAAGATCCGCCGAGTCGCGTTTCATCAGAATCGTGAACGTGCACGTGACCCGCTTCGGAGATCATGCACCACCTCGCCCTCTCCCTTCTCTCTTCGTCATTGCACAGCTCACTGCACATCCTGCACTCCAGGCATGGATGTCACCGACAGCACATGGAGGAAACGCACTCTCTGAGCTACTCTCTGACCATTCTCTTTTAATTGTTGAGACTTGTTCCGGGCATCGAAAGCGTTCAAGTTGCTACTTCTACCGTGTCTGGTCAGCGAGTCATTCCCTACGAGCGCAACTGCCACCCATTCTTGAGGTTCCTGCCTCTATCTGTTCAATGAAATATTGTATTTTATAAGACATTTGCTACACAACACTTGGGCTGAAAACTGGCGGGATGAACACATAAACTGGAGTTCACACCCATATCTATGTGGACTGCTTGCTGCTTGAGAAGGGAGGGGGCTTGTATGAAGTCTGGCATCAGATCTCCATCTATGTGTTTTCATCTCACACATCTAGAGAACGGTTTCCGGAAGGGCTCTGAATATTGCGGTGGCTAGTTACAAAGTTCAAGGATATGGGAAATGCAGCGAATCCATGAAGCGCAAGCGAAAATATGATTGCCTTGCACAAAACACCTGACTTTGAACGAGTTAGCGGCTGAAAGGTTAACCATATTCGGCCATGAACCCATCTCTCGTCGCCCAGTGCACGACAAAGTCAACGGTCGAAGAGCTGGTCAGCTAGCTGGTCAACGCAGTTGTCGAAGCAAGGTCTAACAGCCGGTCAAACGATCATCCCGACCGAGCCTGACATTTTCCAAGTTGATCAGTGCTTCCATACCGTCAACACCGCCGTGGATTGAGGCCGCCGTCGCCGTCTGCCATGATTCACTTTCTGCCTGGGGGCGCGTGCTTGTTCCCCCTTGAGCGAGGAGCGGGGCGATTCGTAATTTGAATCCGCGCAACAGAGCAAATCGTAAACAACGCAACCTGCAGCTGGGCGCGACTGGCTCCTCACATATACTGCAGGTACGGGGTGGCCGACGCTCACTTCCTTCCCCTTTTGATATGCCCTTCTTACCCTTGCTCTACTTTTCCAATCTGGTATATTCGCAACCTCTCAAACACAAAGCTCACTTTGTAAGTACCCTGTAGCTTGTTCAAAGACGTCTCTGCGTTACCTGTGTCGCTTACACCGAGCTCGTTATCTTTGCTTTTGCCTTGTTGCCCCTCTCGCCATCACCCTTGAACATTGTCTTTACTCAAATTCAGTAAACAACAACTTCTTTCAAACACAACAACTACAACAATGGCTCCTACCAAGAAGAGTACCACTGCACCCAAGCCCAAGGCGTCGCACCCTCCTTTCGCTGAGATGATCAAGGTAAGCGTCATTTTCGAGCTTGAGAGGCTGTGTCTATTGTTCGGCACGGTCGGTCTGGTCTTTCCGTCGACGACGCCTTTCAACGGGAGTCGTGCTCGTGCATATCTCCCTTGGAGTGACTATTATCGTCAATGGACGTGCCGTTGGCACCTTTTCGACAGGAGTCGGTGTCGAGAGAAAGCCACGTAAACTTCCCGAAAGGGAAAACGGGCGCGCAGTATCTGGCTTCAAGCTTTCGCCTCGGTTTCTTTGCCACGCTCTATTGTTATCTTTCTATCCACCTTCCACTATCTACTCGGGGTTTGTACTACCTCACTCAAGATCGTTGCCAATTGCATATGTCAGCAACAAGCAAATAGCAATCGCTCGTCACGGATTGGTCCGAACGCGCGCACGTCGTTTCGGTCATCAAATTTTCGAGCTTTGCCATTGTTGCTATTGCTTTGCTTGGTCGTTGCTTTCAATGGACGTCATTCCATGACATCTTGCCATCGTATCTGTGTTGGTCTACTGTTTTCAGCTACGAGCTGGAGGAATTTATCGCCTACCGCGAATTTACCTCGCGGACCTCCTGTTTTCTCACGTGTGGTCACGTCAAGTTTTGCTTTGAAATTTTCTTTGCTTTGTCCCTTGCATCTCAACATGGCAACTAATCCTCTGTCACTTCTCCTCTCTAGGACTGCATCCAGTCGACCACCGAAGAGACCCGTCTGGGTGTTTCTCGTCCTACCATCAAGAAGTATGCCCATGTCGCCGCTATTCCGATTTTCTCGGTCGACTAATTCTTTGCTCTTCGTTTAGGTTCTTGGCCAACACCTACAAGCTTGACATGTCCTCGGCAATGAACATCTCCAACCTGAACAAGGCCATCACCAGGGGAGCCGAGAGCGGCCTCTTCGAGTTGCCCAAGGGTATCGGAGGTCGAGTCAAGTTGGTCAAGAAGGCCAAGGCTTCCGCCAACAAGGAGGTGAGATTTTCGTTAGGTCTAAACGTACGCTGGATGGTTGTTGATCAGTTATCATTATTGATCAAAGAACACCCCTCCCAAGAAGGCCCCTGCCGCCAAGAAGACCGCCGCCGCTGCTCCCAAGAAGGCTGTCGCTACCAAGGTAAGCAACAGTCCTACTCTGTTGTCCCGTGTCCAACCAACTCATTCATATCCTCTAGGCCGCACCCAAGAAGGCCGCTGCTAAGCCCGCTGCTCCCAAGAAGGCTGCCCCTGCCAAGAAGACCGCTGCTGCTACCAAGAGTAAGTGATTACCGCTGTCGGAGACCATTAACCAACTAACCCCACTGTTCTCATCGACAGCCAAGGCCGCTGCCACTGGTAAGACCGCTACCAAGGCCGCCCCCAAGAAGCGAGCCGCCGCCAAGAAATAGGCACCGGAAAAATAGTTTTCAAACGTTTTTTGATGCTTGATCTTTCGGATGTCTGTGTGTCTTTTCGGCAACATCGTACCTTTGCTGGGTGTCTCCAACTTTTCAACCTTCGATTTTTTGTCTCGTCTTTTTCGTTTTTCCACCTGCCAACTGTTTACAAGTTGACCATTTACGATTACCCGTGTTCAGTTGTAATCTTCAGGGAATCATTGTGCGTTTTCTGTGATGCCTAGGTTGGAGCCGCCCCAAGGCGATGTGCTATTGTATTCATGCAGTATTATATCGTTAATACTGGTCATTTCTGTTGTGTGGAGAAGCATTTCCCAGCTTGCTGACGACAATGACTTGATAATTAGAGACGTTGGACAGACCTCGCCGGCTGGCATTGATCCAAGAAGTTTATATAGCGTTGTTGCTACCGGAAAGACTGCCGGTGTCGCTCAGCTTCATATTCACAGCACAAGGCAGGTAACACGATAGTGCATGAGAGTCTTACTACATTAGCTCTATCACGAATTGGCTTCTGAACTTCTGACAGCTGCGCTGTTGTATTATTGCATGCATTCATGTTCTGGCAGCAGGGCGGATTCAAATATCGAGTGATCGACAACCTACCTCCAACAGCTCCTCCAACCTCCTCCTCCGTCCAACAGCTCCTCCAACCTCCTCCTCCGTCTATCCTCCTCTTCATCAGTGCTTGTCTTGGTCGATGACGTAATCGTTGATGTCAAATTAGGAGCTGTAGCGTTGATTATCGCAGCCTTGGTTGTCGAGTCCTACCGCCGTGATAGGGGAATCATCGTGGCACTTGACGAATTCGAATTCGTCTTCACGAAGGAGTGACCGGGGTTTGCCAACCACGATAGTTCAACCTTGACAAAATGGACCCAATAGCAGGACCTTCGACAGAAGCTTCAAGGCAGCCTTCCGGCCTGGCTGCCTCAACTTCCATGCCTCCGCCGCCGTTACCAGCATCTAGGTCAATGGCGGAAGAGTCCTTTCCACCGCAACATCACGATGCAAGGTCGCATTCGACGGTCGGACAGAAGGCTCCTGCGAAAGCACCGTCTCGAGGATCCAGAGGAAAAGGTGATTCACTAGCACGAGGATCGGGAGGTACTGCTTCAGGACTGCGCCATAGCACCAGAACGTCCATGAGATCCACGCAAGCGGCAGCGAACCCGACATCCTCGGCTAGGATCAAGCTCAAATTCAGTCACAAGGGAGAGCAGCACAAGCTCCCACCAGGCCATTTTATGAGCCCGTTTGGAGAATATACTAGGGAACTCGACGAAGATCCCGAGGAACCCTTGGCTTTTGAAGAGCAGTTTATCTTACGAGTACCGAAGGAGGTGGCTATGGGAGATCCCAAAAGAGGCATCAAAGGCCTCAATCAGTTGCTAGATGAACGGAAAGAAATCGACGGAGTATGGTTCAAGTTCAAGGGTGAGTGTATAGCCCTGAAAGAGTGGGTACTAGACGGCTGATGGTATAAATTCGATCAATCAGACGCAAGACGTGCAGTATTTCATCACGGAGACCAAAACTATGCCGCTAAACTGGTCGACTTGCCGTGTATCATCGAGTCGCAGAAAACACTAGACAAGAAGCGGCTGTTCAAGGTAGCAGATATCACCCAGGTCAGCAAAATCTCACTGTTTGATCGCATCCCGAAACTGAACGTGTCTCGTTACAGATGCTGGTGGTCGATAATCCGGTTCCGTCAGAAGAGAGCGTGATAGCAGGCAACCCGGACCCCGAAGTCTTTGTTTGGCCACACGGTTTGACTCCTCCGCTACATTATGTAAGGCAAAGAAGGTGGAGGAAACGCAAGGTTGGTGACAAGGTACGTGTTTCCTCCTTGATGCCTGTGGATGAATATTGAAAGACGAAAATTGGTCGGCAGGAAGGAGCTAGGATAGAAGCTGAAGTTGAGCGGCTTCTGAAGTTGGACCATGAAGCGAAGGATACTTCTCTCAGTAAGCTTTTATTCCGTTTTTCAGTCGCGCTTGATTTGCTGCTGACACGATTCCTTAGGCTTTGTTGACAAACAGCCCGAAGCGGCACCAAACCCGGATGATGAATACTATTCTGATGAAGGTGAATTCGAAGGCTCTCAGTGGGATGGATCCGAGCTTCAAGCTGGAACGCCAAGAAGCGCCAACGATGGAGAAAGCGCATTTGGCGATGATCAAGCTGAGCGTGATGTGGGGATGGAGTTGTCGGCAGCTTTGAATGACGAGTAAGTGCTTCTGCCTGCGGCCTTGGATACGTTTTATCTAACGCATTTGATCTCTAGGCAAGAAGATCTGGACGAACAAAGCGAAGATGAAGAGGACGAGGAGGAAGATGTAAGGATGACCCGAAGAGCAAGTCGGGCAGATTGCTGACCGTTATGCTTTTCCTATTATAGGACGTAGAGGATGAAGAGGAAGACGAAGACGAAGAGATGTCTGAACTGCGAGGACAACAAAAGCTTCTGGACCAGGAAGTTCGCGATCTACAGCATATTGTTGACCGAAAGAAGGCTGAAATACAGAGTATCAGCAGTGTGATCTTACAGGTAAGCTTTACATCGTGTCGCTGTCTGCCCTCGCGCTAATCTTGTGGATATCCAGGTGCGAGCACAAAACGGTCTCAAACGACCGGAGCAGGAGCTTCGGGCAAAGATGCAGATCAAGGACGAGAACCAAGCAAGAATCGATGCCAAAATTCAGGCGAAAGAAGCGGCAAAACTCGCCGCCGCCGAACGTCGAGCTGCTGAGAATGCTCAAAAAGAGAAAGCAGCCGAGGAAGCGGATGCGGCCAAGCACGCTGATGGCGATGATGATGAAGATGAGGATGAGGATGATCTGTTTGGTGACAACGAGGAAGACGACAACAACGACAACAACGACAACAACGACAACGATCGGACAGCTGATCACATTCAGGAGCAAGTTGCTCAGACCGTGGAACAGCCACCGGTACGTGTCTTCATCCGGTGTATGATGCGAATCTCACTGATTACCTTGCATGGCAGGTCGATGTATGGGCAGCCGAATCGGATGACGACGATGACGATGACGACGACGACGAGGATGAGGATGCAGAGGGTGAAGGCGACGACAACGGAGATATCAGCATGCAGACTGCTCAGGCTGAAGAGCCTCAGAACAACGAAGTGCCACAATCAGGCAATGCGGAGGAACCGACAGATGGCTCCGCTGCTCAGCCTGCTCAACCTCCTGTCACTCTGTGGGGATTCGACGTGGATGATGATGACGATGAGGAAGACTAGCTTCGAACATCAGACCAAGTGCGTTATCAAAAGATTTTATAGTTGTATCATGTTCATAACGCGTTAATCAAGGCATTCCATCTACAAGCTTGACCGCCTCACCTACAGTAGATCCAAGCAAGCAATATCAGCGTCAACCGGTATGAAAGTGTGCTCGCAACTGACCCGATGGATGAATCTTGTATGTTACGCCTCTCCAGTTGACCTTGTCACCAATGATGGCTCGCAGCCAAATGGGCAGAGCCAGTGCCTCTCTACAAACCCACGCTGTGAAAAATTTCAAGAATTCTCCAACACCTTGCAACCCTTCTCCCTTGAGTGCCTTCATGACCTTCAGATCCACCATCAACCACGCAATCTCGTGCGCCAGAAAGAATAGAATCGGTGAGATGCCGAATAGTGTTCGGAACGCCCAACTTGCTAGAGCGCCGAGTAGAAGCGATTCCGTCAACGGTTCAACCAAGGTTGCTGCGAGAACCATTCGTCGTCGAACACGGATCCAACGTATCCTCCTCGCGATATACGCCTTGACATCGACCGGTCCCAAGCAATCTAGCGCAAGGTCCGGTGTAATCCGGTGCTTGAGCTTTAATTGATGCATGATTCCCGAGGCAATCATGTTGTCCTCTGGTAGGTAGGGTGAAAAGGCTGCAATCCCTGTGGGTGGGTTGGGTGAAGCACGTAGTGATGGGGATGGACTCTGTAGCTGGTTCAGAGTCGAGCGGCGGTACAAGTTGGACTTGCCAACGACGCAAGAATCGAGACCTGTAGCATTCTGTCAGAGGAAACGTTTACAGAGCATATTCTGTTCAGCATATTGT
The DNA here is from genome assembly GCA_030039215.1 of Naganishia onofrii. NCBI lineage: Eukaryota > Fungi > Basidiomycota > Tremellomycetes > Filobasidiales > Filobasidiaceae > Naganishia > Naganishia onofrii. The sequence goes on from JASBWV010000001.1 coordinate 2,010,869, forward strand.
CAGAACGACATCGACAGTACCGCGCACAACTTACGATTGCAAGATACATTTTGGCATGAGTGCTATTCAGATACGCCTGTTCGAGCCTCGAACCAAAACTCTTTTCGGGAACCCAGGCAAAGGGTACATGATGCACCAGTCCTACTCCTGAAGATTCTGCCGAGAACGCTTGGTCGTTCGGTTCTTTTTTATCAGAGATGTTGTAAAGCAGGGAAGAGTGTTCAGCGTCTGGTCGGATGGTCGGGTCTTCGGGTGAGATCAGCGCGGCGATCGAGTCGAGGAGAGAACGTTTGGTGACTGATATCGTAGCGTCGAGGACCCAGAGGATATCGTACTTTGCCTGGTCGATTGGGTTGTAGATGTTATTGATCTTCGGGTTAACGCCGATCGGTTCCGTAGCTGGAGATGATTGTCAGATAGGAGAATGGACGATACCGCGCGCTTGTCTGACTCACTTGTGATGACTCGCATATCAACGTCCGGATACTTTCCCATGAGCCGCCTCACGACGTCCAAGGCCTGATCGTTCTCTCTCTGTAAAGCGAAAATAACTTCATACCGTTCTTTCGGATAGTCGAGGGCCAGCGTAGATTCTAGGTTGTAGTAGAGGTTCGGGTCCAAGCCGCGCAACGGTCGGATAATAGTCACTCCTGGTAAATTTTCAGCTGAAGGGACTTCGGTCACGCCTCGAGGTTTGCGAGAGAACCGCTTGACCCTGGTCGATAGAGTGGTGAGCTCGAGGGTCACATGTATCGATTACGCATCCCGCACTCACGCTGTCCATAGTCCGAGGAGGCATATTGACCAGATTGCCGACCATAACGTTACTGTTCCGCCTGCTAGTACGAGCTTGAGGCTGGAAGCATTGGAGGCTGTGCGCAGTTGGCGAATGCAGAGGTCATTGATACGGTACGGCCAAGGTCACAAGCACGGTAAAATCTTACGGTTCCATGATATTCCCAGGACAGACATCTCTCTTGCCGTTGCCGCGCGGGAAGTGTGTGCTCTAGGGTGCTCGTGTAGGTCGTCGTCGTAAGAGTGACTTGTAGCCAACGTTACTTGTGCTATATCGTGTAGCAGGTGGTATAGCCGGTTACAAGGGGTCGGAAGTTGAAAGGAACAACAATATTCATGAAGCAGGAACTGCAGGATCATCATACATGTAGAAGCTGACAAATGACAAAGTAAACAAAGAGGCGATCGAGACTAGACTGGGTTCACCTTCAATTCCATCTTCCTTACCTCGAACCAATTCAACTTTGTCACTAGTTCTATACACCACCTTCAGACCGGACAACTGGACCACTTCGATACTTACGTTCGCAGCAGTCAGACCCTGATATTGCGACCCTCGACGACATAATGGCGGCCGGACCGAGTCGCGAACCCTGGTCGGATCTGGTGGAGCCGGATTTTCATCAAGTCAATCTGAAAATAGAGGATTACCTGAAGTTTACCAAGGGATACAAGCTTGATTCTGGTGAGTAGGATTCTGCAGTCTCATAGTATCTCATTCTTACCTGATTTTTGCCACGATAGATGACCAGATATGCAAAGACAACCTCACTCCAGAGGGATGCCCTCTAGGACCAGCAGCATGTCCGAAACGTCATACAGCACCTTCAGCATTAAATTTTGTTCCTCCGCCACCACAGCCTTTCCATCCTCGAGAAAAGGAAAAGGTCAACACGATTTGCAAGCACTTTATTCGAGGATTGTGTATCATGGGTGACAAGTGCGAATTCTTGCACGAGTACAACCTGAGAAAGTTTCCAGAGTGTTGGTGGTGGTCTACGTATGGATTTTGTACTGCAGGCGATGAGTGTTTGTATTATCATCCAAAAGTGCGGCAGCGGGAATGTGAGGATTTCAATCGAGGTTTTTGCAAGCTGGGTATGTATTGAGATTATTGTTCATGATAAGGCTGCCGGAACTCACATGCCTTCATTTCTAGGTCCGGATTGCCCGAGAAAACATATCAGACGTATACTCTGTCCCCTGTATGTTGCGGGATTCTGCCCTGATGGTCCCGAGTGCAAGTTTGGACAGTAAGTGATTGCCTGTGATCGGCATTATCGTTCACCTTTACTGACGACCTCGGTTGTCTTGTTCGCAGTCCATCCTGGGATCTACCACCACACGAGGCATACGAACCGCCACCACCGCCCATCATGCGAGACGTCGGTCCGCCACCGCCAGGCTACGGTCGATATCATCTCTACACGCCGTACGACCCCGCGCATTGGCAAGTATGGCATAAAGGCGGTATGCCCGGTCGAGATAATCATCCTCAGGGGATTTCCGTATTTGAAAACATGTCGCTTCCGATCGCTTCGACGGGGGAGCTTCCGCCGGATTTCGGAAAGAGTCAGGGAGGGAATGCGTGGCGGTATGCGGCGATGGTTGACAAGGGTTTTATCAAGCCGCTCAAGGAAGGTCAGAGGGGTTGGAAATCAGAGGATGAGTTACGGGGTATTCTTTGTTTCGTGAGTGAATTGATTGTCTTGTTTTGGTATGTATCTCACCCGATGCCTGTCCGTAGCGATGCAACACGTATGGACACTACGCATCAATGTGTACCAATGCTGTAAGTTTGTCCGATTCTCGAGCCGCTTCCAGTGCTGATACCGCCCCTCACAGGCTGTAGCAGGTGACCGAGGAGGTTTGGCTCGTCGCAAAAAGCCAGGAGAGGAATAGGGGCCGAGGCAGTAATCTTAAGGAAAATGTGGAGGACATGGTTGGACTTGTACGTTCAGGTAACAGTTGTAATTTATCATATGCATTCTTTCTAGAATACAAGGGTCTCGTCAGGTGGATGTTGGGATTCTCGCTTCGCATAGCACATAATTCCCAACGCTCTTTGCAGTACTATGCGCATCTATGCGCAAAATTCAGTGTCTGCGTCCGCCTCTATCTCAAACGGATACCGAGACGCTTTTGCCTACGGTATCAAAGCGAGTAAAGCGGAACGAGGTATATCCAGCATTACCTTAGGCAGAGTGCACCTGCCACATGTACGATAGGCCGATTATCACCGACATTGTCACCCAACTTGCACGAGTTTCCTTTCGTTCTGTTGACAGAGGTAGCGTCTCCTTTGTCCAGATCGAAAATGTAGCTCTGGTCATCAAAATGGGGATATGCCTTTCTGAGCCCATATGCTGTCGTTTTCCAAGTGGCTCTGTTTTCAGAAGTCGTTTTGCTTCTAATCTAAAAATCGTGCAACAGCCTCGACTCGCTTCCAGATCTATCATTATCGCCGCGAAACAAGACACACTATAGAGCTCACTCAAATGGAGCAGATAGGTGGTTCCATTCGAGGAAAACCAACGAAAGAAGAAGTGTTCGTTGCTTGCGTCATGAAGTGGATCATCAGGCACGCTAGACTAGGACCATATGAGGCTTACGAAGTCACCAATGTCCCGACCATGGCTAGGGTGGCAAAGTGGTTGGTCGTGAGCGTGAAGAAAGACAATGTCGTGAGTACAGACTGGCTCTTCGATTATTGATAATAATGGTACCCTGAATCGAAGCTAATTCATGCCAGATACTTTAGAATATACCACCACCATGGGAGGGGACGGAAATTAATGATGGACTGAACGACGAGTCCCACTTCAAAGCTGAATGGAGTCTGTATCAGGCAGGGCGTGACTTCTGCTTGGGTCTCAGTACTCGCAAACGGTTCGAGGATATGAGGAGAGACGCCAAAACCGAGTCACCCAGCCTGTTACCCGATAAAAAAATCTTTACGAGATACGAGACAGGCGCCGGTGAGACGAGCAATGCTTTGTGGCAAGCTCTCAAGGAGTTCGAATTCCCGTCCAATATGGTCGAACCCCAGCTTGGTCCAAAGTTCTTGCCGCAGGAAGCCTTCAAGCCCAAACCCGGTGGGCGCAAGCGTAAATCACAGCCTGCGGAGGGTTTCAATGGTAATAGTAGCCGTACTGGTGTGCGCTCCGGTCATCAGTACAATGATGGGCTGTCATCACTGTTCAGCATGGTCGACACCGCTAACCTACCGCCCCCTTTGTCTTACAATCCATCATTCTACTGGCTCGGAGATCCATTGCCAGCTCAAAGTTTACAACAGCAGCAATTTAATCATGATAGGCCATCTTCATTCTGGCCGCCTCATGACGCCTCTCTTCCTGTCTACCCCCTCCCCGGAGGTAATCGGTCTTCAGATATCATTGCCCATGATGCAACTGGGGACCAGCTCAGTCAAGTGCAATCCGCGACCTCCACTGCACAAGAACCAGCAGCATCGACACCAATATCTCGCAACAAACCTCCTCGGAAAAGGAAGTACTCTGGGAACCCAGGCGCAAGTTTGGCATGTCATCGGCAGTCGCAATATTGTGCAGGACGGCTACAGTGCAAGGTCAAGTAAAAGGTCATTCGCCTCGACAGGCTTGCCTACAGACGGATGTGACCAAGAAGCATGGCGTGTGGGCAGTCAGCATGCAATGCCATCTCATCGAGCCATAGGACCTGCAGAACAGTACCAGTATCCAACAACTGCGCAACCCTCGGTGTCTGGGGAAAGCGATAGTCCAGCGTTTCGAACGCAAGATGACGGATTCGAGCTCTGGGACAAGGGTAAGTACAAAACATCGCGTATAACCGCGACACATTGAATTGAGTCACCAATTTTACATTAAACATGGATCTTCATGCCACTCCGGCCTCTTTTCGACAGCCTACAAGGCGTATTCGCAGTCGTTCTGTGACAATGATGAAGAACATTGGAAACTGGACGCTACTTTGCCGGAAGAGCATTCGTCCATGGCCATCTCTTATAAACAGGGTGGTCCTTCCTTGCCCGCCACCGTATACGGCTCGTTGGATTCCCTACTAACAGGCCCCTTCACCCCCTTCACCTTGACCTCAGAGCAGATACAACCCCAATCCCATCTCCAAATCGGCCGCTCATGCGATCAACTCCTGATGTTTCCCATTTTGATACCGCAGTAGAGGCGGTAATGTTCTTCACTGGCGGATACTACAGTTCGGGGTTACGATCACGAGGGGAGGGACAATATCAAGCGTACTCTCATACATTGGATTTCCGTAGTTCTCATGAGTTATAGTTTGGATAGATCACATGTTGTACAATATTTCATGTAGCTGTAAAGATCGTGCGCTTTCTTTCAACCCTTTCGAAGGAATCAAAGCAAGCTGGAATAGTGCTGCGTTCAACCTGTCCTCAGCGGGTCCGAGGGAAAGCTTGTCTACATGTCGTACATTCCCACATACAGCCAAAAAGGCGTATTTTGGCACTTCTCGCACTCCTTCTGTAAGCCTTACTTAGAGTACAATCGTCGGTCCAACCTTTCAGCAGACCTCTGCTCATGTGTCTGCGACCATCTCTTTCCCACCGCAAGATTCTTCATCCCTCGGTCGGGCCATGTTCCTTAGTCAATCTGGATTCAAGGCAGTAGTTACATGCGCCCCTTGTGAGATAGGGCTAATCCTGTTGAGTCTATTGAGCATCATGTAGATTAGCCCTCTGACCAGTAATACACTATGACGACCAGGAGTACGATGAGCGCTCTTGTGCCATCCTTTGCATAACTTGATGCATGGTCCTCGAATACGCGGCCCTTACTCCTGTCAATCACGACCTGGACATCTCATTCTTCCGAGCCTATCATCCTGCGCAATCACAGAACCGGGAACAACTTGCAGCGACCGGGAACAAAAAAGAAAACGCGGTCTTCCACATCCGTTGTACGTATTATTGCCGATGAATCGTAGATGATCATCGAGAGCCCACCCCTAGCGACTTTTCACTTGAACAGCGATCAGGGTGTGACTGTTGTAGTATACGAGCTATGTCTGTATTTTGATTTCTCATGTAAACTTTTCGTTATGAACGGCATAAACACCATCATCTGCCGACCAATCGGTGACCAGCAGGCAGGTAGGCAAGACTGTGCTCCGGGCGTACATTAAGTAGCGGTTTTAATTACGAGGCAATGCGACTATCTTGCTCTCTCCGACAAATGCCCTGCATGAAACTCTCTCCCAGAGCCAGTCATTGTCTCTCGTGAGAAAGTGTCAGTGGACATCTCCATCACAAGGAAAGCTCCTTGAAACGATAGGGCTGGCGGTAGCGACTGCATCAAGCCCTGGCCTCGGAAATCCGGCCGCTCTAGGCGGAGGCGATCCCACACGACGTGATGGCGAACCCGGCGTCATAGAACGAAAAGGAAGGGTTACAGCTGGCGTGTTCCTCTCTGAACGAACCTGCTCTCTTGTTTCCCACACACCCGCTCCAAAGCGTTTCCATCCGCGCCACAAGCGCTCGAAAGTAGTCCCAAACATGTATTCACATCGGTAAAAACAAACAGTCAACCTCCCCTACCCCGTCTTCCCGAGCTGACAACAACCACCATGCCCATCTCCCGCACGACCTATACACCCCATTGTGCGACTTTCCCGTCTTTGAACGTATGGCCGATAATGCATAAGCCATGTCACGTCATGTCGTGTACTCCTTTGCTTAACCCAAGACACTATATGGACGCGAGTCAGCAAGATCAGTACGCGAGACTGGGAGCGAAAAGGAGGGCAAGGCAAGGCAAGACGTACAGTCGGAACACGTCGTTTTGGCTATCCGTCCCAACCGAAAACAACAACAACAAAAGACACATCAAACCGAAAGATTAGCGCTAGTCGTCGTACCAAACAAGATTCAGCCACGCGGCGGAAGTAATACGTACACGTAGTATGATCCGTTGTCAGGGACGAGCTAAACAAAAAAAAAAGAAGAAAGGACAAGTGAAAAACGTTAGCCACAAAACTGAAACGAGGACAACGCGATTTGTTTCTTTTGGCAGGCGCGGTAAAGTTGAAGCCGTATTAACAAGGTCCTACGCCGTCTCATACGTCGTCTCGTCTCGGAACGCAGAGAAGAGGCCTGCTGTTGCTGCTGCGGCTGCGGCCCTGGAATGTATAATCTTCCTTCCATCCCACCGGCGCGGAAAATCCCCATTCGACGCCTTTCAACGGTTTCCCTCCATTTCACTCGTTGTGCATGACAGCCACCTAGTCCAGGTCCGACTCCTCCTCGCCCACATCCAATCCGTCCAGAAGTCCAAAACAAAACAAAACCAACCACCCGGCACCGCTCGTGTGGACTCACCTGGAACATCTGACTATACGGCATCGGCTGCTCCGTGTTTCCATCGACGACCAAGTGCCCTGTGACGAGGACGATCAACGAGGCGACTGTTGCGGATGAGGGTTGGGCGTCGATCATGGATACTCGGTGCTGGACTTGTTCGAAGGGGAGTGACTGGTGGCGGCGATGAGGGAGAGGAAGAAGAAGGGGCAGAAGAAGGGTCAAGTTATTAGTATTCCCTCTACAAGCGCCGAAATGAAAGGCCCAAAGAAGAGCAAGACCGAGGACGTACGTTGAGCTTCTCAATGATCGCTTGTGTGCCCATGATCTGTGTTCCTTCCCAGGTCATCATCGAGTTGTCCCTCTACGCGCAGCGAGTTGGTACCAAGATAAAAGAAAAGGCAGAGGATGAAGGGTGAGTAGGGGCATAACGGCGGGTAGATTGCTGGAATGAAGAAGACACGGGAAGAGGAGAGGGATAGGGAGCAAGAGGAAAGAGGAGGAGGAGCAACGTACGAAAAGGGATGCCAACGCAGATCGGTCTTTACCCGCCGCATCAAACGTCTGGTAGTAGAAGTCTGTTGTAAGAAGTAGGAGAGGAATGACTCAGTCATGTTTGTTCTCCTTCCTGGGAGCTAAGGTTAAGGAGGTGGTAGCGTACTGGTAAACTATCAATAAGCGAATAAGAAAGAACAGAGTCAGCAGGTATGCAGCAACGCGCCATGAAGCGGAGGAAAGCAGGATGAACGTACCTGCTGTGCAATCGCTTGAATGTCTGCCATTGTGAATAACCTCTGTTTGACAAGTAGTTGTTGTAGCGTAGGGACAAATGCGGCGAGTCAAGGTGGTTGTGAAGATACCCCTAATTGCACCAAGAAGAACAGCTGCTTGCCTGCTTGCTCACTCTCCCGTTCATTGTGACGGATCCGCGGATTATTACGTAAAGCGTTCAAGGACCGTCTACTGCCCGGACTAACTTCGAAGGAACATCGGTAGAAAGGGAGCGTACACCATGTGCAACGACGTCAACGCTAAAGGAGGACAAAGCAAGGTACTTTCGAAGGATTATCATTATATTCTAAGGGTGTTATAAGGGAAGGATGTCTGCAAGTATAAGATGGATCGTCTTTGAGCGGCTCAATCATCCACCCTGCCGTGCCTTCTCGCCGACGATATTCTGCTACGGATTGGCTTGAACACTAAGAACAACCATCAACGATGCCGCTCACCACCGTCGACATTCACGAATTCACATTCCCTTCCACCTCTAGCAACGATACCAACGCAAGTCGAAACACGGACCTAGCGTCATTTCCTATCCCTGCTGTTGACGCGCTCTTCTCCACCACTGATGGAGAATGGTCAGGGTGGACGTACGACCGACCTCGAACAACGTGGATTGAAAACCGGTTGCTTCCTCACGGAATAGCAGATGTGGATCCGTATATCGCATCGCACCTCCTCCTCCTCACACACCGCCAGACAACCGACCCGGCCGAATCAAAAGGAATTGTCGCGGTGTACCCTGTCGGTTCTACAAGCGTTCACGTAACCCTTTCCGCCGGAAGGAAAGAGCAAAATGAACCGTCAAACGGATTGTACATCCGTCTGAGGAAGATCGTCGCTTCCGAGCCTGCTGCAGGAGGGAAAGCGTGCGTTGTAGTTGTCAGAGCCGATAGTGAGCGGGAAGTACATCGTGTCGTTGCGCGTGCGGTTGAGGAAGCGAGGGTTTGGCTTCGTGGGGTAGAGGAAGGGCATAAGGTCGAAAGGGAGGAGTTGCGGCCATTCAAAGGACTGGAGGAGACTAGTCCGTTACAAGGGTTAGGGTTTTGCACTTGGTCTTCTATCGGGGAAGGTACGTCCTCGTCCTCCATCTCTTCTCCTCCAATCAACCGTTCATCTCACTCGACTTGCCATGTTCGTCTCAGGCGTAAAACCAACAACTCAAAACCTCACTCAACTCCTCACGTCTCTCTCGGACGCAGCCATCCCTATCCGCTCGTTCATGCTAGACGACGGATGGCTCTCCACGCGGCACTACATCGATTCGGACGACGGGACCGAGCATGGCGGACAATCTGGGTGGAATGCTGCGTTGTGGGCGTTTGAGGCGGACCCGGGGCTGGGGACGAGTATTGGTGGCGTGGTGAAAGTCGTAAAGGAGTTGTTGCCGAGTGTTCGGGATGTAGGCGTATGGATGACGTGAGCTTTCCTCTTTGCATCCTCCTCTGCGCGACAGACCTCTTTGTTGACCCTTCCTCTCTTCCTTTCTCGCAACCGCAGGCTCGAAGGTTACTGGAAGTCCATTCACCCGGATTCGCCGCTCGCGCGAAAATACCGAATCGAGCGGTACGAACTCGACCGTTCCTACATGCCCGGGATCACCAACGAGCCGGGCTCCGTCACACACTTACCTACAGGGCACGGGGTATGGTACCTCCCTCACCCGGACGACGCGTTCCGGTTTTGGAGGGACTGGTTCGCCTACTTGAAAGAACAAGGTATAACGTGGGTAAAAGTCGACAATCAGGCGAGTCTGAGTTTTTTGGCGGGTGTTCAAGGGGCCGAGGCGCATACGGGGATGTGGCAAGGGATGACACGTGCTGCAAGGGACGTGTGGGGTGATGATACAGGGAGGGTGATTTATTGCATGAGTCATTCAGAGAGGATGTTTAATGGTGATGCAGCGTTGGGTGTTGCCACACAGGATCGAAAACTCGTCGTTCGGTATGTATCCCCTCCTACTCTTTTCCAGCCGTTGGTGGAAGCTCACTTCCGTTTCGTAACTCGCGCCGCCTAGAAACTCGGACGACTTTGGTCTTGGATGGAGGCACAACGCACATCAACTTCACATCTATCACAACATTTACCAGTCGATCCTTACCTCCCACCTGGCACACGTCCCGGACGCCGACATGTTCATGACCCGCGCCCAGTACCCGCTGTACCACGCGCTCCTTCGCGCATTGTTTCCCGGGCCGATGCTCCTTTCCGATAAGCAAGGGGAACACGATCAGGCAATCATTACCAGCCTTCTCGCAAAGGACAAGAAGGGAAACATTCACGTCGTGAAATCGATGGATACGCCTGCGAGACCGCTGGCGAATCGGGTGTTTCCTCGTTCGTCGCGGGATGAGGATTTGCCTGTCGCCAATGGGGACGGAAAGGCTGTGCTTGCCGCTGTAGCGTATCGGGATCTTCATGCAGCGACGATCGCCGCTTGGAACACGCGCGATAGGGATCACCCGGGTGTCACGAAGGATACCCTCACTCGTATGGATATTCTTGATGCGCTCGAGGTTCCTGTTGTCTCCGAGAAAGACAAAGATGCGAACAAGGCGCCGGAGAAATCATATATTCTATACCGACACGGATACGCAAATGGTCTTCCCATACCGGACGACCTCCGTCAAGTCGCCCTTATCGAGCCGTTGCAAGAGGCAACGGACGATGCCTTGTTGTCGTTTACCCTCGAACATACTACGTGCGAGGTGTTTACCGTTTCCGAGCTGTATGCGTTGAGCGGGTCAGATGGGCGAAAAGTCGGCGTGGCGGCCCTGGGTTCGGTTGATAAGCTTGCAGGCTTGTCCGGCTTGAAGAGCGTCGACTCGACGAATGGTACGTACTGCCTGGTTTGGTGGGGTTTCGAGTAGTCTTCCGCGCTGATGTCCTTTACGCTGCCCCATAGAATCGGTCACTTGTGAGGCAATCTACGATGGAAGGCTCGGGTTCATCGTTACTTGCTCGCGAGAACCTCCTGACGAAGGACTTCACATCTCGGTGGACGGCCAGGAGGTAGCTTTCGACTGCATGCCGGTTGAGATGGTTCGGGAAGGCGGAGAGCAGGATCTCAAAGCTTTCTTGGTGAGCGTACCTATCGAGGACAGTACTGCGGGAGGGGAGAGCTGGATGGTAAAAATCCACGTTGTCTAAACTGGAGTGTGGCCGTCCTTTGCATGGGCGGCGCGGAATGCTGTAAAGAGAATTGGCTCTGTGGTATCCGGCTACAGCGAACTTAAAGCAATATATCACTCTTCAAATGTTCAGCTATGATCGGGTGGCGTGAATCGAATGGCGTCTGCGACCACCTCAAGCCGGAAGTAGCAACGCGCTCCAACTGGTAGGTAGAACGATCAAAAGGTTAACGAGTGCTTATAACCATTGAACGAATGTTTGCGGTGTCCCTGCGGTAATGTAATGTTACAACTCCTTCAATGTAGTGTCTCGCTAGTATGGGATATACTCTATCACTCGCCTGCTAGTAGCACGAGCAAAGCCACTCGAATGGCGAAATAGAATTATTCAACCACCTGCGTCAATTCCCTGATCCAATTATCCAATTCCCACACCACAAACCTCCCAGACTCCAACCAGCCCTCGCGTCTGGCACAATCGGCCCAGCTCCTGCTCATGCCATTCTTGAAAGCCCACAACTCCACTTGCCATCCTCTAGCGATAGCTTCACGCACGCACCCAAGGAAGCCATGTTCGTTGTACTGTCCCCCTCGTGCATCGCCGGTAGCGAGCACAATAGTTCCGGGCCGCTTGCCGCGATGTGCAAGGATAGTTTGCAAAATTTTGAGGTGGAGAAGTTCATCCACCGCTTGCTCCTTCATGCGTAGCTTGCCAGCAGATTGCCGTTTATTGACGCGAAGACAAGGTGCGGTCGACGCCGAGCTATCTTTGTTTGCATATCTGATATTGGTTCGAGCGCGCGCCTCGCTCTCCGAACACGAAGTGGTTTCATAGTCTGAAGTAGCCGACAATACTTGGCGCGCCGGTGGAACCCGTTCAGAGTGTGACTTGTTGCCGCCCAGCGAGTCTGATAAATCGAAATGTACTGTCGGCTTGTCATGCCACTTTGATCCTTTCCTATGGTGTTTCGGTCGGTCATCATCAACAGCTCCTTGCTCGAGGTCCTGCATCACTGCGCCAGCCGGAACACGTTTCAGAATCGAGCATTCCCATCCCAACTTGATGGCCGGATCAAAGCTTTGCATAAGAGGACTACTACCGGCCAGATGCAGACCATTTGGGTGTACGGCGCGACCTCGCTGTAGGATGAGCGATAACACTGGCAGAGACAATACCTTGCGTTTGTATCGGGGTAGATCCGGTAGCGGATTTTCACGAAGGGTGGCGTCCAAAGAGAGGAAGACGTTGGAATGATCCATGAAAATGTGTACGTTTCCAGACGGGATAGCTTTCCTTGTGACCTCATCCATTCCTAGCGTTCCTACCCCGTTATCCCAAAGCACTTGAGTGAATCCTGCATCTATACCTGCAGCACTGTCATAGACCATGCTCAGGCCCGTACGGGGATCTTGAATGAAGGGTTCAAGCAGTTCCGCTTGCAAAGGAAATGTCTCCTGCAATGACCGCGCAACGGCCTCAATTCGGTCAAGTATTTCCGGTCGAGCGGGTGCAGCGAGAATGACAATCGTCGTTTCAACGGCACCTATCGTTGTCTCGGCGTCCGAAGTATCGCGGTCCACTGAATGGAGCCGGATGTTTGGTGAAGCAACGTGCCCTCGAGGGTATCGAACGGGATTGTTCTCAGTGATAATAGCATTCTTCTGCCGAAGATCGCGGAGTTGATTAGAAGTCAGGACATGATTTTGTTTGAGTCTGGAAGACGGCTTTCGAGTTGATTTATCGTTTGATATCGGTAGCAGTTGTAAAGGAGCGAAAATGGTTTGAAGCAACAAACTACGTTGCTCTTCCAGTGTCGGTTTCGGTTTGGGTAACGCTTGTATCTCAGACGTCTTGAGGTTCCTTGTAGAATGTTCTTCAATTTTGGAAAGGGTGCTTCGAAAAGGTTTGAAGACGATTTCCTCGTCCGCGTCATCTGAGTCATTGTCCTCGGACTTTTGATAGACATCCTCCTCACGAACGCCAATCTGAATAGTATTGACGAAAGCGACCTGCTCTGCGGGACGCCTATACCAACGACTGAGCCGGCGTATACTCCGTCGCACGCGATTCACTGTGGTGACCTTGCGGACCGTTCGATATTTTCGGTGTAAAGACTCGCTTTGCGGCGTTGAAGCGGCCGATTGCAGTATTGGAGAGTCTGGTGACTTTGATGTTTCCAGCTGCGAGCTTTCGGCCAACGCTTTTAAATATGCCTCCAGCATTTCCTTTCGTTCGAGGAGCTTTCGTATCGTCTCTTCCCTGGAAACGTGATCCAAGGGCGATTGAACATCCTTTAGTAGCGACTGATGTAATGGTTGTCGTGAATGGTGTAGACGGGATGGTTGAGCTTCTGCTTCGACATCGCTAGAAGGTGGTGTAAGGAGTGACACGATGCCGTTCTGAGAAGGCTTGATGATATTGATGTTATTGCTCGGCGTTTGGCCATACCGCGCATTAACTGATTGTTGGGATTGATCGTTTGTGGTGTAGTCTCCCAGAATTCCTGCAACGTGCTTCGCGGACATGATTATTGAAGCCTAATGCACAGATGCTGAAGATGGACACAATTGAGACAAAGGCAACGACAGGTAATGGGAATAAAACTCACGAACGTAAAGAGAGAAAATCAATCTACTGTTGTGGAATACAGACTAAAATACAGGAAGAACAAATGCGCCACAAAGGAAAGAGCAGGAAGGTCGAGGTCGAGGAGGAGGAAAAGGCGTCGGAATGCTAAAATGATAGTATATTATGTATTGGCAGTCCTTGGACCTCCCAGGAAAGAGTATTGCGTTCATATATGATATATCTTTGCCACTGCGAGTAGGCACTCGCTGAACGCCACTGGGCTGACTGAACAGCTGGCTGAAGGCAATCGGTGGTGCGCGATGAGATCTGACCGCTCCAGATTTGGATCCGCATCCCGTTCCGAGACAACGTGTTTCGAGTGAAATGATGTTCATCAACTTTCACCTTAACGGCAATTCGTCCGCACCCGGATGAAGGTGATGATGTTTATCCATTGAATATCATCGTCCCTATCGGCCCATCACCATCTGCATGCGCAAGAAAATATGCGTTGGACGATGCAATACGATACAAAAAGACGGAAAGGCGCCTTTGTCCACAATAGCCGATCCGACAAATAGTACAACCAATCTAGCAGACCTGATAAGGCCATCTCTTTCGTCATACAGTTGTGGCATGTTACAATGATGGGCGCTTCTCTCGACGCACCGAAAAGTATGCAATGATTTCGTCGAGAAGAAAGCGGTTCGTTATGGTGATTAAGGCCGCGTAGTCGAGGCATGCGAGGAGTTATAGCGATGTACGTTCTTGAGGACCTTGAGTTCGGATGGCGTCAGTTGTACAGCCTGCTGGATGGCATACATCGGATGTGTTTCATAGTGTTCGTCAAGTAGTGGAGACGGCCTGCCCATTCGTTGGAGTCATTGAAGCCATCGAAATGATGGAACGATGCGAGTCGAGAGGTCGTAGGCGTTTAGTAAGAGGTCTTTCCGATATGACCTGATATGAGGTTGCTGTCGGACTGGGTCGCTTGACGGGAGTTACAGCTAACTGCTGCGACGCAGGCGGTTTCTGTTCGACTGTTTTGCGAGTCTCAGCCAATGGCTGAGGGGCTAATGTTCCTGGCTGAGAGGGCGCTGTGATGGCAGTGCTGGCTGCTGGTGATTCCTTTCTCGATCCTTGCTGCCCAGTTACCGAAGACGGGTCGGGCGGACGCCGCCACCCAAAAGGCATGCCAAATGCAGGTAAAGCTTGTACTTTAAATTTACCAGCTCGTGCGAAAAACTTTGCATATGTAGAGAACTGTCAGAAGCAAGGCATATCAGCGTATGTCCCGTGCCGACAAGCCCAAGCCTGCACTCACATCTTGTATCAAGTTGGGGTTCAAGAGAACACTAGCGAGCTCATCAGGAATCGGAAGTGTCTTGGCCTGCATGGCAACCAAAGACAGGTGCAACCATAATCCATTAGCCTCTGGCTGCGAAAAGCCCTGCACCAAAGTCGCCCTCGGCAGCCCGCGGAACTCTGATTCCCTGTCTTCCAGTTTCAGCGCGCGGCAGAGGGAAGAAACGTTGACTATCGCGCAACACGCATACACGTCAGGTTGGAAAGCGAGTGAGGAACAGCTAGAGTTGTTTACTCACTGTAGTTTGTATCGATCCGTCGGTACACCGATGCATTTCCCCAAGAAACGACAAAGACAAACACATTATCAACCGGCTTGTGCGTGACGGTGGGAGGGCGAAATTCTTTGTTGACAGCAGGGGTGGCTTGTGAGATATTTTGATCAACATCCGCAACTGGAGGCGCGGCACTTGCGCCATCGGGCGAAATCTCCGAATGTGTTACAGAAACGGACGACCCTTCGGACGCGGTCACGTCCTGGTGACTTGCCGCAGCTGCATCCCGAGGAGCAGTGGCACCTGTCGAAGCCGGAGTGACCGACTTTCGAGCTTGATTCTCAATCTCAGCTGTCCTGGATTCGACCCGCTTGCTTTTCCTCGAAGCGGGTGGTAGCGAGGCCGATTTCGGGGGTGCAGTGACGGAGGCTGCTTTTCTCGTGATCGGTGTACACTTGACCATGGCCCGAGGTCGAATGGCAAACCGAGGAACAGCTTTCGATCCCTGGGGCAGCTTTGGGTCGTCATTCCACGCGGTCGGAAGTCGACTCGCAAAAGATCGACCAAGCAGAGGTGCGTCGGGCAGTTTCGAGGCCGAAAACAAGTCTGGCGGTCGTACGATAGTCAGGACACTTGGATCAACGGACATTGGCACGGCCTCGAAGGGATCATCAGCTGACATGGACTTGACCTCGAAATCGGTTTCCATCGAGCTGCCACGCGTCGTTGCTATCGACTCAGAGAATGGGTCGGTCAACGGCGAGGAGTCGTCGGCTTCATCGATGGCCATAAAACGACCCTCTTCCGCCCACGAGTAGAGCATTGCGTCATCCACCTCCTTGATCCCGATTTGATCGTCTTCCTCTACCGTTATCATTGGCATGTCCACATCGGGTCTTGATTCCGACGGAAGATGTGTATTGTTTCGCCCCTCCACGTCAACGCCATCTCGAGTGATTCCGGATCGTTTGGCATGTGTATTGGGAATTAAAGTACCACTCGTCTCGATAGGAGAGGTACGATTGTCGCTTCCAATAGGCACGCAACTCGCTAAACTCGGACCGGTAGCTGCAAACAGAACACCTGTACTTTCACCAAGCAGGTCATCTAGTTCCGACATTCCAACGCTCTCGGGTCCTAGATGTGGACCATCTTGTTTGATTTCGAAATCCTTTGCATTGTGCAGGTGGCGAGTAGGTGGACTATCACTGCCATTGCGATCTTCGAAAAGAGAGAGCTCTTCCGGGTCAATATCGATGTAAGACATCTGGCTCTGCAGATCGGACAAGAAGTCGAGTTCGTGTATCGACATTGAGGTCGCGCCGGTATCGACTGATGCTGCGTCGCAAGGCGGCGTCAGTAATGAAGGATTCTTCCAGGATTCTGCACGACTACTAGTCGAGTTTGGCGATGAAGGCGGACTTGCGCCACCAAGGGTTGGCAGGCCAAGGGGTATGCTGGAAGGCTCTCTGCTACGCACGAAAAACCGGGGAGCGCGCGGTTTAGTTCTGATGTGCGTTGTCGTATACCTTGGCCCGTGAAGAACTGCATCATCCTTGGTAGCGTCAGGCGCGCCGACATTGACAGGCAGCAGTCCTCCCAACATCCGAACGACGTTGGCGAGAGATTGGTCAGTCACCTCTTTCAGGTCCCGGACGGGTTCGGCAGAGGTCTCTCTGTCAGACGTCACAGACAGATCCCGCTGGTATGGCAGATCCGCTAGGAGAGCCGAGTCGGTCGATGACACCGGGGTTGTTGCGATAGTATCGAAGTCTTCTTCGACGAGTTCGGGAGGTTCCGCAAACAAAGCTTGTTGCTCTTTCCACGATAGGCGATAGTTGGGAACCCCTTCAGTACCCACCGTTTCCGCACTGTCACTCGCGACATCCTCCATTACGACATCATCGTCCTTACTGTGATGAGAAGCGTCCGAAGCAGGCGTATCATCGAAAGGGAATGTGTAGGAGGTGGTTCTCGTGCCTTGTTCCCACTGCACAGGCCCGAGTGGGTTGTTGGGGAACAGAGTAATGTCCGAGCCAGCCGAACCAATGGCATGCGGTACTGCTAATATCTCGTCCTCACGCTTGTGCATATCTGCACCGGCGATAGCAGAGGGGTCGAGCAGAGTTGGAGACCGCTTTGGCGAGATTCTGCCGCGCTGCTCCTCCGTGTCAAATTCACTATCCGTCTCTGTATGGAATGCATTGTCGTCAGACTCGGAAAACGAATCGAAATTGCTGTAAAAGGCGAATGCGGACTCGTCGCCTCTGCAGTCATCAGCAGATGAATCAGCATCGGAAGACTCATCCTGCTGCTCATCGCTATCCGATTCCGCGCTGGGGACGACTTCTCGAAAGGACGCGCTTGCTTCTTCGTCGGATAGTGAAGCCGCTTTACTGCTCCTACTCGCATCCCGATCAGACCTAGGGCGGAGTTTTGGTCTTGATTTCGTCGCAGCTTCGGGCATGACCTGCTTCGAGATATCAAACGGAGGTGCTATAGGCACCTTTCGCATTTGCTGTTTGGGTTGTCCGGCGGGAAGGTCGCGCTCAGCTTCTTCTGCTGTCATACCGGGTGGTTAGTCCAAGCCTAGTCCAAGCCTACGATGAATACCGGAGGAAGAGAACTATTACTCACTCTGCTTCAATTTTGCAAAGGGACTTTCCCACCGTGAGGAACCATACTCTCCTTCTAGATACCAGAAAACGCCCTTGGGGCCGTGAAGAGCGTTATGCCGGGTCACGACATCGGGATGAACGCCTGGCATCAAATACGCCTCGGTAACATGACCTTGTAGTGTATGTTTGCCAAGCAACGACTTCCGTCCTAAAGCCGACCCATTGGCTACTCGTCGTTGATAATTACGGATAGCATTGGAGATAACAGAAGATGTTATCGTCGGACTAGAAGCATAGAAGTGTCAGATACGAGCCGCTTCCTGAGAACAACTCCGTAACTTACGCCCCCTGCGGCCAGTCATACTTGACGCACACCTCTGCTATATCAGCAGCACTCATCGCTTTGTTGCTTCCATCGTGCAAGGCTCCACACGCAGCCATCAAAAGGATGTCTTGAAGATCACTTGCAGTCAAGTACTCATTGGGTTCCGCGCCTGTTCTGTTCGGTGGAAAGGGTATGATTTGGCATTGTTGCTGTGGTGCGAGGACATTCAGGCGTATTCGAGGGCTTGTAACGATGGAAACAGCTGAAGTTGGTGTTTCCGGCAGACTGGTATTGTTTCGTCTCAGGCTTCGAGCGTTCAAGCTGCCTTTTAATTCTGATTCGCATGCCTGTGGCGCTTCTCGGCGCCGTCGCGGACTGACTGCTAATGAGCCCAACGACACATCGGACTTTGTTGACTTCGCAAGCGATGGAGATTTCACCGCAAACGAGGGTGTCGCAAGCGACGGCAATTTCTCGGCAAGCGAAGAAAGAATACGCGATAGCGATTTCCCGCCATGCCTGGGAACCGCATGTGAGGGCGATTTCACAGCGATTAGGGATGGCTGTGAGAGCGGACTCGGGTGCCAACCCGATGGCCCGGCTTCAGCGTTTGGCGTAGTTGGACGTACTGCTGGTTCCTCTAGGGGTTTCCTACATGACTTCTTGAAGATATGGCTGAGCGGCACGTACTCCTTCTTGTCTGTTGCTTTCCGCACGCGGGTTCCTCTTCGGACCGAATTCGGACTCTCTACATTCTCTGTCGTCGTACTGTCCTTTCGGCGGTTGCGAGGCGAGATTCCAGGAGATTCAACAGTCGATTGCTGTGATCCGCTTTGTATTTTCCGTGCAGTAGGCGTCCTGAAATCAGGCAATATACACCAATCGTCTTCCGTCTCGGGAGGGTTTGTTCTTTCACGGGAAAGAACTTCCTGTGGTTGCCTCGGTAGTTTCTTTTCCACGCGCTGCTCGTCCAAGACGTGTATATCCTGATCGCTTCTACTTTCTCTGGGACTTGTCGGCAGATCGCTCGATCCGTCTTCAAACATCGTTGCGCGAACTCGAGCTGACACACCTCCCCTACGTCTACCACTTGGTCGCTCAAACGGTCGGCGTGGGGCGGCGCTCAATATTGAGAAGGAGTTTGATGTGGCGGATGATAGAGAAGCACGCATCATGGATTCTCTACGCTCTGTTGGTATTGGTGTCGAGGGTGAACACATTGGATAACTGGGCTCACGTTGGTCCGATGCTTCAGACGCCGCCACCCTCTGCTTTCTGTTTCGAAGTCCGATCCTCGATGCGATTGGCGGGCTGACAGATCTTGCATTCGACTGTGAGGTATCATATGAATAAAGTTGGCTCGATGATTGGCTTGGACTGCGTGAACGGCTTTCCAAGGCCGCTGCAACAGTTTCCCGTACTGCTCTCGAATCGGCCTCGTCAGAGATGGAAACAGCCCGAGAGCTGGTTCCATCGGCTTCGATGGCTTCGGGTATCACATTGAGTTGCATAGCCTCTTCTCCCAGTGGAAGTGAAATCGCAAGGCCCGAGTTATCGTGCAAGAGTTCATCCAAGTCCTGCCATTCCATCGTACTAGGTACTGGCTGTTCCATCCGTGACATGAAGCGCGAAAAAGCATCCGATGGTACCTCCTCGGAATTGACCTGCAACGCCGGGGATGCATGATGAGATGGCAAGTATATCGAGGCCTCGTTCATGTCTTCCAGTTCCGGGCCGTCTGCCCATTCCGATCCACCGTCAACCTGCTTTAACGCGGATGGACTACTGAGCACCAACGTGTCTTCGTCGCACTCCATCTGTATGGTATGGTCGCCATCATCCGTCCGCATAGGCGAGCAAACCCGTGCGAGAGTGTCATCCTCCTTTCTAAACACCTCCTCTGTATTTGGCGTATATGGCTCGGGGGAGAGCGGCGAAAAAGGCTGTTGGAAGCGCTTGTCGAAAGGTATTGTTTGGACCACCTGTTCATCCTCTATTATTGGCCGTTTTCGCCTTCTCGGCCTAGGTCGTGTCGGTGATGTGGTGCCGACATTCAGTTCCTCGTATACATGCTCGACAGGCGTCTTTGCCAAAGCCGTCGAAAACGTATCATGAGGATCGTTCTGAGTGGATGCCAAGGTGCTAGCCTCTACAGGAGGTGACCGAGAGCCGTTTCGTGGTGGCCTTGACTGAGCTTGTGACAGCCTTCCAGATGAAAAGATTTCACCTATCAGCTCTATCGAAGCAGACCGGAGCGGTGTGGCCGGCGACGAGGACAAGCAAATTGGTTGGGCGTCATCGTCGCTGTCCGAGGTCAAGTCGAGCGTGAGGTCGATGGCTTCGGCACTCCTGTCGGGCGACATGAGAGCCCGGTACTTGTGGTCGAGTTGTAATGGGATCGATGAGACCTCTTGATATCGATCTCCTTTCGTGATGCATGAAGTTATACCATTTGCGTCGGTACTGCAAGCCAAAGTTACCACCGTCATGCCTTCCATTAATCGCTGGCTCAGTAAACAACCAGCAGGGACTGTCTACTCACTAGAAAATGACCCCTCACGCTCGTTCGAGTGTTGCTCTCACTTCTACCGACTTTCCATGTACGCCTGTACTGCCTCAATGTGTTACCGAACTGAGTTTGCTTGTCGATGCGAGGCCGAGTATCAGTATCTTCACTCAAAGCTGCGCTGTCATGGTTTACAAACTGACAAGACCAAGATGATGCCTACAAGCGGAGTACCAAAAGTTCAGTGTTCTTGCTTGCTTCGGTTGCTTCGGTTCTTGTCGATCTTCTAACGTGACTGTCAAAACATACAGCTCGGCATTGCGGGCACAGAGAAGACGCTAAATAGCTCAAAAAAGCTTCACGAAATCGGGGCGAGAATACGAAATTCATCAAGTATTACCTAATGTTGTCCAAGATTTGCGCCTTTCTTTGGCTCCTGTGCTATCCGAGCGCAGCCGCTCTCGAAACTCCTTGCAAACAAGCATTCTTTCTGTGGACCCTCTCAATCCATCTCCGACTCTCAACGTGTACATACATAAGCCCACGACTCTCATACGCTCTTTCTGTCGTTCTCGCGCGTTCTCCCTCTCCTCCCACGGACCAGAACAGCACCCCGGCGCAGGTGTTTGCTGTCTGACGGAGAGTGACCCCCTCACGAGGGTTCTCTCCCGTTCCGACGAGGCTCGTCTGGTGTTCATCATGTTTTTCATGAAGAAACTTTCCCACACGATTCACCTTCATCCATCCTATTTTGGTCCCAAGATTCAAGAAGTCATTTTGCAGAAGCTGTATGCCGATGTCGAAGGTACGACCAATGGACGATATGGGTAAGCATTGCTTTCTCTTTTCAACTCTTCTTTTCTGATTCGATTATCCCTCTCCTCCAGATATGTCGTCGCTGTGAATAGTATAGACAACCTGACGGACCTGCAGGCGGGAAGCCGGGTTTTGTACGGTTCTGGTGACGCAGAGTTTACCCTTCAGTATTCGGCCATCGTCATGAAGCCTTTCAAGGGTGAAGTTGTTGATGCCATTGTGGACAAGGTTGGAAAGGTAGGGACGATGTCAAATGATCTGCCTCTACTGTCGACTGATATTGATTCTGCCCTACCAGCTCGGATTCTTTGCGTATCTAGGACCTATGCAAATTTTCGTGTCCACCTTTGTAAGCGTCATTTCCTGTTTTCTGATAAGCTTTCAAGTTTCCGTTCCTGCCAAACAGAGATGGTGTGGTTATTGGGTGATGACTCATTTAGCATAGGGACATCTTAGCCTCAGGGCAATGATGTTTTATGTAACATAGATCCATCGTAGTAGATTGGTATCGTCAAGTCCTGACAACAACCTACACGTCTCTGATTGGCGGGTGCACCGGGGGCTTGGACTGAAACACTCCACATGACGCTGATTTCCGTTCCTGCTCCTCGTAGTATATTCCCGATGACCTTCGTTTCCAGCCGGAATCCAACCCTCCTTCGTTTGTATCCGATCAAGCAGGCGAGGTAAGTCTTCACCTGGTACTATGCATGTATCACATCATGCTCATTCTACCCTGTCCTTCTGCAGAGCATTAAACGAGGAGCAAAGGTTCGGATCCGACTGATGGGTATTCGAACGGATCAAACCGAATTGTTTGCTATCGGCAGCATCAAGGGTGATTTCTTGGGTCTCCTTGACCAGTAATAGCAATAGATTGAAGACGACTTGCTAGCGCAGTCGATAACGACTAGACGGCCAGCTGCCAAGGGGTAGACTGGACATGGAATGCATGCGACATCATCGCAGTCGCGCACGGGCAAAACAAACAAAAGTTGTATATAATGGTGACTGCGGTCCAAAACAATGAAAACAAATTCAAAAAATTCTTCCAGGATTCCATCATGACGTGTTACATCCTGAACCATATATACAACCTGAGATCGAGGACAATCATACAATTGCGAACGCTTCGACGGCTTCAGCACTTTTACTGAGTGCACCTGAGGACGCGATTTCCACAATGCAAACTCCAGCCTACATAGCTGAAGGACAGACCACGGATAGAGTGATCAGTCAACAATCATACGAGGTAGACTGAAGCCGAACGTACCAGTGCAACACCCTTGTTGAGGAGGAGCATAGGGATCTTCCCCCTTTTGCAGAGGTCCCCAAACCGAGGGAAGGAGTGTATCTCGTGTAGCCTTGCAGTACCGTATCAGTCTATTACGCAACAACACAGTCATTAATCAGTCACCGAGCCTGATGCGTCACTATGGACAATCAGGAAGGGAATACTCACGACATGCTAGCCTCGCTAACCCTGATTCGTGGTCTGGCCAAGTCTTCCCGAAGTCGCTGATTGTGTTCGGTCAACCGACGGAGCTTGAGCTCCGACATGGATTGTTTGTGTGGTCGAGAGTACATGATGGTGGTTTGTGATGGTGTTGCGAGTCTTTGTGTCCTGGTAATGTTTTGGTACTGCTCGTCTTCAATGTGCGAACGTCGATATATATAGAGATCCTGGGGCAGTGGATGAATACGTTGATGCGTTGATGAGGTTGTCGACGGAAGGTTATGCTTGGCTTTTCGAATGAAGGTGTTGATGGAAGAATTCCAGAGGCACTGATCTGCAGTCAATCAATCAACTGAAAGCGATCGCATAAAGTGGAAGGATGCCGTTGTGTGATCAGAGTGGTAAAGTGGTAATCCAACAGGCTATCGAGCTGGCTGGAAACACTTTCTCGACAGCGACCTAGTCCTAATCTTTCCTAATCGTGCAGAAGGCTGAATAGTAGCTCGATCATCGGAGTATGTGAGTGCCTCGACCCAGCTTCCTAGCCTCTTCTTCTAGGTTGTACGACTGTTGCTCAAGTTTCTATTGTTCTCGTTTTGGTGGCCCTTGGTGGCTGATGATGCTGATCCCGTGAGCTCCGGGCGCCGGCGGATGCAAAACATAAAACAGGGGAGATCGCCAATCTTGTCTTGTCGTCCAGCAGCGTCCTCTTCCTATATATGCCATACCTTGATCCCTCTTGCGCCAACAGTCAGCAAGAGTCCAAAATTATGACCCAACGATGAGTTGCTGGACTAGTCGGAACCCCGCCAAAATTTCGTCCTTCGACCACCTTGCGCAAGAGAAAGGCCGCCGGCGGAAATATCATCATGTCCGACACCTCGTCGCCGTTGACGGCAATGTCGTCACCTCTCTCGGAACTTGACGAACCGATTAGTAGTCCTGAACCCTTTTCGCTACCGCCGCCTTTGCCCTACATATCGTTGGAGAACGCTGTTCAACCTGAACACGACCTCCTTTTTCCCGTTTCGCTGTCACGCGCCTCTGATTCGATAGCTGAGCTCCAGCCCATAGAGCCTCCGATACCCACCGAAGACGCTGATATTGAAGCATTATTCCAGGATCGACCTGCCGAAGAGGAAGAAGACGATATCATCCTTCTACCTGAAGCTCCAGCTCCCATCGCGAGCGTCATCGATCTTGCCATCGAACCCGAGCTTGTTCGTCATGGTAATATTACGGAATTACGCTGGGCAGCTGGCCCGGGAATGGAAGACGATCTGGTGGTAGAAGTCGATGAGAATGGCTATGAAGTTGCGAGGAACACAGTCGACTTGGAGGTTGAACCTGTCGTAGAGGTTGATGCGAATGATGATGATCTTGTCGTTGAAGGTCAAAAGGGTGTGCGCTCTCTGCTGGATTGCTGTCGTGGCAGTAAGTCTTCCTTGTCCAGGCTTCAACGATGTGCCGCTAACCCCCGATGCGATGCGCAGTTATGATGCGGTGTGCCGCTCGCTACGATGACATCGGAGACCTTCAATATCAACAGCATCCTCTATTTTTCAATACCATGTCCGCGAAGCAGCTTGAGGAGATAGAAGCGAATTCTCCAGTACGTGTTATCGTGGTTGAATATGTGAGCAGAGTGTCTTGCTAATCACCTTTGATCTCCAGAGCATCAAAGATGATACAGATCGTACGTATTTCTCTGGATCTCGCAACGGTCATGAACCGATCTAACAAGACTATGCGCTGCAGACCTTTGGAAACGATTCGTCATGCAGAAAAGCCTTGTCGCCTATAAGAGCTATGACGACAGCCGACCTCCCAAATCTTGGCGAAAGGTGTACAAGGTGAGTATGTGACCGTCAAGCCGATCAGCGCACTCACTAACTGTGCTATACCCATACAGCGGTTACTGCGGGAGGAAGAGAGAAAGATGCTACAAGCAGCAGAAGAAATGAAGGCTCGATACGCAGCAGAAGAGATGGAGAAACGCGCCAAGCGAACTCAAATCACAACTGCGACCCTGAACGATCTTGGATATCGACGAAAGCCCGCTGCAAACATAGGGACCAGTCGAGGCAAGGCGACATCATTGTTGGGCAAAGTCCGGGAAAAGACTGTCCAAGATCGAAAATTCCGCGCTCCACCATCAATCCAGGCGATCCCTCGGTCGACTATTGAAAGCCTTGTTTTCCCTACTAGTGGACCTTTTGCAACGCTGGGCGCCTTTGAGCCAACATCGAGACCAAAGACTGGTGTCGGGTCATCGAAACGCCCGGACCTGCCCGCCCCCGCCTTTCTCAACCCGAATCATGTCATTCAACAGACTATTAGTCAAGCATCAGCAGCCAACAACATGGCCAAACAGAATGGGATCGTCGCTTCAACGTCAAAAGTTGTGAAACGTGCGGCCACGCCAGACGAATCAGACGAGGACGAGGTCGTTTTCGTTGCCGCATCGTCGAAACCGAAACCAAATTCAACGAGTCCAAAAACAACTCCGGTGCGGAAGAGGAAGAAACCTCCAGACGACGCAGACATATCAGAGGATCCTCCACAGCCAGTCAACATGGACTTTTTCAGCGTTCCGATGACTTCCGCATCCGGGTCTCGTCAACTGGTACGAAAGATATCAACACCGCAGCGGGGCACAGTAGACCAGCGCGTCCTTGTAAGCGCCAGCCGTCCGGGAAGCAGCATGGAACAACAGCAAGGGAACATGGCGCCAGGTAGATCGGCGTCCGGGAGTGGCCTTTCGGGAGAAGGTGTGCAGAGAAGCGTGCAGTCGCCTTTGTTTGTGCCAAAGCGACGTAAAGTATATTAGTGGAGGATGGGGTTCTCTGGGTCTGCGGTTTCACGTGTTGTATTTGGAGGATACTGGATTGGTTGTAAAGACGAAAATATGGCATCATAATGACAGACAAACAGATTCCCAAGGTTTCTCGTGGATGCCTTGTAGAACGTAGAGGGCGGACTGCTGATCATGTTAGAACAGCTGTAAGAACGGAAACGGAAAGTTGACCTCCGATCTCTGGTATCCGAATCCGCGACGAGGAGCTTGACGAGGTCATTCGGCTAGGAATATAATACGGTATAGGGTGACAACGAAAGAGTCTATTCGAATCTCGAGGTGATGCGGGATCATTCCAGCGGTACTTTCTAACTTTCCTTTATTACTTGAAGCTTACTTGACCCGCGACCCGCGAACATGACTCGTTTTTCTGGCGCATCCAGCTGCGCATCCCGCCGGTCGGTCAGCGAGATGATGGCCGAAATACGCTCCCGCCGTCGGGGCTAATCATTCCTACTTACCAAGTGCCCCGACCCCACAAACACAACAAATAGTTTGAATACCTCTATCCGCGACCTGGTTGCTGCGTCCGATTCTAGTACATTTCAGGTTTGATCGGCCTTCACAGCCTCGCGTTTCAGCTTGTTCGGCCTTGGGCTGAATGATATACTCGAGTTGTATGGTGAAGAAGATATCAACGTCCTCCCCAGAGTAATCGTCAGCAAAGAATCTCGACATCGTCATCCCAGCCAGCCATGGTCGGCTTCACGGGATCACTAGATCCATCTTCACCTCCGCCATCCTCGCTCGTACAACTACCTCCTATCGCCTCGGCCGCCTCTCCAACCATGGAGGGCACCACTCCGCAAGGTCAATCAGCATATTATGACGAGGATCAAGTACAAACACGCTTGCTCTTGTCGCATTACGACTCTTCCCTCGCCGCTCAGGGCAAGCTCCCACCCATGTCACGGATCAACCCGGAGATGGTACAGAGGAAACCGCCGCCGCCACTTAGGTTTGGGTTGAGAAGTCTTGCTGGAAAAGTGACTGGGTCAGGAAATAGTACACCCCGAGGTGAATCAGTAGGATCGCAGAGTAGAAGACGGAGTCCTCAACGCTACGATCAACAACAACAACGGACGGAAACACCATCTTTGCAAAGAGAATCCGCCGGGAAGAATAGCAAATCCGAGCGAGTCCCGGATGTTGTTTTCCATCCGGATCGAGAGAATAATGATTTGACACTGGACGACCGTAAAGCCCTCGGTGCTCAAAAACTGGACGATCAACTAGCGCCAGGCCCGACATCTGGTGCAATGACGACCGCATACCATGCAGCAGACTCGGAAGATGACGAGGATGCTCAACGGGACGATTCCGAGGGGACGAGTGAGACCGCTCGTGGTCTGATACGCTGGATTTATGATAATTGGTATGATTTTGGGTGGATGATTGGTCGAAAGAGCTTTGATATCGGATGGAGTCTGCTCAAGTTTGGGGTGAAAGGTGGCCCGAAAAAGTCGTGGGGGATTGAGTGAGTGGTTCATTCCCAAGATCTTATGGTGTCACTCGCGCTCATTGCCATTCAAATTGCCCCCAGAATGACCCTAGTAGCTGCCATCATGCGGAATCTTTCAGCGCACTCTTCCCTGGCGGATATTGTACGTATCTTCGTCAAAACATCTTGCCCTGCTTCTTTTTACCACGACTGACGGTCTCTATGTCCAGACCCTTGTTCGAAACTTGATTTCCATCCACCATCTTCTTCCATTACCGCCAGACGCAATAGTCACTCCTATCACCTTCACGATCCGAAAACGCGGGAAACATGAAGCGTTGCAAGGGTTCCTGAGGTTCGCCCGCCGTATGCCACAGTCTATCGAGGTAACCTTTGACTTACATTGCTCTCGCTATAGTGAATTGGACGCTATGAATACTGGCAATCGGGAACTATCGGGTGAATGGGTCGTCAATAAAGATGTCTGGGCTCGGTTGAAAGCAAAGAAGAAGGAGCGGGATAGGCAAAAGGCGGCGGAGAGGGAACGACGGACGCGGGGTCAGCCGTCTTTAAAGCGTGGTTCGTCACATGGATCGCCGAGGGAAGGCGAAAAGATCATTTACTACATCCACGGAGGTAAGTCCTTTTCGCATATGTAAAAGTTCAACACCAACTGATTCTTTTGCTGGATGTTTGCAGGCGCTTACTATGTAGGTCAAGCAGCGACCCATCGATTAATCACAATCGCGTTGAGCAGAGCGTGCAACGCCCGAGTATTTGGTAAGTGTATGCATTCTTCATGCGTAGTACTCCTGAGCTGACCCCTTGATCACTCGTCACAGCCATCAATTACCGACTGGCACCAGAATCCCGGTTCCCTGAGCCTTTGCTCGACGTCGTCTACGGGTATTTCCGCCTGGTCGAGTCTTTAAAGATCGATCCCCAAAATATCGTGAGTTTCAGCTGCCTTCAACTTCTCCGTTGTCGATATTCATCCTTTTCATTCATAGCTGGTAATGGGTGATTCTGCCGGAGGTGGACTCAGTCTAGCACTATCGATGTACCTCCGAGATGCAGGATACAAGCATCTACTCCCGCGAGGACTCGTGCTCATGAGTCCCTGGGTGGACTTGACCATGTCGTGCGGAAGCTGGGATGAGAATGCGCCGTATGATGTTGTCCCTCAGCCCGGTCAAGGTGGTAAGTAAAGGTGGATGTCCAAACTTCGATACTTGACTGACATGCAGTTTCGGACAGACCATTTGAACCCGGTTGCTTGTTATCTTGGACCGGAAGGGATCAAGCAGTATCTGACCCATCCATACGCGTCACCCTTGTTCGGAGATTTCCACGACCTGCCTCCGATGTTGATTCAAGCGTGAGTATTCGCCATACACCGAGGAAGCAGTCGCTGATACATCACCTTGTAGCGGAGATTCCGAGGTGCTCCGAGACGAGATTACGTTACTCGCACACAAGGCCACGTTGGCGGGAGTCAAGATCAAGCATGAACTGTATGTCGACCAGGTCCACGTCTTCCAGTCGTTCCCATTCCAAGCCGCCGCGGGCGTTGCTTTCCGATCGATCGCAAAGTTTGCCGCCAGTCTGCGAGAGCCTGTCCCGCGAGTTCAACCGGAAACGACGGCAGATGCCGCTGCTCAACCAATGAATCTGGGCCCTTCATCGCGCTCAGCCTCCAAGGATATGGTCAGTCGATCGGTCACTCCCACGGATATCGATACGGTTGCCTCGGAAATGGAACACGGGCAGACCAAACTCGTCAAAGGTGACGGCACGGAAATCGACATTGATTTCTCGGATGGTGAAGCAGGGATCGAAGGCGCTCAGGTACCACCACCGCAGTCCCGTCAGCCGACAAGTCTACCTGATACCCCTCAGACTACAGACTTGCAGACGTCAAGCGATCACGAACCGCAATCCACAAAGCCAATAATGCGTCGTGCGTTTTCGTCCTTTAGCAGGGCCAAGGCGCCCTCTGGAATATCGACATCATTCCAGAAACCTGTAGATGGGATCCGGACGACACCACCGTCTCCCGAGCCCGTATCTCCAGCCATCAAGAGCGCTTCGGCGGCATCCACACTGCGAACTCCTCGGCGCTCCCGACATCCGAGCATTTCCGCCCAGCTCACCCTCTCCCCAGCAAAGCCCACTACCCGGCTCCGCTCTCAGAGTCATGCGGATATGGTGCAGCTCGTGGAGACGTACAATCGAGCCGGCGGAGCCAACCAGACCATGCTATTTACCCCGTCCAATGAACTGTCCACGTTTGATTTCCCTTCCACGTCCACAAGTGGCAAGACAGGAAACGGTTTACAATTGGACATTACCGAGTAGTTTTCATGTCGTGCGGCGGGTTCCGTAGCTTCAGACAGGATCGTTTCCTCATCAGAATTGTATTTATGCATTTCCGACATGAATCAAGTTGTATTCCATTAGGCAAAAGCTCGCATCGTATAGTCTATCATATGAATCAATGTATCACACTACGTACGTCTTGCACCGGAGGCAACCACTTTCGCACACGAGGGCCTGCATCTGGCACCGCTTCCTCTGCGCCCTCTGCTCGCGTATACGCCTCGATTCTTGCAGCGAGGAACTGACATGCCGCCTGTATGGGGACCACCATCAGTATAACAAACCAGCGGTTACAGAAAACCGGACTCACCTTGTGCAACTCGGTGAGCTTTTGCTGTTGCGGCCCTTTGGCCCGTCTGCTCAGTAATTGAAGTTCTACAGCTTGGAAATCATGTCGCGCCGATTCAAAAGACTGCTGGATCTCCCTCCGCAAGGCATGTGACTGCGGTTCGGCAAGTAAGTGCGATGAGCCAGAAGACGAGCCCAAAGCGGACTCACAGGCATCTTTTCGACCTGCTCGTAAGCCGTCATATATTCCATGTATGACGGGCTCAGTGGTTCACCGGCGTCATCAACCATTGCGGAAATGAACGGTCTAAACCGGTACTCGAACACTGCTCTTCGTCGGGTCTTTACTGTTAGACCACTCGAGAGGGATGCATTGCTCGCGCTCTTCTCCTTTAACCAATTCGAGGACGTGAACACCTGTTTTCGCACAACGGAAAGCGAGGAAAAGCTTTAGTAGACCCAGGTAAGGTAGCTGTCTGCGAAACGGTTACGTACGAGGAACAAAGCATTGGCAACCTCGGTCCACGCACGAGCCCATACCGTCCGCCAACTCCCTCCACCCCTTGCTACCCCATCCGCCACCTCTTGTCCCATACGTAAGCGATCCCGTGCAACACGCGAAATAAACCAATACATCCACCCGTACTCGTCCTCGCCCTCCCGACCCGGGGTAATCAAATCAAGATCAAACGTGCCCAACAACGCATCGAGCAATGTATCCCCATACAACGCCCTTAAGGCGGGTTGTAGAGCCGGGAAAAGACGGGTGAGCGCGGAGGGCATCTCGTGTGCCATGGCGAGCCACCGTCGTGCACAGAGTGGGAGTTGACGGTACTGTCGTGCTCGGTTCTGGCTTCTATCGTGGATATCTAGTCGGATGTTCTACGTCACGCGCGCGCGACAAGCCGCCGGGTTAGTGTGATGCCTGGATGGTATGAGCGAGCGGGACGGGAGAGGAACGTACATCGGAAAGATGGTAAAAGAACCGACGGACGGCTTCAATCATCTCGAAACCTGCACCGCTATCAGCAACGGATGCGACGCTATACAGCACCCGCTCAAGATCAAACTCCTCGACCCAGGCATGCGTCTGCATCCACTGCGCCAGGATGGTGGGCTGGTCGTCGTACCCTGTCGTCGTCGTCGGGGAGTAATCACCTTGCGCCGGAGTCATCTACCGCGGGAAAGAAGTCAGACGAGGTTGGTCTCGGACGCGCTGAAAAGCAAGAGCGACGGGAGAGAGAGAGAGAGGGGGGGACGTACAACCGACCAAGAAAGACAAGATCTCACCACCGCCGGCATCTCCTCATTTTCCTGCGCCATCCCCCTTCCCATCCCCATCCCCAACATGGAAAACACCCACACCCCCTCTTCCCGCTCCCCCCACCGAACCTCTTTCAACTCACCCACGACCGCCAACCCATCCACCATCCTCCCCATCCGCTGCGCCACCGTCTCCGCCGCCTGTGGAACGAATGTCGGGACGGGGGGCATGGATTGGCGGAATAACCGGGCGGAGTGGGTGTCGAATGAGCGGGTTACACGCGGGAGCGGGTGCGGTGGTCCGTACAGGCGTGGGAGGAGTCCTGTTATGCTGGTGGTGGTTGAAGGTGCAGGGACGGATGGAGGTGGTGTGCCGGTGACGCAGGTTACTAGGTTATAGAGTAGTGTCTATCCAAACCGGGGGATGGTGGTTAGCTTTTTTGAAGGGAACTGTACCCGGCGGGTATGTAACAAGGAGATGGAGAAGGAGACGACGACAACGGACGGACGGACGGACGGACGGACGGGACTCACGTATCGCATCTGTAAACGAATCCACAGCTGTTCTTTTATCCCATCGTCTACCCATCCATCCATCCATCCGCGAACAGTGGTCAGATGTCAGCTCTTTTGATCACTTCAAGATACACGACACGGCGCGTAAGACCGGGAAGGGGAAAAAAAGGGTTTTGACAGACGAGAAAAGGTACGGATGTCCCACCATCCGGCGTCATACGGGATGCCTGCCTGCAAACATGATGCCCTTCTCCTCCCTTGAGCGACCCAGATTAGTACATCACGCCATTGACTGCGCACTTCACTTTTGCTTGAAACGCCTTCCACCTACCCGCTCGACAGACCGACAGCCCGACAGACCGACGGACCGACGAATGGTTCGCGCCATGAATGTGTACATGCTTGCTCTCCAGGTCGTTCCCTGCCCTGCCCTGCCCTGCCCTGCCCTGCCCTGCCGTACATGGGCCGAAGCGCGCATCTGCATCAGGTCTCTGCTTCCCCGTGCTCTTGCGGCTCTTGGACCGGGAAATAAAAACAGGTATTCCTGGCTCCTTGTGGTGCTCGTACTCGTACTCAAGCCCAAGAGTTCCTGACTGGGGATTGCTACGAACGAGAACCGGGTCTCCCCCAACGACGACGACGACAGCGACGACGGCAAAGAACTCTTGGGTTCCCATTATCGTATGCATTCATTCATGGGACCTTGTGGAAAGGAAGGAAAAGGAAAAGGAAAGGGAGGAGAGAACGAGAACGAGAACGAGAACGAGAACGAGAACGAGAACGAACAGAGAAGAACAAGGCCAAGGAGAAGGCGAAGGAGGGAAAAGAACTAGGAAAAGGAAGGAGAAGGAAGGGAAAGGGAAGAAAAAAAGGAAAAGTCTCACCATACCTATCTCCATCCCCTGCACGGCCTGTACAACCCCTCCCAACCTCCTCAACACACTCTCCACCTCCACCTCCACCTCCACCTCACCCCCATTCTCACCCCCCACCCAAAACTCCTCACCCTCAGCCCACAGACCAGCAGTATCCCCCATCCAATCTTCCCCCTCATACATCCCCATCCGGGTAACTAGCTCGGACCAGGAGTAGGCGAGGGAGAGGTTGTATGCGTGTAGGTAGGGGAGGAGGATTGTTTCGAATAGGGGTGGTGGGGCGGGTGCGGCGGGTGCGGGTGAGGGTGAAGGGTGGTCGTGGTGGTGGTGGTGCAGGCGGAGTGTCGGGAGAAGGCGGAAATGACGGGATGTGAATACGGTGGGTACGAGTGGCCAGCCGGTGTTGAATAGCATCTGGGTTGAGTGGGTACGTGCGTGCGTTGGTGCGTTGGTCAAGGAGGCAGTGAAGGGCGGCAGGGGAAGGTGAACGTACCTCGTTCTCTACTAATCGATCAATACAGCCACACACCTCTTCAAGCGTCATCCCTTCCTCCTCTCCTTCTCCTTCTCCTATCCAAGGAACCTTGCCCAAACCATCACCCGCATCCGCATCCGCATCCCCTACACTCCCGATTTGCACAACCCCAGCATCCATCCGCGGATCCATGACCGTCAACGCATTCATGGCATCCAACATGCCTAGACTGGGTTGTTTGACGAGTTGGCCGGCTGAGGAGGGGGGCAGGAGGAGGCATGCGTGTTGGAATTGGTGGGTGATGTTTGTTAGGCCCGGGAGGAGGGGTGGTGGTGGTGGGGAGGACATGCTGTGTGGCGAGGGGATAGGAGGTGGAAGATGCCAAGGGAAGGAGAGGAGAGGGGTTGATAACGTAAAGATAACGTGGCTATTAGGAGTTAGGAGGTAGAGAAGAAGACGGTCATGTGTTTGCTTCCGCGTTTGGGTGCGTGCGTGCGATCGAGCGACGAGACGAGGAGAATCGTCATTTCGTTTGTGTTTGAACAAAACAGAGAAAAGTTAGGCGGCCCCTTTCTTCCTTCATTTCCTATCCATCCCTCCTCCCACCACTCGAATACAATGCCTCCCTCCACCTCCACCACCACCACCCCTACCCTCTCCCCAGAAACATTCAAACACCTCCTCAAAAAACTAGTCCAACAACCGACCACCTTCTCACCCACCGACGTTGCCCACTGTTTCCAACATTTCTGTATCGGTGCAGCCGCCGATGCGCAGGTGGGAGCGTTCTTGACCGCGTTGACTCTGAGTGGGATAGATGCGGATCCGCAAGTCGTCGCGGCGTGTGCGAAAGTGTTGAGGGAACATGCTGTGAAAGTGGATGATCTCGCGGCCGCCCAGCAAAAGGACGTGGACGACGACGACGACGAGGATGACGGGAAATGGGACTACGGAGAGACGGATAAAGAAGGCGATGGGTATCGAGGCGTGGTCGATGTCGTTGGGACAGGAGGGGATGGACATGATGCGTTTAATGTGTCGACGACGGCGGCGGTGGTGGTGGCCGGGGCCGGGGTGAGGGTTGCCAAGGTGAGTCCGAACGAGCGAGCGGAGCGAGTCGAGCGAAGCGAGAAAACGTCGAGCGAAGCGAGAAACCTACGAGCGAAGCGAGACTCTTCCCGAGCGCGGCGTAGGCCGCGCGAGAGTCTTGCTTTTGGCTTCCGCCGAGGCCGCCGCCGTGCGGCCGAGAGTCAGGAGCGTACTGCCGCCGCAGGCTACGATTCCAAAGGACGCTTCCTTTTCCCGAGCGCGGCGTAGGCCGCGTGAGAGTCTTGCTTTTGACTTCCGCCGAGGCCGCCGCCGTGCGGCCGAGAGTCAGTCGAGCGTACTGCCGCCGCAGGCTACGATTCCAAAGGACGCTTCCTCTTCCAAGTGAGCGAGTGAGTGAGTGGGTGGGTGGTTCAGTGAGATTGCGTACGGGCGTGTGAGAAAGAGCGGACGGAGCAGACGAAAGAGAAGGTGAATGCAACACGACGCTCTGCAGAGCGAGAGAAGCACGTCCCGTGCGCGAGGCGAGCGAGGGGGGGAGCGAGGGGGGAGGGCAGGGAACTGGGACCGACGACTCGAGACGAGATGAGACGAGACGGGACGAGAATGACTGGTTGCCTGCCTGCCTGCTGAGCAAGCAAGCAAGTACATCAACAACAGCAAAAAGGGACGCGACAGATACCCTACCGACAGCACCAGCAGCAGCAGCAGCCCAACCTCATGCTAGCACATAAACCCGCGCGAGTATATGCTCGTATGGCGGCATCCATCCATCCATACATCCATACAGGAAGAAAGAAGCGTTCCTAGGAGGCGGTAAGGTGACGCGACGTGATGGTTGCATTCCCGATTCGGACCGTTGGGTTCGTATGCGCCTCGTGCGGAAACGGAGGGGGTTGGATGATGTAGAGAGAGAGAGTGTGTGTGTGTGTATGGGGTATGGCGAACGGTCGGTCGGCGGGTGGCGAGCGGGCGGGTTGTGTCGCTCTGTGGAGGAGGAGTAGGGGAGCAGATTGTCGTCATTCCCACCACTCGCAAATGAGTTACCAGGTAGACAGGGGGGGGGCGTTCTTGCTCTCCTGTGAGGCGTGTCGCGACTGCGTGTTTTGCGTTATTGACGATTAGGACGCCGCTTTGGATGGGCTGAAGAGTCAAGCTGTCTAGCAAGGCTACTGTCTGTCTTTCAGAGATCTGCTACCCCTACAGGCAATCATCTGTCACCTTGACTCGGACTTTTGTGCTCCTACCCAAATGCTAACCCCGCCTGCGACTGTAGCACGGCAGCAAAGCCGCCACCTCGTCATCCGGCTCGGCTGACCTCCTTCTCGCTCTCGGATGCACACTCACCTTCCCGCCCGCTGCGCTGCCCACCATTCTCCCACAAACACCTTTTCTCTTCCTCTTTGCGCCACACTACCACCCAGCACTCGCCCATATTGCGCCTGTACGACGACAACTTAATTTCCGAACGGTTTTTAATGTGTTGGGCCCGTTGATTAATCCTGCGAGGCCGGGGAGGATGGTTCTTGGTGTGGCCAAACGAGAGTTGGGGGATACGTTTGCGCAGGTGTTGCAGTTGTTGGGAGTTGAGCGTGCCATGGTTGTTTGCGGGAAAGAAGGGCTGGATGAAATCAGTCCCGAGGGCGAGACATGGGTGAGTTGTAGAGGTTTCTGGGTATGCGATGCACTCTGCTAACGCGAACTCGGCAGGTATGGGAACTCGCCAATGGGGAAATCACAACCTCGACTATCCATCCTACACGAGACTTTGGCCTTGCCACTCACCCACTCACGTCTGTCCGCGGCTCCACACCCGAACTCAACGCACTCACCTTCCGTGCCCTTCTCACTCCCGGCGCCGCGGTCCCACCCCACCTATCCGCTCCCACAGGGCCCGACGCACCCAACATTGACGCCATCCGTGATTTCGTCCTCCTCAACGCCGCCGCATTGCTCAAAGTCTCGGGTAAAGCCTCGACTTATCAAGAAGGCGTCGAGTTGGCGCGCAAGAGTATCGAGTCGGGCGAAGCGATGCGTGCGTTTGAGGCGTTTATCGTGGCTGGACGGGAGGCGATGAGGGATGCTGGTGCTGTAGAGCCAGAGGATGATGGTGGAGTGGCGGCCAAGGGTGGTGCAGTTAGTGCGTGGTTGCATTCGCAAAAGGAAAAGGAGAAAGAGGCCGAGAAAGCGAAGCGGGCCGAGTAAGACGATGATGGGATCACGGAATTTGGTTAGACGATGTTGTGGTGTATAATGAACGACGCATACGATGGTGCATTAGTCCCTTTCCACGACGCGCGGAACAAGTCAAGACAGTTACATCGCCGGTCACATTGACCCAAACATCGTCTTTGACCTGAACTGCTTTGTACACAGGTTGCTTTAAAGCTACGAGAATTCGCAAGTCTGGGATGTAAACGCCTTGTCGCCGATCCACAGAACTGTGTCACCTAGCAACGGCAAGATTGGTGAGAGGGAGTGCCGATAATGCACTGTTTTTGCAGCCACTGCAGAGCTGTCGTTTGCTGATAACTCTCTGCTGTCTTGACCATCCTTCTTGCCCGCGTAACGGTCTATCCGCATGCGAAGTCTAACGATTCCGTATTCTGTAGCCTTGATTCCCTATATCTTCGCCCTCGTCAAGCTATCCCACGGCGAGCTCGCTCCAATATCTTTCAGAAACCTCATTGCATCCATTACCGGCGGCAGTAGCACCTCACGCAGTCACATGACCATTAGGCGACGGCTCGCTTAGGTAAGCAAACTTTCCTCGTGCGGACTCAAAGTCCGAAAAAACAGAGCACAAGGGTTGGGTGTGGAGCGATCGAGGGCCGAACATCCTGCCCGAACGTTAGGGGGATGACTCCGCCGCCGCCAACGTAAAGGTGAAGAGGGAGGAGGCTGCTCGAGTGGGTGGAGAGACCGTCAACTATGCCAATTGCAACATCCACCACCATGTCCTCTGAAACAACCATGGACGACTCTCGAATCGCCGGGTACGACCCTTTAATCCCGCCTTCGCTCCTCCGACACGACCTGCCTTCCTCGGACCTTTCACGCAAAACCATCGAATCAGCACGTCAAGCGGCCGCCAAGATCGTTCACGGGGAAGACGACAGGTTGTTGGTCGTCGTGGGTCCTTGTTCGATCCATGACCCGAAACAGGCGCTCGAATATGCGCATCTGTTGAGGGATGGTGTGAAATCCGGTCGATGGGCCGAGCTCGGGATCGTCATGCGTGCTTATTTCGAGAAACCGAGGACGACTGTTGGTTGGAAAGGAATGATTAATGATCCGGGGCTTGATTCGTCGTTCCAGATCAACAAGGGTTTACGAATGGCACGAGAGTTGTTGAGGGATATCACAGAGCTCGGGATGCCGGTCGGGTGTGAGCTGTTGGACACGATCTCGCCGCAGTTTATTGCGGATTTAATCTCGTGGGGTGCTATTGGTGCACGAACGACCGAGTCGCAGCTTCACCGAGAATTAGCGTCCGGTTCGGGTTTCCCTATCGGTAAGTCCTGGTCTCCCGCTCCCATACATCTACCCCTACGTGTGCTGACCCCTCCCCTCCTGCAGGCTTCAAGAACGGAACGGACGGCTCCGTCGGTGTCGCGGTCGACGCCATGGGATCCGCTGAACACCCGCACTGCTTCATGGGTATCAACAACCAAGGAATGGCCGCCATCGTCAAGACCAACGGAAACAAGGACGTCCATGTTATCCTGCGCGGAGGTACAGGCGGACCCAACTATGCAAAGGAACACGTTCAATCCGCGCTCGCTACTATGCGCAAGAAACGAGCACACGACCCGCACGCATCGATCATGATTGATTGTTCGCATGGTAATTCAAACAAGAACCATATGAACCAGCCGCTTGTCGTTACGGATATCTGCAAGCAGTTGGAGGAGGGTGAGATGGGGATCACAGGTGTCATGTTTGAGTCGAATTTGAAGGCTGGCAAGCAGAGCAGTGATGGAAAGACGCTCGAGCAGTTGGAGTATGGTGTTTCCATTACGGATGCATGTGTGGACTGGGAGGTGCGTACCATGCCGTCCGTCTTGCGGCTCGATTCATATGCTTACTCTGTGCTTGTTGCGTATAGACGACCGTGGACATGCTCGATCGTCTCAACGCTTCCGTCGCCAAGCGAAGGGAAGCCGTTCGAGCGCAAAAGCAGGCATCTGCGTAAAAAGGCAGGGCGACTAGTCACAGCTCACATTGCCTCTGTTGGTCTCGTTTTTGTTCACTTGTATTCTTATTCGTTGCTGTTTCGGGAGGTACTTGTAGCGTTTAGACATGAATCCATCCCATTGCAGTATTGGCACGTGACTATCGTATAAGAGCGTTTTGTATCCGAGACAGTGGGTCCTCCTTTGCACGAGCCAGAAATCTCTTTGTTCTTCTAGGGAACAATGACATTTTCCGTTCATAGGCAGGTTGGGTAGAGACAAGGGTCAACATATAAGAACAAGATCGCCTTATTTCGCAGCTCAAGGGAGGTCGTGCCCTTCAAGTTTCTCTCTTGGCATAGTCAAAAATGTCGCGTAACGGAACTGGAAATGGAAACGGGAACGGACGGTACCGACCCGTCGCAATAGGTGCCATCAACGAAGACGGACCCACAGGCACGGGCCCTATCATCAGTGCTCCCATCACCGCTGCTGATGTCCTACCCGCACCGACAAAGTACACTCCATCCGGAACGATTCCCAATACTCCCTTTTTCGCGTCCTTCATCTCCTGGTCACTAGGCGGAATCTTTTGGGTATGCCTCACAAGCGGGATCGTCTTGCTCGCGCTTCGACAGGGCTGGTGGGATGGAGTATCGTGGACGGCGGTGATGGGTCAGGGGAAGTGGACGAGGTGGGTGAGGCCGCAGTTGGCGTTTTATTTGGCGAGTTGGTCGTTGTTCCATCAGTTGGAGTTTTGGACGACGGCGGCTTGTAATGTGGATAGGTTGAGTGTGGATGGTGAGTCCCTCCTGTCGCATCCCCTGCCGCCTGACACATGACTGAACACAGCTTCCCGGGCTTGTGATGCAGCGTTTTTGCTCAACAATGGAAAGCAGTACCATACGGCACACCTCATTGGCTTGACAGAGTACTTTATCACCTGCTACTTTATCAACGATACCTCTGCTTCCGTCATTCCAGCCAACATCCTCGCACTCCGTAAATGGTGGATGAGCTACGGATCACTCGTTATTGGTACGTCTTCCTCCCTGCTCTTCCTCTCGAGCTTCGAGCTGAACCAACATTAAACCATTGATCTATCCACCATGCGTTGTCAGCTCTGCCGCCCCTGATCGCCGCTCAAGCACTACGCGCACTCGCAATGGTTCATGCAGCTGGTTCATTCTCACACGTCGTCAGTAGATCAAGCAATAAACAGGAAGGGCACGTGCTCGTCACTTCTGGTGTATATCGGTACGTCGTCTTTTCTTCATTCTCTCCTACTTGATTCAGTAAGACTCCCCTCCATGTCAGTTACATGATACTGACTCCAGCTGCATGAATTCCCGTCTTTTTGCAGAATCTCGAGACATCCAGCGTACACTGGGTTCTTCTACTGGGCGCTCTCCACCCAACTTTTACTCGGCAACACCGTCTCATTTATCGGATTCTGGCTCGTCCTCAGTAATTTCTTTAAATGGCGTATCATCGGTTCGTCCAGTTTCGTCCTCTCTCCCATTCTCTATCATCTCTCATCGCTGATGGCCGGCTTGTCCCGTTTTTTGTCTACGCTTATGCTTGCGGCTGCTAGATGAGGAGATTCACCTCGTGAGGTACTTTGGAGACGCTTACCTCCGTTTCAGGCAACGGACGGGCCATTGGTTGCCTGTAAACACGGATTATAAGCCGTACTTGTCATCGGCGGCGCAAGGGAAGGCAAAGGCGACGGTGCTGGTGAACGGCGGCGCGAACGGCAAAGCGGTTAGGAAGGACCAGTAGGCGGTGTGGGGATGGTTGAAGGTTGTATTACTGGATGGGTTCTCGTGATGACGAAAAGGCGGGTGTGCGTACATTGTGCAACGGAAACGAAAATGATGGACGTGCCGATTAGAGATCTCGCGAGACATGCAATTCCCCCTCCCTTCCTGGTCCTCTCCGCAGCGGCCGTTTCTTCGATGTCTATTGCCCGTTTCTCGAATGGACAGTGATGGACCAGACCTCTCAAACGGTATTGAATTGGTAATAATGGCGAGACAAAGACATGACGACGAAGAGACCTGCTGCAGAGGAACGGGGTGTTGATGAAGGTGTTATCATCTTTAGCCTACAATTCCATGGTACAGGATTGCGAGATACGCCGCTCGAGTCGCGAAAGAAGAAGGGTACTCACAAGTCCCCGACGCAAGGTAGCCAGCCATCATGGCGTCATGTATCGACCTCGCGGAACCCGGGAACAGAACTGACTTTATCGAGGATGATATCTGCACCGAAATGAAAAAAAGGGGAAACCATCTACAAAAGGTTGCGCCGAGATGAAGCCCGGAACGTCTGCTATATCCTCAGGACGTCCAGCCATCGCACGCTACAGCACTTGGGTACCCTGAAATGATATGGGAACGCGAAGGTGTGAATAGGTGTAGATAGTAGGCTCCGACATGGACAACGACGACGTAGTCGCATCCCTCCACTCCACCACCTCCACCCTCCACATTCATCCTCCACCACTCTGCATAGTTGAATCGATAGCTGAATCGATCCATTCCCACCCCTTTCACCTACTCTCCTCCACTGGCCATAGCTGGAGCCGTGAGAATCGCAAGGCCCGCACGCACATCAACAACGAGTATATATGCAAGATATCGCCCTGTTCAGGACGATGCACCTCTTCCCTCCATTGAATAACAAAAGTAGTAAATACTGCAACTATCCACCCCGTCAAGCGAAGTACTTGCCAGCCATAATCCAATATGAACGACCCTGCGTAAGCTACATTCTCCTCCCCAAAGTACATGTAAACGTTCCTCTTACATCCGTATCGTTTCATATTTGATAGACCCAAGCCTGAAAGCCCTCTCGCGCGATGGAGGGTCTTTTCCCCTAAAGCCGGAATCAGGTAAGCACCTCTCATCAATTGCTGGGCAGGACTTCGTGCAAATCTCGTCGCGGACAGGGTCTCTCCTCTTTTCTTGGGCGGCATGTCCATCGGTGAAGCATGGAAGGACTTCATGGGCTCTATGGATAAAGAGCAGTCGTACAAGTTGCTCGACGCTTTCTTTGAAGCTGGTGGAAACGCGATTGACACAGCCAACATTTACCGTAAGTACATTCGTGCCTTGACCACCTGTCCGGTGGTATATACTAAGGAACTTCGTACCCACAGAGGACGATCAGTCAGAGGAATGGATCGGAGACTGGATGGAGGAAAGAGGCAACCGGGACCGAATGGTCATCGCAACCAAATTCGGATCAGCGTTAGTCGCGCCTTTCCTCTCTAGTCTTGGAAATAGCATTCTAATCATAACCGGTTGAGCAGTTACAAATCTTACGCCCTTGGCAAGAATGAAGCTCGAAACTATACCGGAAACCATAAGAAGTCTTTGCATCTTTCCGTTCGCGACTCGTTGAAGAAATTGAAGACCGACTACGTAAGTTGGAACGTCTTTTGTAAGTCAAGTCCTGTAGCGCTAATCGCATCTCAATCGTAGATCGACATTCTTTACTTGCATTGGGTAAAGTACTTGCTTTCGGAGCCGCTCAAAGCGGTGTACTGATGCGTATACTTGCATAGTGGGATCACACGACCTCCATCGAGGAGCTCATGCACTCGCTTCACCAATTGGTCGTGAGCGGCAAGGTCCTCTACCTCGGTATCAGTGACACTCCCGCGTGGGTTGTGTCGGCTGCCAACACCTATGCCGAGTAAGTTGTCGGGTTCGGGGCTTCCTGAGCGGCACTGACACTATTCTGTGCGCATCTAGGCGGGAAGGTTTGACGCCATTCGCGGTCTACCAGGGTCAATGGAATGTCATGGTGTAAGTATCATTCGCGGCAGCGCCTCTTAGGAGGCCTTGGCAATAACTCAAATCGCACTTCGACTCAGACGAGACTTTGAACGCGATATCTTACCCATGGCCAGACACTTTGGCATGGCGCTTTGTCCGTGGGATACCCTTGGCGGGGGAAGACTACAGTCCGCGAAGCAGGTTAGTTCCAGTGGGTTCGGGCCTCTCTTGTTATTGCCTTGCTGACCAGTAAATCCATGCATCGCTCCCGGGTTTCGCTTCTAGTTGGAAGAGCGCAGGAAGCAAGGAGAAGGACTCCGAACCATGTTTGGAGGACAAGAGCTGAGCGAAGATGAAGCCAAGTATTCCGAGGTCCTAGCAAAGATTGCCGAAGAGCATCAGATCGAGTCTGTCACCACTATAGCCTTGGCTTACATTCTGCAAAAGGCGCCCTATGTGTTCCCCATCATTGGCGGCAGAAAGGTCGAGGTACGTCAGTTCCCTGTGACGTTCATTATCATGCTAAGATGGCTTTGGTCCCTGTAGCACATGAAATCCAACATCAAGGCCTTGGAGATCGTGTTGACCGACGCCCAAGTCAAAGCTATCGAAGGTCTGTACGGGTGTTCTCCTGCGTTCCAGACTATTGTTTAACTTTCTGCATGTTACCCTCTCTCTACCGAGCAGATGTCAAACCATTTGAACCCGGATTCCCAGGCAACTTTGTCGGTCCTCGACCTAACAGCAACAATGGTCAAGGGTCTGGTATTGCCGCTGGTCAATGTGGATACATTGACTACGTTCTCGACCCGAAGCCGATCGGGGCCGCCCAGTGAAGTTTGATACTTTGAAGCCTTGTTCGGTCTGGTATAGTGAAGCGGCGGCAGGGCAGATATGAGGAGAAATGTAACAGCTACCTGAAGGGCTGATAAAAGAATGAAGGAATTGACATGACATGAATGCTATCCAATAAAGAAGAAGATGAGTGCCCCGGTCTCGGATCCAAACGAAGCAAGAAGCAAGAAGCAATCGGTTGTCGTTCGGTCGTTGAATAATGAGAAGAAGATGATGTTGACGATGTTCTAACGGATTGTTACGTTGAGAGTAATCCCTGAGTATTCTATCTAACCCAACAAGATCAACATCGCTTGCCGTTATTGAATTTGCATGAGACTTGCAATCCCGGCAACACTTGGCTTCGCTATCCGCCCCAGTACGCTACCCACCATCATGAATCGGTCTCTAGCCTCTCGCGCACCCAACTCGAGATCCGCATCACCACTTACGAGGGTAGCAGCAGTTTCAGACGACACGCAATCCCTTGCATCGGAACTGTCAACCGTATCGATATCGGACACTTCGGAACAGAACATTTCTGCACTGGAAGGGACAGCTCGTCGTTATTCTGCTAGACCTCTTTTCGATGGAAAGAAGTCACTGCAAGGCAGCTCGGAGTCCAGCGATTCGAATGGGATACGAGGTGGACGGCTGGTCAAATCACGACCTGCTCACCAAGATGGATCTCAGTCGAGCGCAACCGAAACGCCGAAATGGAGGAGATCTAATGCAGATAGGAGTCCCACCGGCGTATCACAAAGCAGAAATGACGGCTCATCGGAAAGCAATCATCCCACGCCAAGTCGTCCAGGTTGGCGAGAGCGAGCTGCTCAGAGCGCAGAGACACAACAGCGGTACGACCTTCGAAGCCGGCATCCTACTACGAAGAATGGAAGCGAGACCCGGTGGCAAGGGTCGCGGAAACCGACTTCCAACTTTGCTTTTCGTGATGGCTCAGCACGAAAGAGCGAGCTTTTGATGCAAGACCAGAACTTTGGTAAAGGCATACCGCAGGCACGTTCGATAGGAAGTCCATATCCTCAAATAGCCAACGTGGAACCGGTTACGTTCTCGACATCAGCTCATCGAGCCGCAAGCTCATCTACCAAATACAAGTCTATAGCACGATCATTAAAGACCCCTCTTCACCTTCAGCACCCTTTTCGTACATTGCCAAGTGGCACAACTTTCGATATCAGCCAAGCTCTTCACTCCGAGCAGGTCACAGAACGACATCCGTCTCTGGAATACTTTGAACTAGCCTCGAGGCCTCCGAATGTATACTACGGCAGCGACCTAGAAACGGATCCAACAGAATCGAGAAAACTGGTCGTACTGGACCTGAACGGTGCCATGCTGGTTCGATCGCAACGATCCGGCAACGCGACTGCAAACACTCGACGAAGGGTGTATCCCCGACCATTCCTAGACTCCTTCCTCAACTACATCCTTGCGCCTGCACGACCTGAAGGAACATCCAAACCATCCTCCTCGGAACCAGACGTACAGGAAATGCGACCG
This sequence comes from Naganishia onofrii, assembly GCA_030039215.1. Lineage (NCBI taxonomy): Eukaryota > Fungi > Basidiomycota > Tremellomycetes > Filobasidiales > Filobasidiaceae > Naganishia > Naganishia onofrii. The sequence goes on from JASBWV010000001.1 coordinate 2,055,241, forward strand.
TACGAGACATTCGTCTGGAGCAGTGCTCAACCCGTCAATGTTGATAGCATGATACGGTTTGCTTTTGGAAAATGGGCGATCTCTGCGAGTCCGGATCCGCAAGAACGAGTTGATTGTGAACAGTGGATATCACATATTGAGAGAGCGGAGAATAGACCCGGGAGGATTTTGGGTGTTTGGACTAGGGATGAGATGGATTTGACGAGGCAGCAGTATGGTGAGCGGAATTGCTATCTGGAAACCGGCACCTTCGACGCTGATTTCCGTTTAATTTGTCACATAGGCAGGAAATCTACAACATATAAAGACTTGAACAAGGTGTTCAACCACTTCGCACACTTTACAGCAAGGCACGCAGAACATTCCCGCTTCTATCGCCCAGATCCGGACTTTACGCCTTCGCCCAATTCGACTTTACTCATCGACGATTCGACAATCAAGGCTTGCATGCAGCCGTTCAACCATATACCTATTCCCGAGTTTGATCTAGAGTCTTTGGGTCGTGGGGATATCGTCGTTGAAAATGGGAAGCGCGGACTGGAGGAGGCAGATGGAGATAAGAGCGCTACGGAAGCTCACGATGATACGATAAAGGAGAAGGCACATATATTGCGCATGATTTTCGGCCTTGATGCATCGGAATACTACACACGGCATGGCAGCTCGGACGATCCTGTCTCAGCATCTTCAGACGAACCCCCAACATTAGATGGCATCCTTCTAGGGGTTATCGGTATCCTATCTGAAGTGAAAGATGTGGTCAACTTGCCAGCCTGGATAGCCGCAGGCGGGCTGCTACCGGATGTGCGCCATACATTCACGCAGGATATGGCTGCGGGAGGGTGGGAATACTTGGTACTTGCCGACTCGAAGTCTTCAAGGGTGGAGGACGGCAAAAACGATGCAGTCAAGTCGAAACCGCTAGAGCATCAAGTTCCGACTTTGTTGCCTTCGCATCCGGACTATATGCATTGGTACCAGTCTCCGATGCACATGCTTTTTTGGATAAGAAGGGGGCTTGTGGCTCTGGAGGAGCGAGGTGTCGAGGTTCAGTGAGGTCCGGATGAAGGGGCCATAGAGGATCGAGTTGTGGCATCATTCGTCGCAGCGGAACCATCTTCGTGAGGGGTGCATTATTAGAATATCGGCACACTATCAGGCTGTAATAGTGTGGCAAACCCAGAAAAGCTTGTGATAACTCCGCATTATCTATTTGTCGACTTGTTCGTTACTGTGTTCGCTTCACCTGTCTACATCTTCATCGGCACCACGTCGTTCCTATACCAAGAACCGTAAGCTGAGCCTGTTCACCCATCCAACACGTCCATTGGCATAGTTCTTATCGTTCAGGCTGAAGCTGCGAGAGCGAGAAAGTCGCATTCCAAGGATTAATCGGGATCATGTTTCATCGAAGCTACCGAAGTGACTAGAACCAATATACTTGTGCTACAACATGCTATATGGTACAATCCGTTTCCCTACGACAATGATGGGTGCTGCGTGTGAAGAGATTACCTTCCTTCCGCTCAATACGCTGCTTACTGCTCATTGGCTCTTCGTCTCACCCTTTTGCAGAAAGGGTACCGGTGTCCTACACGACGTCTCCTTAACGATCACTCGAAGTCCCGTTATCTTCAGGCGCGACCGGTTAGAACACTTACTGGTAGCCTGTCCAATCAACGTCCGAAGAAGCAGGTCCTTGCGTTTCTGATTCACCGAAGCGATTGAACGTTCGCCCATCGGCCTGAGTCGACGGAGGCAGCCACTGAACATATGGAACGTGCGTGCGTCCGACATTAGCAAATGATATTTGGTGACTCGATGCGAGGGCGTTGAGAGGGTAGTAACTGGCACTACTGTTGTTTGTAGCAGTGCAATGACCTACAGGAAGTGATCGCCGGATTTCGTTAGAGACAGCGGCTTGCGACACTAAATTAGTCGGTTCGTATGCTTGCTTACCTCCTGGTGCTGACACGAAACTCAAATCTGTTGTACAGTCCAGCGGTGGCGTAGGTACGAATTGCTGGGACGTGGCCTGCTGTGAACAATTATCATAAACGAATTCTATTTGATGCGGAGGTCCCCCGTTAAGCCCGTCCATGACTACTGGAGAGTTTACAAGAGGCGTTGCCCATGAGTTCTGCTGCTGCTCCTGCCGCCCAATCGGTCGGAGAGAGGGTGTGTGGCCTACATATGGAGAAACCAGAGGCTGCTGTTGCGCATTATACTGTATCTCGACCGGTTGGGCATTCTGAGGATTCCACCCAACTTCAGAGCCAGCAGCGTTATAGAACGAGGATAATGATAGTTGTTGTTGTTGTATTTCCGTTGTTGCCGGACGGAACTGTCCTTCGGGTCCAGTAAGCACTGGAGATGGTCCACGTATGTGATCTTGGAAAGATGTCCTCCAGTCGGGATGGAATCCCGCAGGGGTTAGTCCACCACCTAGCGCTGGCGGTTGTTCCTGAGTCGAGACAAAGTCGGAACAGGATTGCTGACTCGTATCACCGGATATGTCGGGAGGGATTCTGACGTCGAGGTTGTTATCGAACCCGGCTCCTGCCATCTGCGGATGCTCAAATTGAAATCCGTGCGAAGGAGTCGTCTGCTGTGATGGCATTGCATTGCACGGCGAGATTGGGTCGTCTAGTTGCTGCCGTTGTGGTGGTACATACTCTCGAGGAACCTGGCTGAATTTGAACGAAGGTTGTGAAGCGGGCGACTGGAAACCACTGTTTTGTTGCTGTATCGAAGGTGAATGTCGCCCATACGGAGAGGCGTCGTTGAAAGATTGTAGTGCCAGGTCATACTGGTTCAGAGCAACAAGTGGGTGATGTGGTAGATATGGCGCTGGCTGTGCCCCCTGAACGAATTGCATTCCCGGCAGGGCTGGCATTTGCTGTTGTATCGCTCCATTTTGTGATGGGATCGGATATCCTGGTTGTTGGGCGTGTGTGGCATACTGTTGAGGAACCTGGCCGTGTGAGAGAGAGCATGCTGGAAGAGGAGGCATTCGGTAACCACCGCCTTGTGACGAGATCGAAGGTGGGTATTGATGAACCGAAGGGGCGGCGTTCCAGGACTCGCCGTTGCTTTCCGACCGATTGTCATACGGAATCCCTGGATCCAACGTAGGATCGTAATAGTAAGGCCCTATACTCACGCCCATAGACCTGTCCCAGCCGTGCTCATCATCACCCTGATTGTTGGGAGGGTATCCCATCGGGTTTCCACTCAACGGGTCGAGCTGCGCTGACTTCGAGACAATGTCGCTTGCACACTGTTGTTGAAGCTGTTGAAAGGCTAACCTGAGGCCTTTGGCTAAATCCTGTCTGTTCCCGTATTTCGTGTATACATGTGAAGTACTCGGCACTTTCAAGACGTGCGTTTTGTGTTCCAATAGGATGATACCGATCTGGTCGCACGTAGTCGTATCGCAGCAATCTGTCAGCATCGAAATGTCCTCAGCAACGTATGGAATGATTTTGATATGTGCCTTGGTCCATGTATCGCGAACTAGGACTGGGTAGCTCTAAGAGAGGAATAGCGCAAGACATATGATATGCTGATCAATTGAGCGCTCGGTGGGCCATGAAGCAAGTACTTACCATTGCGTTCCCTTTGATGCTCATGAGTATCCAAAGCGCTACGTCTATCAGTGGCGGGACTGACCAGTTGCTGGCGCCCCTATCTATCGCACTACAGTTATTGTACAGCGTGCTCAAGCATTGCTTGTAGATGAGTGCTGCCTCATTCTCCAGTGGCATATTGTGTATTGGGTTTGCGATCAATCTTGAAACTACGTCCTGCATGCTCAGGTGGGCCTTGTGTCATGCGCGGCAGGAACAAACATGCTTCCTTATATCCAGAGAGAGCCTTGCCCCTCAGTGTGCGTCCATATTGCAGTGGAAGAAAAACCTGTCAAAGGAGAGATGATATACGCTTCTTCGATGAAAGGAATGTGTCCCGGATGACTAAGCAGGAGTTTTGTGAGGGACTGCAGGAGATGCTTTCAATCTAACTTGAGAACAGCAACTGCTAAAGATAGGGGTACTGGCAAAGATGAAACAGCTACTGAAACCGATTCAATTCTCTAGGTCTTTAGCGCGCTCGTGCGCTCTTTTTGACTCCTCGATCGCTCTTGGCTCATTCCAATCAATTCAGCATCTATCTTCAGAGGTTCTTCAAGAGGCTGACTGAGTACGTATCAAGTACTCGCGCACCGCATCAGATTCTACGGAACTAGAGTTGAACAGAGAAGGATGGCTCGTGAGTCTGCTCATCCCTAACCTTATCGGCTTCGCTCACCTTGGACGAGCTCGTTTCCAGGGGGTAATCAGAGGGACAAGGTCAGTCGTGCGGTCTAGCAACGGATGGTCTTGTGCGTGTTAAACCTGACGGTGCGAGTGCTTCAGGCTCGGGAGAAGAACTTGAAGAAGTGAGTTGATATGCGGTTCCTTGCTCTCAGCTGTTCCGCTCATGTTGACGTGACGTGACGTCGTTGTGCCCTGTAAAGCCAAGATGGCTCGGCGAAAAAGCAGACAGGTGATCCCAAAAAGCGTCTCGAGGAGTGAGTCTAGGAACCGTTCGTCGAATGAAGGATGGCGGTCTGATATGATTGCTTTTCCGTCGTGAAGGCAAGCAAATGCTTTAAAGGCCAAGTAAGTTTCCCTCAAGAACGGCTACAGGAGACTAAACGCTGACACCAGGTATCATTCGCAGGATCGCTGTGCGTTAAACCTGCACTATCATCTGGCAGTCACAGTCGCTCACTGGGTTGTCACTCTACCTTTTGCGAATATAGGCTAAACAAGCAGCAGCGGAAGCCAACGGCGGAGCAGCCACCGACGCCTCGAAAGCCAAGAAATAGGTGTTTGTTCTAAAAAGTTTCACCAAGTAGGAGACCGAGAGGAACCAGCATTTTTCACATGAATATCGCATTTGATTTCGCACCCTCGTTCTCGCGACTCTAGCATACATGCTCGACCTTGCTTCGGCTTGTGGACCGTGGTCCCAGATCTCGAACAACACAACGGTCAAACAACTCCATCATCATACCGAACAAGCTCCTTGTAAGTGCGGCGTCCCATCGGCCTTTTGAGCTGTTGTCACGGATGAAGGCGTGCTGCGCCTGGACTTCCATTAGCTGGAAAAAACAAGTCGTTTGGGATGTCAATAATCTCGTCAATGGAATGGTTAATGGTTTGAATCCGGGGTTTGATGCGTACAGTGAATGGGACATCACGGTCTTCCATGGTCTTTCGGATCAAGTCTCGACCTTCCCTCGGTACATGGGTGTCCTGAAGAAGGCGAGGAATGAGAACGATTGCTAATCGCACGAGCTGAAATCTAACGTACCTGTTTACCGAATACCAGTGCGACTTCACCCTTGGCATCCATCTCGCCGTTCTTGATCTTCAGCAATGTATCGTCTGACTGCCCTTTACCGAGTGTGGCAGAGTGTACACTGCATTGGGGAGAGAGAAGCATACGTTCAACAAGAATCGGGGAATTGGTGAAAGGGTATGACTCAAGGTAGACTTACTCGGTTGCGAACCAACAGAAAGTCGCGAGGACCCTAGGATCGAATGCAGCCTATCCGTCGGATTCTTCAGTTCGTCTCAACAGAGTTCTTAGTGGAAGTTTTCCACATACCCGAAGAGCCTATGCCGGCGAGAATAGTCAATGAGAATGTGCCTTTTCGAGGTAGTGAGCTATTCAGCTTACAAGATGACCGCCGAGGCACATGCCGGTAGCTGCGATCCTTCCGGTGCATTGGGGAAGAGACGTCAACAAGTCGATTGACAGGGTACAGTCCTATGCGACGGTACAAAGTAATACCATTAGCATGGAAGGCGCTGGAGAGATACGCAGCAGATGCGAGTCAGGGAGCGCTAGGTAGTGACATACCTCGTCGTAGCCTTCTACGGTCTTGTCGAACTTGTATTTGTTGCCTCGATCGGTTCCTACACGATTTGTCGCACATCAAAGAGAGTGGTCAATGTGAGCGAATCGTACTTGACAAAGGCCAAGTGACAACGGAGATTGTTCGGCTTCAAGGTGCATGCATACCTTCTGTATCATACGGAATCGGCTCCGGACCCTCGAATTCATGGAAAGACGAGGGACAGGCTACAACAAAGCCTGACATATTTCAGGAAAGAGCAGTCCAAAACAATCAGAAACCCATGTTATCGAGATAGTTTGGGTGCGAACACATACCTTGGGAAGCGATGTTGCCCGCGAACCGTTCGACAGGACCTGTAGCGCATCGCACGAAACGTATTGAGCATATCTCCGGGCTTGACCAGAATGATCTACTGACCAGTGACTTGGTAGATCTAAGGTATCACATGGCGCTGGTTAGAAGGTTACCGTCACACAAGACAAAAGAATGTGACCTACTTCACTGAACACCACACATCCCGGGAACTTTGCAGAGGGATACTCGGGAACGTGAGGCTCGATGATAAAGACCCTCATTGTGCCCCCTGCTTTCGTCGGGACATCTCGGTGGGATTGTTTGATCAGCATTTTGAATGAAGAGCTGTTGAAAGGTGAGGTATCAAATGGCTGGCTCTGCTATACTTTGCTGGATTACGATTTATGAGAGTAGCTAACAAGGTCACTGGGTTGCAGCTCAACGCCGACCGTTGAAGCGGACATTTTGACAAGTCCGTTTCGTGGCGCGTAGAGGAGAGCACCATACAGCTCAGAGCTCCAGTGCCATCATCATCTATAGCATCTGGTCTACTTCGCTCCTTCTCCATGGCCACCGCTGTGAATCCGCTCTAGTATCAGAACACTCCACTGCAATGTCCGACATAGATGAGGATATCCTTGACCTCGCGGAGCCTTCCGCGGCGAACGATGCAGGCCGACCAAAGAACCGCAAGAGGAAGAGTGGAAACGCAGCCGCTGCTTCGACAACAAATAGGTCTACCAAGAAGAGAAAGGTTGGGTGAGTACCTTTGCCAGTCTGTGGAAACACACTGCGCTGGTACCATGACAGCTAAAGAGAATCCGGGCGGGACAGGCTAAGCAAGGAAACGATCGAAGGCGACGATGAAGAAACAGAGGACGAGTATCCACAATTGGATCCCTCCAGGCTATCTCCACCCAACAAGGGATACGACGACAAGGGCTCCGGGGACGATGCTAATGGATCAGGCGATGAAGAGGACGAGGAGGACGACGATGATGACGAGGATGCCGACGACATGGACCTGGAATCAGAAGACGGATATTCTGCTCCTCCGCCTGGCACTGTTGTGAAAGAGGAAAAGGCCGCCCCTGCACCATCAGCTGCAAGTAAGAGGCCACCCGTCCCTAAAAGGGAATCATCTAGTACCAAGAAAACAACGGCAGCTACTACCAAAAAGGCCACTGCTGCAAAGGAAAAGGCAGCAGGAAAGGCTGTTGGAAGAGCTGTGAAAAAGGCGGGAGGTGCTGTCTCTGCCAAGGCGGTCGCAGTGGCCAAGAACAAGGTCGCTGCTAGTGCCAACATCCCGTACCCATTAGATGGAAAGTACAAGGACGAAAGCGATCGTGAATAGTATGTTGCTCTGATACTCGTTCGAAATGGATCGCATGCTAATCCGACTTTGCCTAGCCTTTTGAACTTGCCTGAAATCGAGAGAGAACAAATCCTTGCAGATCGTGCGGACGATCGTCAGAAACACCTGGACAGTTTGGCATTGGGTGAACTCTACAAAGCTACGAGAGGTGCTGAATCAGACGAAGAGGATAAGCAAGAGGATGCTGGTCATCCGCCTGCGGCTCCGGCTGCAGGAGATGATGATGATGACGAGAGCGAAGCTATGGACCTGGTGGATAGCGACGAGGACGCAGAGGGCGAAGAAGATAACAGCACCGAGGATCTTGGTCAAAGGCGTAAGTTTCGGTGTCGACACAAGGAGCTGATATATCGTGCTCACAAACGGCATCAAAGTAGGGGTTGCCAAACCGGAGCACAAAAATAGGGCAATTGCTGCTCTGAACGAGAAAAGAAAGCAACGCGCGGACCGAGTGAGTCGCTTGTCGTTCAAGCACTTGAAACGATCTAATTGTGACTTTCGGCTAGGCTGAGAGAAGGCAGCGCGGTTCCGTCTCTCCGTCTCGAGATCGCGTAAAGGATATGTTCAGCGATGAAGACTCTGATGGTCATTCAGGACGTCCAACGAGCGGTGGCAAAGATCGCAAGAGCAGTCGTCGAGATGGCTATGATGACTATTCCGAAGACGAGGATTACCTCCGCTCAAAGCGAGAAAGTAGAGAACAACGCGGTGACTCGACAAAGGCGAGAGATCGAAGAGGTGGTGAATCTCGATCATCGAAAAAGGAACCTTTGAAAGCGAGTGACATGAATCAAGCTAGACTGAATCGAGCCGATTTGGCAGAGTACAAGCACAGGACTTTCTTTGAGGCTATGCTCAAAGGTAAGCTCAAAGCTTTACTGCTCTGGCTCCCGCTATTGCTCATTACCCTGCATATGTTCAGATGCATATGTTAAATGTCCCTTTGGACGGGATGAGCGAGGTCAGACAAAGTACCGATGTTATCTTGTTCTTGGTAGGTCTCCCTTGCCGGAACTATCTGGCTTTATAACTTACTCAGAGTGACGGCATCAGGCTTAACGCCAGAGGGAAGTACATACGAAATCGAACACAAGGGCAAAACCTTCCCGGAGAACCGCAAACTTACAGTTCAGTATGGACGTGCCAAGCAGGCGATTCGAATGAGCGATGTTTCCAATCAACCTTTTAATGATGTAAGCACTCGTGATTGCGCGGCTCAAAGCTCCGAATACTTATGCCACTGTTTCGACAGAAGGAGATCTTCCGATGGTGGTCGACCATGAATGCTGATGATCAGGATCTGCCAGGTGCGAGTGACCTCGAGAGCAAGGCACAGTCATTGCAGAAGCAGCGTGAGAGTCTTGTCACAGATGTAAGCCAGGAACGTTACACCGTCTACAAGTGGCTAGGTCTGACCGGTAACAACGTTGCAGGCGGAGATCCGTGCGCGAATAGATGCCTTCAAGCGGTTAGGCCGGCTTGGGCAAACATCAGAGAGGGAGCGTTCCCGCTTGGAGTCTGAAAGGTCTCTTGCTGAGCGCAGGGGTGATCTGGAGGCTGTCAAAGCGCTCGATGAACAGCTGAGGGAATTGGCGCTCAACATCACGGCTCATCGCCGACAATCGCAAGATGGCAAGGAACAGGATGACCTGGCAATCAAATTGGCTATGGTCAACGAAAAGAACAGAAAGGCAGCTTTGGCCAATTCTCGACGCGCACACCAAGCGGAATTGACCAAGCGCAAGCAGATCGATGATGGAACGATTTATGATCCAAGTGCAAGGGTAAAAACGAAACGAAAGCAGCACGATGCGACGTAAGTGTTTCCATAGCTACAGATTTCTGGACAATAACTGATCCGTTGTTGGTATTATAGCATGCCAAAAAGTCTAGCCGTTCTCGAGAGCGAAGCGACCGCTGCCGCACAAAACGCTGTCGCTGACTTGACAGCCGAGAACAAAGCTGCTGCCGACGCTGCAGCCAAAGCAGCGGTGCTCAACACAAAATCAGGAGCTCTTGCAGTGGACCTGGATCTAGGTGATTTCTAGGTAACTCAAGTTTCTCTTCTGTAAACACTCCAAAAGTAGACGTTGTATCAAAACTGAAAATGGATATACAATGCCATGTTTTTACTCTACATCGAGTTAATCTATCTCTTGCTTCTAAATATCTATGCCATTATTTCGGCAGGGCGATGTGCCAGTCCAGCTTGTCGGCCCACTTGGGCAACATCTGCGAGATCTGTTCCACATCCTTGTCACCTCGGCCAGACAGGCACTGGAGAAGGAACAAAATCAAATCAGTTTCGAACGCAGAAAACAAGGTGAAAACTGAACTTACCATGACGATGTTTGCCTCCTTGGGCAACGTTTTAGCTAACTGAATTGTACCCCAAACAGCGTGCGCAGACTCAAGAGCTGGTAAAGAAAAACGATGATCAGCCTTCTGCAAGATGAGAGCGAGTTTGGCTAACTTACCAGGAATGATACCCTCCTTCTGCGTTAGAATTCGGAATCCACGCAAAGCCTCTTCATCGGTCGCGACAATGTACTCAGCACGACCTGAATCTTTCAACCAAGCGTGTTCCGGACCGACACCCTGGATGAGAAGCAGAACAAGCGTAAGTCTCCGTCGTCGAAAATCATTATTGAACACCTCTTACAGGGTAATCAAGACCGGCAGAGATCGAGTGGGTCTCCATGATTTGTCCGGTTTTGGACTGGAGTAAGTAGGTCCTCACACCGTGCAAGACACCTGGCGTTCCAAGCGACAAAGTAGCAGAGTGCCTTGCAGTTTCAACACCTTTAAACGGACGCGTCCAGATTAGGTGGAATTCCAACCTCCAAAGATAAGACATGCTACTCACCATCGCCACCTGCTTCCACACCAACCAATCGAACGCCTTCATCCTTGATAAAGTCGTAGAATGTACCAATGGCGTTGCTTCCACCACCAACACAAGCGACAACAGCATCAGGAAGCTTGCCGGTCTTCTCGAAGAGCTGCTGCTTGATTTCACGGCCAATAACTCTCTGATAGTCTCGGACGATGGTAGGGAAAGGGTGAGGACCAATTGCTGAACCGACACAGTAATGCGTGTCGGAAAGGTTGGAGACCCAGGCTCGCATAGCCTCGTTGACGGCGTCCTTCAAAGTCTGAGAACCAGAAGTGACGGGAATGACCTGGAAAGGGGGATGGATGAAGTTAGGCACAAGCACTTCTACTCATCCGACAGTCAAAAGAAGAAGTAACGCACTTTGGCACCCAACATGTTGATTCGGAAAACGTTCAAAGCTTGACGACGAACATCCTCAGCACCCATGTACACGACACACTCGAGGCCGAATCTAGCGCATGCGGTTGCGGTAGCAACACCGTGTTGACCCGCACCGGTTTCGGCGATGATCTTTGTCTTGCCGAGACGTCGCGCGAGTAGGACCTGTCGGAAAATAATGAAGTAGAAGATCAATTCACCTGATAGGAGTTCTCGACCGTCGAATGTGACTTGCCTGGCCGATAGCGTTGTTGATCTTATGCGAACCTGTGTGGTTCAAGTCTTCTCGCCTGTGAAAAACACGGAATGTAAGTACCACTCAGGATTCCTCAAACGAGAGCACTCGATACGTACTTCATCCAAATCTTGGCGCCACCCGCATACTCGGTCAACCTCTCGGCCTCGTACAAGTTACTAGGCCTGTTCATGTACGTGTACATGCCCTCAAACTCTTTCCAGAACTCTGGGTCGGCAAGTGCAGCCTTGTGTGCTTCCTCCAACTCGGACAATGAATCCACCAATGCTTCCGCAACGTATTGTCCACCAAAGGCGCCAAATCTGGCAGGAAGAACGGTACCGGCTTCTACTTTTGCTTGGTCGGATGGGTTGATATCGCTCAGCGGGTCCGCAGGAGGGATGGGCAGCGCAGACTCGACATGAGGAGTGTTTCCGTTTGCGTTGCCGTTTCCATTCGTTTCCACAGGCATAGGAACGGGCTTCTTGGTCGGTCCATCGGGCTTTGGTTGCCCCTTGAGCGTAATTTCACGACAGTAAGCCTCTAATGCACTCGGGCCCTGACCTTCCGGCGCCTGCTTGATCACATCAATGATTCGCGATCCGACAACGACGGCGTCCGCTCCAGAGGCAGTCACTGCCTCGAAATGTACCCGTGTAGATACACCGAAGCCGACAGCGAGGGGGACGGGGGTGAATGCACGGATGCGGGCGATGATTTCCGGGAGACCCGTGTTCATTTCGGCTTCTCGTGTGGATCCAGTCGTGCCCATCTGCAGAAGAATGAGAATGTGTGAGTAGACGTTTCGCGCAGGGACAGAATTGCGGAGAAAAGAGATGGCGTACCTTGGAAACAACGTAGATGAACGAATCGGCAATACCAGCCAAGAACTTTACTCGACCGATACTGGTGCTAGGAGCGATCAGGGGAACATACGAAATGCTACAACGACGCAGAGATGATAAGCAAAATCACTCGGGTAAAGTCATAACAGATGGCAAAAGCCGTCGTACCCTGTTGAAGTACAGATCTCTCGGAACCTGATCGCCTCCTCAGGGGGTAAATCAACCATGATGAACCCGTTGGCGCCGGCATCATGAGCGTCCTGCACGGCTTTCTCCTCTCCGTAGGACATGATAGGGTTGTAGTAACCTAAGCAAGCAGAGAAGAGGAACCCAACTATTAGCAACCCTTCTAGATTGATTCCTTCGAATTGTAGATACTGACCCATCAACATGACTGGTGCCTTCAATCCCTGAGCTCTAGCTTCTCTGACAAACTGTAGACAATCGGTGTAGGTAACATCGTGGTTGACAGCGATCTATACACACAGACAGTGAATGAGAGACCTTTACGGACACGCCTTCCAGCAAGGAACCCAAAAGCGTACCGTGTTTGCCTCTTGGATCGTTGGTCCATCCGCGGTAGGGTCACTAAAAGGAACACCTAGCTCGATGATATCTGCTCCACCTGCTTCGAGAGCGAGCATATTGGGAACGGTGTCTTGCGGTCTTGGGTAGCCTGCTGTCACAAACGTGACAAATGCAGGCTCTCCTTCGGCTTTTTTGGCGGCGAATACTTGTTTGATCTGTTCTGCCATGATGTGTGTATGGTGGATATTGGAGGAGAATGGTAAGGGTGGTATGTTCACGAAACAACTCCTTGTATAGTAAAGTTGCGTTTGGATAGTCTCCCACCCGATCCCTCCGGCGTTGACTCGACTCGACAATTCGCTCCTCCTCGCTCGGCAAACGACAAGTTGCGATGTCGCGACAATTCTAGAGGACCCGCGGAAGCAAATTGTGATACAAAAGGGCCCAGGCGGCGGCGACATCATCGATCGCCAAACTCAAGTTTCAAGTCATTTTCATTTCCCGACCTTTCCGAATGCAAGCATGCGGCATATGGGGCTGTCTGACGGACGAGTCACCATGCATGGTGACAGCGAATAATGGGCTTGACTCATTGACTCATCATCATCGTCCGATAACATCGTCATGCGGCATGCTCCGAGGTGATTGTCAATAGCGCGATCAACCGTTCTTCAATCAGGTAAAGGAGGATCCCAGGGTAGAAGCTCTCATACGCATACAACAACTCGTCACAACAACAAAGCGGCTACACAGGCGCAGTGCTGCGACATAAAGCCTCGCACAGCCCTTGTGGGTGGTGTGTAGGCCCTGCATTCTGAACAACTTTGCTGTCTAAGCATTATTATATTAATCCTCGACATACGTCCCTGCCACCAGGCAAAGATTTCGCGGTGTAAATTGGGCAGTCGTAATGGGTGTGCGTTTAGTTCTATACGTCGTTAGTAGATCCACACTGCAAGGCATACACGAAATCAGTCAACAACTCCAGCACCATTTCAGGATATTCCTAGAGCTTACCTTTCAGATGCCTCCATCCCGGTCAAAGCCCCATTTATACCATTCGACAATGATTTCTTCAGCCCTCCCGAAGTCTTCACGTCCCAAACGCGGACAGTACAATCCAGCCCACCACTGACGAGCGTTGATGATTCCGCGCTAAAGGATAACGAGGTAATGGGTTGCGTGTGGCCGGACATGGTTTTGATCTCTTGGCCGTGCAGCATGTCCCATAGTTTGATCGTCAGGTCTTGCGCTATAGGCGATTAAAAAGATGGATCAGCCGCGACGCTTTAGATGACTGATCAGGCTGTCACGTACATGCGCTAGCCAGGTACCGCCCGTCGGGGCTGATAGCAAGACAGTCTACTGCGTCGTTGTGTCCCAGGAAGACCCGAACACATTCTCCACGCTGCACATCCCATAGACGACAAGTCTTGTCGCTTGATCCGGTCGCGAGATACAACGAATTCGGATGAAATTTCAGGCACTGAGGGAAAGGGGGTGGGTGATCAGTTGAGGAGCAGACGTTCGCAGGGGGGCCGGGACTTACATCAACATCTGACAGATGACCGGCAAACATCCTCAATGGCGTCACCCGGTCCGTCACCCACAGCCTTGCCGTTCTATCCCTGCTCGCTGTGGCAAAGTATGCTCCAAGAGGGCCCCATTCAACAGCCCAAACAGGATCGGTATGGCCTTTGTAGACGACCAGATTTTTATATGTTTCTAGGCCCCACAGGCGAACTGAACCGTCTTGGGACGAAGACAAGAGATGCTGTGGTGGTGCTACGCTTCCGCCCAACGGGTCAAACGAAAGCGAGTACACGGGTCCTGAATGACCGATCAGTTTTCGGACAGTCGGTACGTCTTCTTCCTCTTCTTTTGTATGGCCTAGAGTCGGATTCAGTCAATGTACGTATGACGGTATAGATTGGTTGGGCAACTTACCATTCATTTCCTGCTCATCGCCAGGATCTTGTCGCAAAGGCTTGCTCCTCAGGCCTTCACCTCGGAGATTCCATAGTCGAATGCAGCTTTCCGCGGATCCAGCGGCCATATAGGTAGCATCTTGGGAGATGGCTGTCGACGTCGTCCTACAACAAGGTGATGGAATGAGCGCTCCGTCCGGCCAGATTGTCATTCGGACACGTCGACTCACCCTTCTCCATTATCAAACACGGTATATGCGCATACACTCGGTAAACTGGGTTTCGCATACCCACTCACGCCATAATCATCGCCCAACCTCGTCATCCGTCCAAGCTTTATCCGTTTCCTCCTATCTGCGACTGCCCGCAACTCTTTTTGCACATCAATCGGACTAAACATTCCGCCTGTTGTGGGGCCAACCAAGTTTTTGTATTGCGGCTGTATCAGTTCCTCGTCCCCCGTACCGTCCTCCTTGGATTCTTTGTCTAATGCCGACTTTGGTATCGCCTTTCCCGTTTTGATTGTTGCTTCCGTATCCGGTATCGTTGTCACATCTCGCATCTCGACATCTCCATCCTTGTCCGCATCATTGTTCTTATCCGTCTCCTCCTTTTCCATTTCTGCCTCTTCTTCTACCCCGGGAACCTTTCCCTCTTTAGCTAACCGCTTGATCTCAAAGTCGACATGCTCCTGTAACTTTTCAGAGATTACTTTCGTCCCTAATACGATGTCTTTGTTGGCTTTGTTGAACTCTTCTGTACTAGGAGCGGACTGAGTATGAGGTGCATCACCCGGTGCATTTGCTTGCGAGGGGATGATGAGATCGATAAAGCCGTTTTCCCTGATCAAGGAGACGGATAAAGGCGTCGCCGAATCTGCGACTACAGGACGTGACAAAGGTCAGATCAGCTCCGGGTAGTTCGGTATATTGCCTCATTAACGCACCTTTCAGCTTCAACCGTTGATTTATAATTGTTCGCACGGCCTCCTTGTACCGTGATGCGTCTTTGGAAACGTCCCAGATTGCCTCTAAGCCAAGATCACTGAGCCATCCTATGAGCAGACCAAAGCTTCCTCGAGAGAGGTTGACAGTGTACATATTCCGTCTAAACGTACGGTGGAATCGTTAGTGCTCTTCACTCCACGTCGGCGGAACAAGACGCGTACCTAAAACGAACGACTAATGGGTTAACGATCAGATGCGCTGAACTGGTAACGTTCTTCAACTGCAAAAGATCGGCATAGTGCAAGGTTTCGTGGAACTTCATATGTCTTGCGAAAAATTCACGCGCTAAACAATCATAGACGTGTGAGAATCATATCAGGCACAAAGGTATTCCATAGATCACTCACCTGCTTGCGTCAAGTCCGAGTCAATAAGATCCAGGAACGTATGCACGAATACGGGATAAAGGATCTCGCGTAACTCGGGCTATCGAGTTGAACATTGTGTCAGTGTAGACCCAAAGCCAATCTCGCAGGATCGCCACAATGTAGGGACATCTAAAGACTCACCTTCCATCCTTCCAGCCCAGCCTCCACCCACTGCCTAAGCTTGACATACCCCATAATCCTGTCCGTCGAATCCAACAACACACCCTGAGACCCAAACATCCCCTGCGTACCAGCTGCACCTCCTCCCCCTGATGAAATCACGGCCTGCGCGATACTCGAGTTTGTCGCCGCAGCTCCGGCCTGAGCTCCAGCTTTGTGCCGGTTGATAACGTCTTCTGCTTGTGCCATGAATTCCGGGGTTAGGTAGTATGCGGATGTGCTTGCTGATGATGCTTGTGCTTGTGGAAGGTTTCGCTTGATCAGGTCTTTTGCGGGTAGACCTTCGCCGGGGATGGGCACTGGTCGCTGTTGCGTGGCTGAGGTGGATGTGGAGGGCATCACAGGTGTGATGTTTGAAGATTTGGAGATGCTGGGTTTGGTCGAGTCTGCTGGAAGTTGACTACGCGATGATCCGTCGGCAGGAGTCACAGATACGTTGGCTGTTGCACTTCCCGACGTTCCCTGCCCTTGTTCTTCTTCGAGCTTTTTCTTTTCAAATGTTTCCACGGCCTTTGTATGTGTATTCCTCTTGAGGTACTCCAAAACATTCGTGTTGGCACCACCGCCTTCCTGATTTCCATCTTCAGGATCATCCTCACCATCTCCATGCTGATCAACACCACCTTCAGCTTCCGACTGCTGTGCGCCGCCAGTGTTGGTTTCCGTGTCAGAGGGATTCGCTCCTCCTGGTCGTGAGCCATTCTCCTCGTTTCGAGAGGACTCCCCCTGTCTTGCCGGCGTCGACATGGTAGCGTTTCTGCAAAACTCCTTTATTCCCGCGTACGACCTCGTCGTTCAGCCGTAGAGCTTAATTATGCGGACTGATTTGCCAAGAAAGACGATTGATGGTCAACCTGAGCATCAGTGGGAAGACGAGTTTGAAGCTGCAAGCTGCATGATGTGAAGACGAGGCCGGAAGGTGCCACCGAATCAGTCGTCGATCGCTCGCACTGCGTTGCGCTCAGTACGGAGTACCTAATAGTTAAATGTCACGCCTATCCGTCTGTGTGCAACTTGCTATCCTATGTCGCTGTGAACCAGTCAAGTCTGATAACCAACTCCAGGTCAAAGCCCAGACTAGAAATGCGTCTGTTTCTTCTTTTGTAAGCTCCACGTTCGAAAACCAAGCGATAACTGAGAGATCGCTAAATTACTAAAGCTTTATCATTAAGCTCCGTAATCTGCTCTTGGTTCCTGTCTGTCGCTGCGGTGGACCTTGCAGGATCAGTGATACGGAACCAGCATCTCACAGGTCGGTCATTATAAGAGTCTTTTTTCTCCTGTTGCGTGCTGATCTTCATGCTTGTTGGTGTTTTCGACGTGTAGCTAAAGAAGGGCTGCCTCCTAGCATTGCCGTGATACTGAATTATGGAGAGTACCAGACTTTGGTGAGGAAAGACGGTTCCTTTGTGATGTAAGTTTTCCCCCCGTATTTGGCTCAACGTGAGTTTGGTACGGGTGTGGACGTCTTTCACATTGTTTGCATCTGCTTATCACTGTTCATGTCTTTTAATCAATACAGTCCTAATGTTGAGGAAGGCACCTACATCCTGGACGTGAGATCCAAGACACACATTTTCGACTCTGTACGTTTCTGCCGTTACTGCAAATACATACGGTTCCTAGCGTTTACCGCTCCCTCCCGCAGATATACCTAACCATTACGCCAACAACGATCCATCTTCAACCGTATCACCCCGCTCGACTCCCTATCCCGCCAACGGAAACAACGCCATCCCTTCCATACCCAATACAACTGGTCCCGCTTGCCAGGGTTCAATACTATGAAGAACCGCAGGGAGCGAACATTATGGGGCTGTTGAAGAACCCGATGGTGTTAATGCTCGGGTTTACCGCGGTGATGGCGTTTGTGATGCCAAAGATGCTCGTGCGTTGCCCGTCCTCTCCATTAATTCCAACGCCTGCGCAAATTTTCACCACTTACTAATACCTTCCTTTTCTCCCCCTTTTGCACCTTCCAGGCGAACATGGAGCTGGACCCAGAGGAAGCTCAAGAGATGGCAAACATGCAACAGCGCATCAAAGGCTTCCAAAACACCGATTGGTCCGAAAAGTGCGTCCATTCCTCCACACTTCCCTCCACTGAAACAATCAGCTTAACAATCCTAACGCTCTTTCTTCTCGGTTTGATCAGACTCGCGGGCGCATTAGCCGGAAAAGCTGCAGGAGCGCCTGCTGCAGGATCTAGCGAGGTCGTGGGGATGGGCGATGCACGTGCGATCAAGGCGTCTGGTACGAGCGGGTCGGCGAATGCGAATGCTAGGAAGCGAAAGGGACGGTGAGGATGCCGGGTTGTGTATGGTGACTGAAAGGTGTGAATAGATTTGATTGGTGACTGGTTTTGGTTCCCGTGCAGTATGTATCAGGGAGTTGCAGAGTGGCAAGCCATTTCACGCGACTGTGGCGGCACTTGAGGGTCTTCCTCGCCTTTCATAGAGTCACACTTAGTCTTCAACCTTGAGCTGGTATCGAAGCGCGCGTGGTCTATAAATGTGTCGAGACGCAACTACTCTTTGACTCCCGAAAACGCACAGAGTCGCAACACTGGAGACCTAGTTTTGGCGTACGGAACATCAGATCGGCTGTCGAAATGGGCCTGCCCCTCAAGGACTGACACTGGGTCAAGTATATAAAATCCGTAGCTGGCCTATTCAGGAATTCGAGGGGTCGGCATTCACTTGTGGACGGAAGAATGGCGCCCGCAAAGCCTACTTCCGGTTCTCCAGATGCGCAGCAGAATATCAGTCGTCGCCTGTAGAGCTAATACACCTCCGCGTGAGCACTGGGCCTTGTTAGACAGCGTGTTGGTTCATACTACACGCCGTGATATCTTCGAGCTATTCAGATCGACCATTTCGGGAGAACCAATGCCTGGTGGATTTTCGCATCCAGGTACTTCTGTGACCACCTACAGTGCCTGCCTCGGCTGTCGTCTTGACCTACTCAGGCTACTGGCGAGCAAAATTACCGGCCATGAATCCGATTGTATCTGCCGTCGGCGAAACGAACGAGTTGTGGGATTACCTGCGGGAGACTAGCTGGAAGAGTTGTGAATACCGCAACTATACTGATGAGCTTTACCGCTCATGTAGGGTCCGGGGATGGGCGGACGCCCAGGGGTAAGAGGTGGGGAGTGTGGAGCTAGGTGTGGACGCCCGGGAGCAAACGGGACCCCACCGGATAGTGTCGAATATTCGAATCGCCTATTGCTCAAGCTCGGAATTACCGTGCTGAGACATTTGTTCATATAGCTATTTGCATCCAAGGTAGTTACCAACAGCAATACCCTAAACTGGTCATTCTTCTGAACAGGGAAGTTGTCCTATACCTCCTGTAGTTACGAGAACGAGGCTAACGGGTCCACATTACTTCAAACGTAATTTTGTGGACCAACGATTCTCCGCACGTACGAGCTCATATCACTCGGCAAGTCGTTATGGGTATATAAGATGAAGATCACACTCGTATCGCCATTCCCGTCTGCCAGGCGCACCATCTCCATCGTCCCAAACCACCAACCTAGAAAGTTCTGCCCAACATGCCGAGTATAACGAATGCTGCCCTGATCGGTCTCGTCGCCGCCATTAGTGCCAACGCCTGGAAAGACCAATGTGAAGGCTTCAAGGCGAACATACCTAATGTGGTCATGAAGTCAACCTATTACCCCGCTGGAGCCTTGGTCAATTTGACGTCCCCTTCAAGTGCTGTCAACACCAACACCATGCCTGCGTTTTGTCGTGAGCATTACTGCTCCTAATACCTTGCGTGTCCTTAACTCATGGAACTTGCATTGGCGCGATATAGGGCTCGCTTTGACCATCACTACCAATGTTACATCCGGGAACCAGGCGTTGACAGAAGTCTGGATGCCGGATACCTGGAACAACCGTCTCCTCGGTTTCGGTAACGGTGGATTCAGTGGCGGAGGTACGCTGAGGCCGTTCCTGGGGTGAAAGACACGGCCTGACCATGTTTCTCTCCAGTTGTCTACAGTAGTTTGTCATACGACGGTGTGCTTCAAGGATACTCTTCCTTCAGTACCAACACAGGTACGGGGTCAACTTGATGCCAGAAAAGCGAAGTAACGCTGACATGTATCCAACAGGTCATCAAAGCTCGTCCATCAACGGCACATGGGCTTTGAACAACGTGGAAGCACAGAAGGACTTTGGTTATCGAGCATTCCAGTTGAGCTACCAAGCTGCCAAAACTCTGACGGAACAGTACTATTCAAAGCCGATCTCCAAGAAGTACTACTTGGGATGCAGTACCGCTGGAAGGATGGGCCTTGTTGAAGCCCAACGATACCCTAAAGACTTTGATGGTATTGTGAGTCGCATTTTGCCCACCGCTCTCCGTAAATTCGTGTTAACTCTACTTTGGCTTTGTAGGTCATCGGCTCTCCTGCCAATCCGGTGGCTCGGCTTGCAGCATGGAACATTTATCAAGGCCGACAAGTTCTTCCCGTGAATGGAACCCGATGGATCTCGCCAGCTACGTGGTCCGTCATTCACAAAGAGGTGATGAAGCAGTGTGACGGCATCGACGGAGTGAGTAGCGAGTTGCTACTTACTGTTCCTGCTTCAAACACTGATGCTTTTGGGTCACTGCAGCTTGTCGACAATGTCATTGATGACCCCCGACAATGCAAGTAAGAACTTTCCGCTTCCGGCTGGATTGCGCTCGACTTGTTAATCCACGTTAATATCTAGCTTCCGACCTGAGGCGATAGCATGTGGTCCTAACGACGATCGCTCCACGTGCCTTACTCTGGGACAAATCGCAGCTGTCAGGGCTTTGTATACCGACTGGTACAGTAGCAACGGTACATTCATCTTCTCGCGGTTCGAGCCAGGAGGCGAGGTAGCATACGCCACTTCCTATGTTTCGGGACCTAACATCGCTCTGGGACCCGAATACTGGAAGAACATGATCTTTTCGTGAGTCGATACTTTTTTCCCAATCTGATGAGAGAGATACTGACGGTCGCTTCGCGTAGGGATCCTAAATGGGATTACAACACGTTGACTGTTGATGACGTCTTCCGAGCCATCCAGAGCAATCCTGGAGAGATCGATGTATTTTCACTATACTTCATCTCCACGCGGAGAGTGCGGAAGAGCTAATTGCTTTTGGACACATAGAACAATGGTTACAACTATACGAGCTACTTTGCCGGCGGCGGAAAGCTTTTGCATTACGTCGGATTGGCCGACCAAATCATTTCTTCGGGCAACAGTGTCAGTATTAGAATCATTGACGCATTCGCTACAGGTAGTGATACTCATCATTATGGCCGCCTGTACAGTACAACACCTACAATTCCATCTCGGCATTTACAAAGGAAAATACCAACATGGACCCTTACGACTACTACCGGTTCTTCCCCGTTCCTGGTAAGTAGCGATTCAGGCAGTCATTAAGGTTCTCGAGGCTCAAACATTAGCGATGTGCTCCCCAGGTATGAACCACTGCAACGGTGGAGACGGAGCCAACGCGCTTGGAGGCAACAACCAACGAAGTGCGGGCATGCCTCCCCTTAAGACTGATGCAGCTCATGATGGTAAGCATAAAAGACACTCTGCGTAGGAAGAGCCCTCTGACATGGCAGCGCTCCATTTGCACAGTCTTGGCGGCCATGGTTGACTGGGTTGAAAACGGCAAAGCGCCTACACAGCTAATCGCCACCAAGTACAACAAGAACAATGTGACTCAAGGTGTCCAATTCACTCGAAAGTTGTGTCCTGTAAGCGCCCTTCTTTTCCTTCTTCTGCACACGATCCTGACGAAGCATTGTGTTACTCTAGTACCCGCAAAAGGGTGTTTATCAAGGAGGTGACCAGAACTCGTCGGACTCGTTCATTTGTAAATGAGTCGAGGAGAGGTCGAAGAGCTAGCATTCGGGATTTCAAAGAAAGCGCAGGTTGCGCAATTAGGGAAAAAAGTCGGTTATAAAAAGGATACCAGTCGTGATGAGTCGGAAAAGTTATACCAAGTTATAGTTATACTAGCATAGATAAATACAGAAAAATCATCCATTGCCATTCCTGTTGCCAAGGCTGCACATTGCTACAAACCCGACCTTTCCAAAAGCGTTAAAAGATCTATGCGAGAAAGGAATTTGCAAATTCCCTAGATAAAGAGTACAACCCAAACGTCCTTTCTACTTCCAACTTGGCTCCGCTCGGCACGCCACACCTACTCATCAATCCGCAGCACACGCAATACCTCTCCCATCTGCCTCTGTAGGTCCAAATGCCCGTCAACTACATCCGTGAGATCCACATCCTCCACCCCTGGCTGGCTGACGGGTCGCAAACCGGCCACATGGACGCCGTTCTGCAATGTCACCGCGCGAGAAAAGACTTCATGCAGTCTGTCGTTCCAAAAGAACAGGTATCAGCCCAGCCCGGGAAGAAGGGAAAGGAAAAAAAAGGAGGGAGTTACCTCACAATCCCAGCAAGCACTAGATCCTTTTCACACCATGCATTCACCACTCTCCGCGCCACGACTTGGCGACAGCATTGCCATTCCTCGGCTGTGGGCGCGGAGGGGAGGGAAATCAGGAACGCCGAGTCCACGATTTGCGGGAGGGCGTTTGGGGAGGTGCGGGAGGAGAGGTAGAGGAGTGCGTGGAGGACTGTTAGTGCGCCGAGGGATGATCCGATCTATTGGGTCCCAAAAAGCGATTAGTTCTCCTTGTAGGAAGGGTATATTTAGAAGAGGATGTTCGCGACGTACGAGAACGACAGGACGTTGGCCTTGTACCCGATTCTCAAGCACTTCACCCAACAACCTTCCCGCCTTGATCGCTTTATCCTGCGCCTGGACCCAGGTATTATCCAGGCCCAAACTTGCCATATTATACACCGACCTAGGAAGGATGGGTGGGGTGAGATGTTATCAGGATGAACAGGAAAAAAAAAAGGCCGAGGCGAGTGACGCGTGCTTACATCGGTAAGGCCACTGCCGTAAAATACGCCGACAACACAGTCCGCTTGATGATCTCCTTCTTGACATACCCCTTGACCTTTTGGGTCACCCACGCATCTATCGCTTTACCCGTCTGCAACATCCGTTTCGTCTCGTATTTCAAAACGTAAATGTCTCGGCCGTCCTGGAGTGAGCGGGAGGAAGGGATGATGTGGGATTGCCATGCGATGAGTGCTTCGGTGCGGGATTTTGTGAGAAGGCCGGGGACGATGATGGTTGCCTTTTTTTCGAGGTCGCGGGGGACAGTGTGAGTGAGTGAGTGTAGGGACGAGACGGGTAAGGAGTAAGGCGACGTACGATGAGACTTGGTGCTGTTCCTTTCGTGACTGGAACTTTCGCCTTTACGTTATCGACACTATCCTTGCCCTCGAAACTCGGCTTTCCCGCATCCTCTACCCGTTTCTCATGAACACCCGGCTTGCCAAACTCGCCATCCTTCAACAAAGGCGATGACTCAACCGACGCCGACGCCGACGCCGCCACCGACGCCGACCTCGACCTCGAGCTCGACCCATGATCATCCTCTTCAACATCCACCACCTTCTCCGACCCAACTTTCACATCCACAAACTCAAACTCCTCGACACCCCTCCACCGCTCCCTCACCCTCCTGGACGTCAACCCACCCCCAGCAATCCCAAACACACTACCCAGGACGAGCGGCGCACTCGCAGTCGTCAGTAACCCGAACGTCATAAACGAGGGCACCAAGGCCGCAATAGCCGGCGCCGCCAAGCCCCCAGTGAGGCCGATGGCGACGCCGCCGATCACAGCACCTGTGGCTGTGGCTAGCCAGCGGCCTGTGGAACCGCCCCATCCGTCGGCGTGTTGTGAGCGGGTTTGTTCGACCGAGGTTTGGGGGTTTGCGTTGCTGTTGGTGGCCGTGGTGGATTTTTGGAGGGCGGTGAAGAGGGATGTGGCGAGTGTGGATTCGGTGTGGGGGAGAGTCGGTGTTGCTGGTATGTGCAAGAGTTTGAGGGTCGTATAGATGAGTTGACGAGCGGGAGGCGTGTATGATAGTGTAGGTACTTTATCCGTCTTTGGTGGTTGGATTTTAGCGTGCTCGTGGTGGTCGGTTTCCTTGGCGGCGGCTGCGGCGGCGACGGTGTCTTTTTGCGCGACGATGTCGACCATTTCTACCTGCTCTCCCTCCGTCGGCGGCTGGAACACACTAGCAAGCAACAACACCAACACGACTTTACTCTGTTCTTCCTCCCTCTCCTCGGGCTTCATATCATCCCAATACGCAAGCGCAGCAGAAGAAACTTGTTCAGCAGGGGGAACCTGAGTGGTCGGTAGCCTCCCGGGTTCAAGCTGCAGTAACCTATGAACGGCGGCGGACCATTGCCCTGCCATCAGGCGCCAGGAAGCACGGTACCCTGGTGGAAGGAACGGGTAGAGCGGGTTGTTTGTCGTGCTTGAGAGGGTTGCAAAGGCGATCAGGAGGCGGAGTGGTTGTGCGAGTGATGGAGGTGCGGGGATTGTGGATAGTGCGTCGGAGGAGGGGGTTGGGTCGGGTGGCGGGTTGGAGGCGCCTACTCCTACCGAGTGGGCGAGGGATGAGAGGAGCGGCATCTTGAAGCGCTTGCGTTCTCTAGGGAGTGTTTGTGTCTGGGCCTTTGACAAAGAGGAAAACCAGGAAATGAAGGGACTCGAGGATGTATGTTGAACCTCAGCCCAGATGACGTAGGTTACCCCGCTTGCAGAGTGCGGGGGCACCACCTGATAAGGACAAGGAGGAATGTGATCGAACAAGGGGAAAGGAGGAGAAGACGCCGATCAGGGGTAAGTTACATTTGGGATAGGAGATGGTGTTGCTGCTTGTCTTGGTACTACGATGACAGTATCTTAAATCTTCTTCAAAGAAAAGTCTTTCTCAACTTGTTGGCAATAGGATATCTTACAAGCACAGTCCCTCTGGAACGACCATGCAATCCACTGCACTGCACCGCCAAACGTCGTTTCCCGCCATCAGGCCGTGGTTGTGTTTAGGAAATAGTTGGCGTTTCATGTCGATGTGTGCATCACGACTTGGGTGTTGGGTAGGCAGAGGAGCCGGATTTGTTTACCTTTCCTTTCGTTTGGTCCCCTAATCATGGTTGTAGGTAAACAAGTCACCTTTTATAAGAATCTCATCATCCGCCATTCCCTCCTCCTCTAGCCCGTTTCCACTTCAAGCGGGTCATGACCGCCTTCAACACCCTCAACAGTACTAAACAATGTCAATTCCTCCACGAAGCAGGAATACCACACCAGTCCTCTCACCGTCTCCTCAGCGACTCGGAGGAGCAGGATTCGGGAGCAGGACTCAGGGCGTGATTGATGATGTCGAGGAGATGATCGAGGAGATGGAGGAACGGGCCAGGGTTCGTGCTCTTGCGGCCGAAGACGGGAAGGAGAAGGCGAAGGAGAAGGCGAAGGGAACGGAAGGACAGTGGTTTCCGCCCCCGATTCTGGCGACTGCGACAAGTCCAAGCAATAAACGGCCTTTAGCGGCGAAACATGGACGCTCTTATTCGAATCATTCACCGACCAGTCGAGGATCATCACCGTCATCGTCGTCGTTCGTGACGCCATACACCAGCTCACCGCCGATTCCCTCGTCCTCGTCCTTAGCGCCAGGATCACCTTCTCCGTCACCTTCAGTCGGGATCGGGTCAAGCAACCGAAACCGGCAGAGTAATAGATACGAGGCCCCGGCGAGGAGGACGTCCCCTTTGAAACATGGGTTCTTGTTTTCTTCGTGGAGTGATGAGGATGGCGAAGCACGAGAGAATGAGGAGGAGGAGGAGCGCGGGGAGGAAAGCACGAAATCGGAATCGAAAACGTTTCCACCGCCGAGACTGGCGACTGCTGCTGCTGCATCGATGATGCCTCCTCTCACCACACCAGCGCTAGAACGACAACGACCAATAACTCATGGCGGATCAGATGAACGTGCACGTGATGCAGAAGAGAAAGACGGGCGAGAGATCGATATCGATACTGAGCGAACACCACGCAATACCTCGCACTACCACCACCAACATCAACCACAACATCCACAACCACGACCAGCAGCAACCTCAACAACCCCCACAACAACAACAACAACAACACCACCAACCTTCTCCCGCGCATGGCTCAACCCCACCGCATGGACCGCCAAAACAGACGACGAGATCCACGAAAGTGTGTCTGGGTGGGGGATGGTGAGGAAGCGGGAGATGACGCCTGTTACGGAACGGACGGAACGGACGGAAGAGGATGAGAGGGAGAGAGCGGGGCCTTCTGGAAGTTTAGGAGTGGGTGAGGGTAAAGGCAACGGGTATACTGAGCGGGATAGCGCGGCCTGTGAGTCTTCATTCTGGAGGTAGTGGTCGTTCGGTGAAAGTGCTTGCGCCTGACTGACTGACTAAGCGTGTTTTTTTGTGGGGATAGTAAAACCATTACCGACCACTCCGATTTCTTCCTCGACCACGACCACCACCACCACCTTCGCATCAGTAAATCAAGCGCCACCTCTTCCTTTTCCTCCAGCAACTGCTACTCCCACTACCACCACCACCACTAGCAACACGACCCCGACAACTGCTAAACGTCCACCGGCAGTTCCACCTGCAGCAGCAGCGAAATCCCTGATCGCGTTCTTCGAATCTGGGGGTGCGTCGGCGTCGGCGTCGGCGTCGATGATAACGACGACTCCTACGAAACAGCCTACGGGAGCAGGGCTAGGAGGAGTCGGTGATACTCGTGCACAGGGATTCGGACATGGGTATGGGTATGGGCATGGGAGGGGGATGAGTGAGCATGGTGTTCCTGCGCTGCGCTTTGGAGCCGAGTTCCAGCAGCGGGAGCGGGAAGAAGGATCGTCTAGCCCTCCACGACGAGGACAAGGGTTCATCACGCCTTCCTTGCATGGACGTGCGGCGTCGGTGCCTGATGATGATGTCTTTTACTGGCGACAGGGTGTACCGGGTCACCACACTGTTGGAGATCCGCCATTGACGAATGTGGAAGGTGGTGGTGCCGGAGACGAGCGGAAAGAAACGGCCGGACAGCAGGTGGATCGGCAGCTGGAGGAGGAGGAGATGCAGGTGACGATGATGGATGCGGAAAGAGCGTCGGATGTCGGAACGGTGATTTACCCTGCTGATTCGGCATCCGAAGTTCTTGCTGTATCGGCAGCATCGCCTGTCGCCGTCAACACGGCTGGAACCGCTATACACTCGGATCTTCCGATCATGGGCGCAAGTGAAAGGGTAGGACTGGGAGCAACGGCAGGCAGGAGCAAGGAAAGGGATGTATCCCCGCTTAGGAACGTGAGGAACGTCGTTGCTGCGTGGAGAGGCAAACTGGCGGCGCCTGGTACACCGAGGGTGTATGATACACCGGCGTTGCGGATCGATAGTGCTGGTGGTATTACGGGCGGCGGCGGCGGCGGCGGTGCGGGGGAAGGGACAAGAGGCGACAGGGCACGAGCGGAGGGGAAGGATCGGAACGTGTTTGAGGAAGCGTTTTTCACGATTAGGAGGATGAGTACGCGTCGTCGAACAGGGAAGAGCCGGGCAACAAGTGCGGGTGGTTTACCCGGGGTGGTGCCTGCGGAAGGTCGAGGAGAGGGGGAGTCGGTGGTGGCGGGTGCGTTGGTGGGGAGGGAGAAACCGTTGCCTGCGCTTCGGCTTTCTGCGTTTGCTGCAGAGCCAGGGGAGGGGGTAGGACGGGCGGTCAGAGGGAAACTCGTGTCCCAAGTTTCTGAAATTACCAGCGAGGTGAGTTCCTAGCACTGTTTTTCCGGTACAGCTTGGCGACTGACTTTGCTCGTTGCGATGCGACAGCCGCTGCGACTGGGAGAGTTGTGGTACCTCAACGTCCATGACCCTTTACAAGCGTACAAATGGATCAAATGCGACGCACAGCTGTTTGCGGATCGATTGATCTTGACCTGGATCCCGGAAGTTGGAGATGGTAGTCGTGGGATTATTACATTGGATCTCGTTCATTGTTTGGGTACGTAATGCGTTTCCTACCTCCCGATCTCACAGTGAGGCAAAGATGCTTATGGACGTCGGTAAATATGCAGAGGTCCGATCGATACCCTCACCACATCATCCGAGCGCCGCGAACGATATCGGATCAATCGCTGCCAAGGCGGTTCCGGATTTGAGCAACAACTTGTACCCCTTCCAGCTCGGGTATGATGACGGTGTCGAGCGACTGGGCTCGGCGTCTGCGAGAGATCGTGTTCGTTGGGTATCTGCTATTTGGTAAGTCTTTTTACGCTGTTACCTCTGACTTGAACTCACAATATGGATGTGCAGGGACGTGCTTGAACGAATGCCAGGCGAGCTTGATATCGATGATGATGCCGCAGCCTCGTCCGACAATGGATCGCGCTCGACAGTGTTCCAACCGCCACAAACGGTCGTGCTTGCTCAGCATGACACCATCGATATGCCCACTCGACCACGTCAACCGTTGCCGGACCACCGATTTTCTCGCATATCCGACGACTTTTATCTGGGCGACTCTCAGACGGGGGTTTTACCTTTGAAACGAAACAGCAGCAAGCAGTTGGGCAGAAGCTCCGCGTCTCTGCTTCGTCGGGTGACGTCCGAGGCCGATTTGGACTTGACTGCTTTCGCCACTCCCGAGGCCGTGAATGACAGATCCGCTCGACAATCACCCCCTGTTCTGGGTCCAGTTGTGCCAGCAAGCAGCGGATCGGACGTCAGTACAAAATCTAGACCGAGAATGACTCCTCTCAGCCGACTGCAACCTTCGTCAACAAACTCTCGATACGAAAGCGCCTTCAGTATTCCGAGTGAAGATGCGGATGAAGGGATTGAAGCATGTCCCACGCGCTCGGTGATTAGCCGCACGATGCCCAGCTCTTTCTCGTCTGAAGAATCCTCCGAGCGCCTTCCATCGTACTCGTCGGCAATTACTGTTCTTCGCGTTCGAGAACTTGACGATCACTCCCGTGCTTCCACTCCTACGTCTGCTTATATGTCGGCAGAAGGATCCGGTAGTCCAGTTGTGCGTTCCATCGTGCCACCGAGACTACCTCCCCGCCGAGAAATGTTTTCCGCAGATTCCGCCAGAACACCTTACTGGCCCCTCGTTGAAGGTCTGCCTGCTGGAACTGCCACAAACGTATACGCCACTGCCAAGGGAGCGACTACATCTGCCGCAAATTCTCTTAACTCAACACCTGTTGGACCAAGACCGCAGCCGCGACCTGTTTCTTTATCTATGCATTCAGACTACTTTACTGCGACTCAAGGATCCGGCAGTTATTACACTTGCGATCACCCACGATTTTCCATCGCGCCATCATCCGTCTCACACGCCGCATCCTCTGTCGATAGAATGACGCCTTCCACAACGCCTGCTGCCAGCAGCAAGGTGCCAAGCAAGGGCACATCGAGCCGGGGTTCCAAACCCAGCGGATCACGCATTCCCGTTCCTAGCTCTTCGTCGTCGTCGAGTTCGAGGACACCGTCAAGTTCAGCCTTTAGCTCAACTTCCAGCGCAACCACTCGGCCCAACGTATCCCACTCGAGCACTGTATCATCCTCTCCTTCATTGTCACCTATCCTCCTTGAGACGGTCGTGGGAAACGAACAGGCTCGAATGAATGATACTCGAGTCTTGAGTTCTCAACTCGATAGAATTGAAACAGCTGTTGCCGACATTGGCACCTTCTTGTCGATCCCGCCGCCGGAAGTGCCATCTAAAGACTCCTCTTTGTCGGTCCTACCAACAACTACAGTCCTCAGAGACCAAGGACCACCTTCAAGCCCTTCGTCCTCGAGTTCATCGTCCTCATCCTCAAGCAACACCCCCACTCCCGGCACCCCGGTAGAAGATTCACGGCTTTTCAGAGATCTCGCTTCGATCAAACAGCAGAACAGCGCTCTTCTCGCGCAACAGCAGAAACTGCAGGACCTGATGGAGAATGATAAAATCGCCAACGACCGCGTCCCCACGATGCACAGACTGGAAGACCTGCTTCTTCGGCTTTTGGCTCGTACAGGTGATTCAGAAATCCTTGTGGAAATGGGACGAGACGACGTCCAGCCTGCGCAATACAGACGAACGGCAGCGGCCTCTTCTTTCGCTTCTGGCAAGAGTAGTTCGGCATTGACGACAGGTAGCGGGTACTCGGACGAAGAAGGGGCACGAGCTCCAGCACCGGCGCCATCAATCGACAGCGAATATGAAAGACGAAGACAGGCTAGGATGAGCGGCGTCCCGGATTCTTTGCTTCAAAGTAGTCCTCGATTGTCCGAGGAGCTCGATGAGGAATGGGAGATGCAGAACTTGCCACCATCTTCGCCCGACGTTGATCTAGAACCGCGACGCGGTGCCATGCCTCCGCCCGTGGTGACGCAGAGAGTCACACAACCTCAATATGATTACGACACAGACTCCATTTCAGAAAGCAGCGACGCGACTACCGTGCAACCGCAGCAACCTAACAGCAGCGGCATGAGCAGGGTGGAGAATACGCCCCGACCATTTCAAAGGCCTGTCATTATTCCACGACATCCAACTCCCGATACGGAATCCGAAACGACAACCACTTCTACTTCACCTTCACCGCCTCCAAGGCGTTTTCGACCGGGACCTCTGCCACAGCCGGTGGGAATCCCTAGTCCAGTAAGGCCTGAAGGCTACCCATCCGTGATGCCTCCGCCGTTGTTCCGCCCTGGTTTCCGACCTTCAAGATTGGGAGGTATTCGGGAGCCTATGACAACCACTTAGTAAGCCGTCCGTTCTGTGTGCCAGGATCCCCCTCCTGACGATTATTATACTTGTAGCTTCCGACGAGGTTTCCCGCCGCCTATTCCCGGTGCTCCGATGGTCGGGCCACATATGGGACCTTTCATGAACGGAGTCGGACCTGGTTTGCCCGGGTTCGGAGGACCTTTCGGCCCCAACGTTTTCCCTCGACCAGGATACATGGGTCCAGGCGCTGCTGGGGGCAATTATGGTATTCCTCGAAGGCAGTTCTTCCCTCCTAGACCGCCTCGAGTGGGTTCGCCAACGATCTCCTCGAGCCGACCTTATACCTCCAGCTACTACAGCCACTCGGATCCAGGAAGTCATCATACTGATCAGGAATTACATGACGCTGTCAACCATCTTGACCAAAGCCAACATGAGGCCAACGAAAAGGCGGAAGCACTCGCAGAAGCACAAGGATTGCAAACGAACGAAATAGGTCGCTACCTGCATCAACTTGGTTCAGTCATGGATAAGAATAGAGCCGAGCAGCTCAATGAATTGGCGACACTACACGACGACATCGGCAGAATTCGGGACGCACTCAATCATCCACCACCACCCCTTCCAGCCAAATCTCCGACAAGAGCTGTCGTACCCGAGGCGCCCGTTCAAGTGACGGTCAATACAGAACCGACGAGACCGGTCTTGAGCCGACCACCTTCTATACATCCCACACCCCAACCGATGCAGACGGCTGTCATGGATATCACGGAGCATTCTGAAAGCGGCGAGAGCCCAGTAATCGCGGCAACGATGCCTGTTGTCACCGACAAGGATTTCCAACAAGACGTTTTGCTCAGGGATTTGCAGAATAAGGTAGCCGAGTTGGTGAGAAGATTGGCTGAATCAGAGAGACAGCAGCAACAACCAGTAGAGGAAATTGTGATCAAGGAGACCGACTACAACCCACAAGACATGGCGGCGTCCAAACCCTTGCCACGACAACCCCCGGTTGTGCTTGCTCCGCCTCTCCCTTTCTCGCCGGTACCCCGATCCGACTTTGCTCCGCATCATGTGCACTTTGGCCCGGAACATGTCAAGGAGACAACCACAGAGGTAATGTGACTCGCCCAGAAAATCCCCCTTTCAGTCTTGCTGACCTGGCTTCACCTCAGATCGTGCGCGGTCCCGCCGGCGAAGACGTTGAAACGGAAGTTGTGCGGGAGTATGATCGTACGCCTTCTGAAGTGGCGGCAGGAATGCCTCCCAGTCACGAGACGATTGTTGAAACCAAGAAGAGTTACGAAATCGCTGGACCAACGCCTCAAGATCGAGGTGAGTCGCAACTTCCGTTAACTGTCAACTAAGGCGCATTTTTTAGTAATACCCTGCCTCTTTGCAATTGCGCCATACAGCAGGCTCCCATCGGCCGCATGCCACGACGGTCGAAGATGAAATGCTATACGACCCAGGAAACGGTTACCCTGTATCTCACGCTCCGCCATCGACCGCTGCGCCATCCGTCATTCATCTCAAGGACGTCGGCGGAAGGCCTGTAACAATTGTCGGCGATGCACCCACTCACGCCGCACCACCGATGACGACCCCTCCCACCGTAATACATCTCAAGGATTCTAATGGAAGGCCGGTTACTATCGTCGGGGATGTCCCTAATCCCACTGTTCCTCCTACTGTTCTGGGCGTCTCCGATCTGCACAATCGGCCACCCACCGTCGTCGGAGACCGCCCCGTAGTTCTGGTGGAAGACCATCCAAACGCTTTACTCGTCAAACCTGTGCCGTCCAAGTAAGTCATTTTCATGCCGAAAACCTGTCACCCTGCTTATCTTCGAGTCACTCCCAACTTCAGGAGTGCGAGACCCGCCATCGACAGGGAAAACCCGGTGCATCTTTCGAATATATCGACTCAGCCATCCCAACCGCCTGTTGTACATGATCTCCCCGCTTCGTACATGTCTCCCGCACCAACCGTCGTTCATGCCGATCCATCGATCCCTCACTCGCGGCCAGCTTCAACGCATCAGCCAATTTCATCGAACGACCCCCATCATGGAAGGACTGGATTGGGAGACCCCTCCGATCATCATAATGTACGAGCGGCAGAAGGGCGAGATGCTTCGGAGGGAACTGCTGGAAATAACAAGTTACGCAAGTCGCCACCCTCTGTCAAGTTTCAAGATCACCCCGACACATCAGTCGCAAACGATCCCTCTGTACATCAAAATGGCCGGCCCATGTCACACAGCGCTGACGAGCCTCATTCGGCAAACATGGCAAATATTCCAGGATCTCATCAAGCGCCAGGATCGTCTGCGCCGCATAACGCATATCCTGGACCGATGCCTATCAACGAGGAAGATGCTAACAAACACGGCAAAAAGCCAAAGCCAAGTAGGGAACGACATGCGACGAAACCAGGCAGTCACGTCCCTGCCGTACTTTCGACACCCCCTCTGCTAGGTCAATATAATGTTCCTCCATCAATCAGTCCTCCTTCCGACGCAGAAGAATTTGTGTCACATGAGCAGCATCATCCTACGGCAGGCCATGCTTCCGCTGCGAGCGAGCGTCCCAACGTACTCAAGAAGAAGCCCTCGAAAGCACAAAAGGCAGCAATGCAGCACACATCGCCCGGAGCACCTGCCGAGCATGTTCAAGGCGATCATAATGACGGCGCGCATACCAATGTGAACATTACGCTTGATAATTCGGAGGGAAAACACCTCCACGCCGAAGATGACGCTATGGGCCGTCCCGTTCCACCGTCGATCCGCAAAGGACATCCTGCTACGGACCATCAACAAGCGTCACGCCCAGGGACTCTGAATTTGCCGGGTGAAACGGTTCACCATGACCACGTAGGTTCCGGAAGCAATAGGACTGACAAGGCGACCGCGAGTCCGGAGCAGCTTCTAATCGAAAAGGAACGCCTCGCTAGTAAGTTGCTAAGCGGGAAGTAGCACCACTTTGGCTAATCAGACTCTCTTTGTCATTCAGCTCAAGCCAAGACTAAAGCGGAACAAGCTGGTGAGTCGTTCAAAACGTGTTTCTCCTACCCGTCCTCTACTGACTTTTACCGTACAAAGAACACGAACGTATCGAAAGAGAGAACATCCAGCGAGAAAAGGAACATCTTGCAAAGATCGCTGCAGAAAGACATCAAGAGCAGATTGAGGCGTTGGCTGACCTGAAAAAGGTCATTGCAGACCATCATAGCAAGGACGACAAGTGGAAAATGTCTTACGCCGACGCTACCAAGGACAAGGAGACCCGGCGCAAGGAAAAGACTACGCGGGAGAAGAATTGGCAGAATGCGTTCGACAAATTATTGGCTGAGGTTGAATCTGACAAGAAATGGCGGGAGACGCAAGGCAAGAAACCGGGAGCCGACGCAGTCATTGATTTCTTGAAGAAGAGTAACGAGGATCAAACGGCTTTCTTACGAGCTCTGGCTTCTGATATCATGGCGCAGAATGCGGACCAACACAAAAATACAAAGGATGCGACAAAGGCAATGGCAAGAGAACAGGTCGCTT
This sequence comes from Naganishia onofrii, assembly GCA_030039215.1. NCBI lineage: Eukaryota > Fungi > Basidiomycota > Tremellomycetes > Filobasidiales > Filobasidiaceae > Naganishia > Naganishia onofrii. Next base: position 2,089,466 of record JASBWV010000001.1, read on the forward strand.
TCAATGTCGCTGGTTACCTGGACGACTTTAGCAAAGCGTTATCTGTTAGTCACTTCCGGCCTCAAAATCGTGAATTTGCACTAACGTTATAGCTCTTTCAGAGCGAGGTTCGAGCCTTATTGAAAGAAGTCGGAGATCTTCGAGAAACTCGAAGGGCTTTATACTAGTACGCCACTTTCTACTTCCTTCTTTCCGCAACCTCGCTAATAGAATGGCAAGTACACAGTGAACTTGCAGAGTTATTACTGCTCAAGGGTCGGCAGAGCGCGGGTGATTTGATGGCCGTCATGGTACGCACATTCCCTTTCCAGGTCTCCCGCTCGTACTAATCCCTGATCGTCCAAAACAGCCATGGCCCGGACCCGGTAGTGCAGGTGGACCCGTCAAACCTAATGCCCCTCCTGCCGCTCCTCCCAAAGCGGCACCGCCGAAGCAAGAACTGAAACCGGCTGCACCTGCGCCCGCTTGGCAATCGTTCAACATTCCTCCAGCGATGAACTTGGGTATGTTTTCCGTAGATCGCAACCAGAAGAATACAGGGTCGCTAACAACGTCGACTGACGGAAACAGGTGGACCAGCTATCGTCCCGGCCTCAGTGCCCACTACAAAGCCGGCCCCTCCTACACCTGGTGTAAGTCGCCTCGCCTGTCTAAACGTCTGACAGCTGGAACTGACTACTACTCGCCACGTTTCTAGAGTCGACCTCTACCCGTTCCTGGTAACGCGGAGCAAAAATAGATCTTGCTCAACACAAATTAACGAGACTTGACGACCCTAATGACCGCATCTTCTATCTGCTTGTCGCTTTCCACTTTTACGTATTATTCATGACCAGGGGAAACGTGCCTTTCCAACCTAATAACGTCCTTTCCTTTTGATGTCGAGAATGCAAAATATCACATGACATGTTGAAAATCTAGGGCTACAATGTTTCTCCTGATCCTACCTATTCTAAAACACTCCAATCTTGACTCCAGATGCGAGCAGTTTCTGCCTGACCACCTTGTCAGCGAACAGAATCTTCCAAAAGTCCTGCCTAATCTCCGGGATGGACAATAGTGTTCGATTTTCTAGTAACGGGCAGGTAAAGATAACAGTCAGCGAGAATGCAGTTTTGCTACTGAATAAAAGAACGAATACATACTCGAGTCGTGATATGAAAGATCGAGGAGAATCATCGTTTGTTGACGAATATGTAATGCATCCGAGTCTGCAAGAATTTTGCCTATCCGATTCGGTGTACCAGCAGCGATACAGATCTTGGTCTTTTGCAAGTACTCGATCTGCTCGGAGACCTTCAAGTGTTTTGCGAAGAGCTGGAAATGGAAGAAAATTCGTCAGCGACCCATGTATTTGTGCATGGCTTGGCTTGCTACGTACTTTGGCAATCTCTCCTGGCGCTTTCGGGTTCATACTCCTCAGACTTCTAACTACGTCCGCACATCGCATGCCAGAAAGGGAGAATATGATGATGGATGGCGATCCTTCCTTTTTGATATTCTTCGGTAGCGGCGGGAGTTCTATATCAGATGATCAATCTATATCAGCGATGTAAACGGAGAGGGCAGACGATGCGGCTGTACATACGTTTTTGAATAAAGGCAGGAAGCGTTGACAAGTCTCGTTTGTCAGTCCATTCTCTGGTAGACATGATAGAGCCCGCTATCGAAAGGACAGATTGTTAGTATTGTTGAAATGTAACACTGTGTATTTCGAGGAAATCAACGTACGCGGTATCCTGAGATCAGCCAACTCCATATCGGAAGCTTTCGGATAGGCCTCCTTCAAGTTGTCAAACAGCCACTCGTCGAGCTGCGAGACCGTCATTTCGGAAGGCTGGAGTGCTTCAGCCTCTCTGACTTTGCGCTACGAAACAATGGAAGAGGTGAAGAAATGAGCACGCAAAATCGGATGGTGGAGAAACCATGAAAGACTAGAGAAATCATTCTTACCTACTTTCTCGCTCCTTTCCTTTGCCTTGAGCTTTCTCTTCTTCTTTTTTTCTTCGTCGTTCAGAGCGACACCGGAAACCTGTCCTCGTTCGCTCTCTCCCGCTGTAGCTTTCCGCTTTTGTCCGACTTGAGCGCTGCCATCATCGTCTCGCTCGTCGTCTTGGTCACTCCCGTCATCTCCTTCATCTTCACTAAAGAAACCTTGAGCATCTCCTCCAGCATCGGAATGTCGGATGTCACCATCCTCGCCGTCGATCGCTCCCGTGGGTATGTATTCCGGTGCAACATCGAGTCCGTCATCAAGGTCGTCACCACCGGTGTAGGGTTGCGCTGCAGCTTGCGTCATTTGGTCAAGGAGCAATAAATATTCGTTAAGTCGATGCAGGTGAGGAATGAACAGCTCTACGTCGTACCGAATAAGCAGAAACGCTACCTATACCTCTTGTATCATACCGTCAAAAGGTCAAGAAAATCATGGAGAATGTCGAAAGGAAGACGGTCCCACACGATCGAATTTTGGCACGTGTCGGAAGGCGGCCGCCGAAGATGCCGATTCCCGAAATGTCCGTCCTCTTTCCTGGGCTGTTTGAACAAAGTTGGGAGACCTTCTCCCTTGGATGACGATCCTGCGAAAGTTGTATGGTGCTGTCAGGCCGTCATGCTGTTCACAAGTCTGCGAAGAAGTCAACCATGTACCACCAATATCCTCAAACGACGCAAATTAAGTCACTTGACATCTCGGCTATTATCATCCAGCGGTCGTAATGTCCTTTCCGAGCTGGAGGCCCGTGGGTTCGTGGCCGCAGTAACGAGGTCAGTCTCGCTGCTGTTCCAGGTTCCCTTGTTGTACATAGCTCATCACACCATCTGAATGTCATATAAAATGTAAACTTGCAGCCCAAAGCTGGCTCAACAACTCGAATCAACCACCTGCATCTATTCTGGAGTTGATCCATCTGCCAAATCGTTACACGTAGGGAATCTCCTGCCTCTATTGACGCTACTACATCTCAAGGAAGCAGGACATCATGTTTTGGCACTTGTAAGCCGTTCTTCACCCTGTTTCCACGTTATGGGACTAAGGAATTATACAAATGCCGTTAGATAGGCGGCGCCACAGGCTCAATAGGCGATCCTTCAGGCAGGTCCACAGAGCGGAACGCGCTCGATGCGTCTGTTGTCGAAGCAAATGTACAAAGCATCACGAAACAGGTCAAGCGGTTCTTCGCTCTCGGCAACGAGTATGTGCGAGGCAGACAGACGGATCAGTTGACGCAATCCTCTTCGGAGTCAACATTCACCGCCACGAGTCTGTCGCGTTTAGGAGAAGGCAAGTTGGATGTCGTGAACAACCACGACTGGACGGTTGGCGTGTCGCTGCTAGACTTTTTAAGGGACGTTGGCAAGTACGCCAAAGTCAATACTATGCTGTCGCGAGAAAGGTAAGTGGGTGTCCAATAAGAACCGTGTGCAGTGTTGCCTGTGACGTACTGACACATTATCCGTCTTGACAGCGTGAAAAACAGGCTTTCGTCGGAGCAAGGCATCTCTTTTACGGAATTCAGCTACCAGCTGCTACAGGCGTATGATTACCGACACCTATTCGAGCGGTACAACTGCAAACTTCAAGTCGGCGGATCCGATCAATGGGGGAACATCGTTTCAGGCATCGACCTTATCAAGCGTACCAGATCATCGGTACCCGCCGATTCTACAGAAGGGCGTGGTGGAAAGGAGGACCATCAAGAACTCGCGTATGGGTTGACGATTCCGTTGTTGACGACTAGTACGGGTGAAAAGTTTGGAAAGAGTGCTGGGAATGCGGTGTGGCTTGACTCGGAGATGACGAGCGTGTTTGACTTTTACCAGGTGCGCTTGTGTTTCTTGGCTCCACTTGTCATTTTTTAAAGTTGATCGAGCCCTCCTGCAGTACTTTCTGCGAACGCCAGATGCGGATGTTGGGAAGCTACTGCGACTGTTCACATTCTTGCCGCTATCCGAGATCGATACGGTTCTAGAAGCACATGCTGTATGTTCATGGGCATTAACATCGCCCGTAACACCTGCTGATGGACGATTCAATAGGCGAATCCTCACCAAAGGCAAGCACAGAAGCTATTAGCCACCGAGATTACGCAGCTTGTACATGGTCGTAAGTGGTGGGATTACTACTGTCGCATTTGACGCGTTAGCTTATGCGTCAACATGCTGGAGCAGAAGAAGGCATTCATCAAGCGGAAACTGCGACCACCATTCTTTACGGGACGGACTTCAATGATCTGAAAGCGGAGCACGTCTACAGTGCTCTGTATGGGGATCGTCGGTTGGTTCTAGTTGACAAATCCACGGTTATTGGAGCACCGTTCGCCCGTCTGGCAGCTTCGCATGGGCTTGCGAAATCAAATTGTGCGTCTTATTTCAACTTCCGATACTCTGGAACTTGCAGCTAATATTTTTGAAACCTTTACAGCTGAAGCATCGAGGTCAATCAAGGGTGGAGGTTTCTACGTGAATAACGGCAAAGTCGCCGAAACGTCCAGGACCTTGCAGGAATCCGATTTGTTGGATGGAAGAATGGTCGTCTTGGCCATTGGGAAAGGCGAGCGCAAGATCTTGTATCTCACATGATGACAAAATGCGGCATAACATACCTTGTATCATGGTGCAGTGAGCTGAATTCTACAATGCGAACCCCGTGACAACCGCTTTACCCATCAGCGTTTCGCCACTCTGGACGCACGTACCGTAATTCCATTATATCAAAAATCTCGCGCTCCGTCTTGGGGAACAGCTCTTGCCCTGTTGAGCGGTGACAAAGTCGACCTGAATCGAATTTCAAGTTCCTAAAGGAGGGAAGTAAAGGAATATTGCGGTCAGTTGGCTGCGGGGCGATGCAGTTTAAGGCGGATCTAGAACCTACTTTTCGTTCTCCGCATATCGCCTGGCGAGAGAAGAGGATTTGGGTCAGGGATTGCGTCGCCCAGGCCACATATCGCAAGTTACAAAGTCAGAAAGAACAGGCTCACTTTAAATCCCGCTCAAATATCATGCTGCCCGACCAACCAAGTACGGCCAACGCATACTTTGCTTTCGGAGACATGATGAAATCGACTCTTCTCGTCAGACGGCGATGTGCCACGCCCGTCCCGTCGTCCAAGGGTTTCGGTGGAAGACGAAATAACACGAAAGCCTTGTCGAGACCGTCAAAGTTGTTGTGTTCGACGAATTGATGGGATGCACCCGTCAGTTCTACATGGTCATGGTCAAGAACGCTTTAGCACCGTAATGGCCGCGGTAAACCAGGCAAAAGACAGCTCACGCAAGATATGAGTCACAATTCCTTGAAAGAGAGGAAACTATCAGATATCGCGCATCAATATGTGCCGTCTTTGTACTCACCAAGATCTGCCATCCTGGTATACAAATCTCTCAACAACTGGCCCTCATCCACGTCATCCGTCGGCGGACAAATAACCACATCCACATCATTCGACTCTGATTTCCCCCTCCGATACCCACCCGTCACGGTATATCTACAACCGGGCATCAACGCATCCAGATGCACCTTGACGCACTCTGCAATCTCGGTCACCTCCGCCCTTGGGATCTTTTTATCCAGATCGGGTTTCAAGGCGACCCATTCCCGTACGATCTCGGCTTGACTCATTTTCCCTTCCTTGCGACGTCGAGCGGCATCCCGACTACGACGTTTTCGTTCGCCCGTGCCAAAACGTTCGCCGCCCGGTTTGGACTTGTACCCCGCAGGGATACCTTGCCCTACTACACCGGTATCCCACTCCCCTGCTTCCTTCAGTGCGTAGTGGTCTAGCAAGTCGTCCATCGTGCGGCAGCCATGCACGTCGTACAGTTGTTTCGCGATGGAATTGCCGATGGTGAATACAGAGGAAAAGAGTTCGAGTGCTTGATACCGGTCAGACGCGATGATTTCTTCTGATTCTGCGATGTGGCCCGTTTCCAGAAACTCGTCGATCTGGTAGCAGCAAAGCCGAGGGGATTGTCCGTCAGGAACTGATGAATTGAACAGTATTTTACGCCAAGCTCACCCGTTCTGCGACTTTTGGACCCAGATCCAACAGCCGGAGCGCTTCACTCCCACTCTGTATCCTTCGAGGCACCGCTGTTCAAGGAGAAGAATCGATGTAAGGGTACTAACAATGCGCCACATAACAACGCTACCCAACTAACATTTCAATATCTGCCATCAGGTAAACTTTTATAAGCTGAATGATCACTCCAACCCAGAAAAAGCCTGGGAAAACGTTTCGTTCGTACATACACTCATGCTACGTTTGTAACTCAACACATTACTATTCCTCTGCGTCGGATCATCAAACTCCCGCATCTGGTATATCGGTTTAATAGCTTCTATCTGAACAAACAACCCCCGGGTTCCGGATTAGCATACTCATTCCAAATCATGTAAAGAGAGGGAGAGGGAAAAAGAAAAGAAAGGAGACATACGATATCCTGATTCACACAGACGAGCGGACTACACCGCTGGACGGCTCTATTGGGGATATCCTCAAAGCTGATATCTTCCGGGAAGGGTAAAAGATCGGGTAACCTAGGGTACTGACTGTTCATATAGGCTGGAGATGGACTTCCCTTACGGTCATGGCCGTGGTCGCGGTCGTCGTCGTCGTCGATCACTGGCGGGTCGGTAGTGCTTGATGCGTTCTGACGGACATGACTGCTTGTTCCAGGAATCACATACGCTTCCCGTGGTGCGAGTTGTGGTGGAGGGACGTATGTCTGCTGTATCGTCGTCTTGGAAGAGGAAGCAGTGGAAGAAGGCTGAGACTCTGCTTGTTCCCCGTCCGTCATTTCTCCTGGATCCTCTATTCCAGTAGCGCCTTGAGCTTGAGCTTGAGCCCAAGCTTGGATTCGTCTTTGGTTTCTAGCAGCCAGCAAGGATGTCCGATAGTGTACGCATAGGTCATGAGCGTTCTTGAGCCAGTCCATGGAGAGAACCCATTTCCCATCGACAGCTGCTTCGCCCAAGACTTTAAGAAGCCTCGGACGGCCTTTGAGTACCGTGACGGCGACCGAGCAGCTTTCTATCGGTGATACAATCCCACCGAGGGACTCGACGTACGAGTACATGACGGGTAGTTGGCCGTCTAGTTTGGTGGGGACGACATGGATCCGTATACGAGAGAGAAGAGGGTAAAGAGGGATCGTGCCGATGGTTTCTGGAGCGCTTGAAGTTGGGTATGCGAATGGCTGTTGGGAAAGGGTGTGAGTGAATGATGAGCTCGAGTGTTGTACTGTGGAGGCGCTTGATGATGAATGGCCGGTAGGGTAAGGTACAGGAGGAGGTCGACGTGGGATGGTATCGGTTAACGGCGGCGGTGCAGGCGGTGACAAGGCCTTGCTCTGCGGTCGTGCGTAGATGTTCGAACGTGGTTTGTTGGTATGTGGACGGTCGGGAGGCATTTGGTATATGGTATATGGATGCGGAGGATTGCTGAAGCCCCCTTGTCCAGCGTTCACCTGTCAATATCGTATCAACCTTGTCCTTGACCTTACCAATACCTTACCAGCTTCCTTACCGGCTTTACCCCACATTCTGAATCAATCGAGTAGCTCGAGCCGGGCGCACCCGTTTCATGCTTTTCTTTCTTTTCTCCCTTGACTGACTTGACTGTTGAACCATTGTCTGTTGTTGTTTGTTGAATCATCAGACACACAGTCGGTATCGATAGGCAGCATAGTCGTGGCCACAATGCTACACTCACCTGCTCAGCAACCAACTCAAAATAGGAACAAGTCCAAAACCGGTTGTCGCGCGGTCGAGTGTAATACGACAATGGAGAAAATGCATGCATGACTTTTCCTTTACCAAACGCGTTCGACAATATGCCGGACTTTCCTTCTTGATTCAGGCTAATACGAGGAGAAGACCCTTAAGTGGTCGACGTCGTATAAGCTGAAAATGGGCTGTGATTCAGTCGGTACGATGTGGTGGAGCCTGCGTGAGTTCATCTGTTTCTCCTATTCCTTCCTTCCCTGCTGCGCTCACTGACGAAAACCTGCATCTACGCCAAATTACAGTAACACTCAACACGACTGAGATGGAAGACGTTCAACTGCACAACCACCCAATGATGATCAACCAATACAAACAAAAGTCATCCTTTATCTGTAAGCTGGGGTCCTCCTCGTGCACCTTTTTTTACCGGGGTGTGCGCTGGGGGACGCCCGGCTGCTGATGGATAACGTTATGCAGTACTCTCCCTTTGTGGACGAGCGGGATCTGAGGGACGTTTCAAGCGGTTACATCTTATATATTGGCGTACGTGGCTTTGCGTCGCGGTGTATTGTATACGCAGGGTTTCATTATGCTACATTCACACTGCTATACAACGTTTCGTAATGCTCACAGATCTCATCTATCATTGTCCATTCCCATTCCCAACAACCACTACACCCGCCTCCCTTCCTTCCATTCCCTCCAATCCCTCCAATCACGCTGACATTTCTCACTCGTATAAGTCTTCAACTCGATCCCCCTCCACACTTGCCCCTCTGGTTCAACATGCCCCCTGAACCCAGCCTTCCGACAGAGACTCTGGATCGCTTGGACCTTGTTCCATCCTTGGGCGGGCATGACGTCAGGCAGGTACGTCCCCGAGTAACGTCGGCCAGAGGCGTCGTGGAATGTGATATGGATACCATGAAGGCCGATTTGCCAGTCGAGTGGGTCCCTGGCGGGTTGGAAGGGTGTGAGGAGGGATACGCTGATAGGGGTAAAGAGGGGGGAGGAGCGTTAGTGTGGCCCCCCGCCAAGGGTTTGCCCAATCATTGGTACTTACCCGCACTGCAGGAGCGGCAGCTCGCGAGCCTTGATCGGTTGAAATCGCGTATCCCTCAATGCGCTGATCAGGAGATGAAGAGCAACAACCATCAGAACCATCACAATCATCTCCTTCGTGGTCTTCAAAGAAACCCTGGCGGCGAGCGACCTACCTCGTCAACGCGTATTCCCGTAAACCTTCTTCTAGCGGCAGTGGAGAAAAACATCCAATACACCCTCGCAAATGTGGTTCGTCCTCGTCGGTCGGGTCTGGTGTATCGTACTTGTTCCACGTAACGAAGAGTGGGCTGGATATACCGCAAATACAGATCAATATGTAGCTACGCCGCAGGAAGAAGATTCCTACGCTGATCTACTTACTACCTTGCTTCCTTCTGCTCTGCAGTCAAATAATCATCAGGGTTAGGTGCCGTTTTGTTCCCCAGCTCCGCTTCAAGTACCGCCATACAGTAGTAGGTATGTTCAGGACGACAGATGGTGGATTCTTTCTCGGGAGGCGCCATAGCTCGGCGTAGTTCAAGTAGCGGGGTCTGTTCTAGTTTGGCTAAGGGGCGTGGTACGGATACCTGGAAATCTGGAAATAGGAAAATACTGCCTAGAGTTACCCCTATCGTCATCAGCCCACTTCGAATTCATTCACTATACCCCGCGTTGAACAGGAATCCGTCGGTGTAAGCCGGATCAAGGTGCGCCCTTTCGAATCGGCCTCCTGAGTTTCTGAGTTAGTCAGAGACATAAACGCATGGACGCAGGACGCACGAACAGCTTTGTTCTCTCAGATCCTACCACTATTTATCCTTGGGCTGAACGACAAACCTGCCACAATTTACCCCTTTTAATTGGAAGTGTACACCTATACCCTCCCGAGTGGAACCTATACCCTTCTTACCCTTTCGAAGTGCAAGTTATACCAGAAATGGCGGTCCAACAGAAGCACGATCGACATGCACGACCGCAGTACGAGGTCGTGGTCGCCGACACGCCGGAGTTGGTTCAGGCATGCTACGATATCAGAATCGAAGGTACATATTTCCCGTCTCCTCAAGCTGATACTGATGAGCTGATTCTGATCGGGTAGTCTTTGTGACCGAGCAGGGATTCAGCATCGACGATGAGATGGACCAATACGATAATGGCGCACAGGTGGTGCACTTGCTGTTGACCGTGCTCGAACCCTCGAGTGCAAACGCAAATGGTGAACCGAAACGAGTGCCAGTGGGTGTGGTCAGGATCATCACAGCCAAGAACAAGGTGCGTTGTCGTCCTCATCTTTCCCTGTTGTTCCGATTAGCAAAAGCGCGCCAGTGCATCTGTTTGCGACGATCTCAAAAGCATGCTGATAAGTGTGTCTGGTACCATTTTAGCTCGGCCGACTCGCTATCCTGAAACCATACCGTTCATACGGGTTTGGAAAAGTACTCGTTGAATCCGTACACGATTGGGCGAAAAGCCAGCTCAAGAAGGATGACGAGAAGGTACAGATCGTGTTGCATGCGCAGGCAAGTAGTTCCCCACTTCCGATTTCCAGGAAAGAGCCGTTAGGGCAGTTCGCATGCGAGAAATGACATGCTGAAAGTTTTTATTGGATGACGTGAGCAGATGCATGCGATTCCGTTTTATGAGAAATGCGGGTACCACGCGGAAGGTTCACCGTTCCAGGAGGACGGGGGTGAGTGTTACCCTCCCTAGTTGGCGGCCATTGATTGCTGATTTGTGTGCTTTCTGTTGGTAGCTCCGCATCAAAAGATGGTGATTGATATCACCAGGAATTGAGCGCTTAGTATATCATTCAAGAAAAGGACATGGTCATATTCCATGTTTAGTGGTGGTTGTAAAAGGTATATTCGGTACTTCAGGATTAATCGATACCGATAATCAAACACTCTTCGAGAACACTTCGGAGTCACCTCCAACGGGATGGAAGGACAGAGCAAAGGGCAGGGTTCTCTATCGCCTCCTTCTCCAGCTACTCGGTCGCGCCTTTGAAAAGGACACAAAGCACCCTTCCATGGGCGAAGTAGTGTCGAGATGCACTGAGGCTGAGCGCGGTTCGATCACGAGTGAACTAATGCGACTCAGTCAGGCAATCGTATATAGGGATCTAAACGCAGGTTGTTAGGCTAACTGGTAAAAGTAAAGGAGGAACTCAATGTTGAACGGAGGTTAGCTAGACCGACGGTCGACTAAGCAAAACACTAGACTATTAAATGGTGTCCAAAACTATGATAGCTACAACGGTCTCTTTGTTTGGGTTTTGCTTTATATAGACAAAATGGAAAAGAGACTTTACAGTGAAATGAAGAAGCCTACCAAAGGTCTTCTTAGGTATGCGACTTTTACAGGAGTTCTTGGAATTCTGGGAATTCTGGCATTTACATCGATTCTCGATAATCTGGCAAAGGCTAAAGGTAGCCTTTGCGCGTCCTTTCTGGCGCGTCCTTTACAAGTAGCAGCATACAGGTATTAACGGGCCTACGTCACATGTCCTTTCTCAACACTGAATGCTTCGCAAGGCTGTGGCGAAAGGAATTGGCGAAGTGACCGAGTGGCGATGATCGATGGGTAGACAGGTAATTAAGGACTGCCTCCGAGCACGCAATAGAGAGATTCCTTTGTGCTCAGATAAGAGAATTGGTTTTTCACTCTCGAGGCAGGATTGAGGCGCCTGTCTTGCATTGCGGTCAAGATGCTGCGATGCGTACATAAATCGCGATTTGGCATCTTCGATTGATAGGAGTGGCATAAACTGTCACGGGCAATCTTTTCGCTTCATTCGGCAGAATCGCTTAGTCGCAATCAAAAACAGTCGCTACTGAAGCCCAACAAGTCATGCCTGACGGTAACACCACATTGAATCCTACAATTGCGGTAACGACTGTTAAGGAGGAGCCGAAGAGCGACGATGGCTTGTCGGAGGGTCCACCCCTCAAGGAGGAGACACCCAGTGACCGAGGAGATATGATGACGTTTTTGTCTTATCCCTCCTCCAACCGTTCACCGTCTGGATCCGTGCTACCCACCACGGAATCAAGAAGCAAGAGGACAGTGATGAAGGTGAACGCTTGTCGGCTCAAATGGGTGGGACCAGCATTAACGTAAGCCGTGCAACAAGTCCGGACGGTGTGAAGATCGAAAGTACACCTGCTGCTCGACGACTTGCGGATATCCCAAGCCGACAGTAGAGCGCGGCAGATGAACGTGGGAATCCTCCAAAAGAGCCCACAGCTGATCCGCCTGCTGCAGAGCCCGGCGCTGCTCAGAAGTCTCCCAGGTATGACCTCCGTCCAAGGAAACAGCGGGGGAAAGGCGGCAAGAGCTTCCAGTGATGGAATGGAAGTTTCTTCCAGTATGTCCGAGCATATTGGACGGAGTTACGGTGTTGGCTTTCTGGTTTGGTTGGGTCGCGTATTGAGAAGCTTGCTCTATGTTGTGTAGTGTACTTGACGAACATCTTCAGTGCTTGGTCCGTGCCTAGCTCAACGTCGTAATGGCACGTAGATTATCATGGACTGTCATATAGCGCAGCAATGACTGCGTAGGAACCAAAGAATGCGGAGTGTAATGAATGGCTCAAACAAGAGACGGTATTCTACTAATTGCCAGGTGCCTTCTTCATATGCACAATGAAGCAGCAGCGCAGTGACTGAGCGAAAGGAGTAAAGACTGATTGCAATTATAGAGGGAAAGACATGACCTGATGACACGTTGACTGTGAGGGGTTTCAACATGCATACCGTGGTGTTCATCCCATTTCTACATCGCACCCGCGGCATCTGCTTCACAGCGCCGCATGCGCGAGATTTTACCTATACAACGACTTCTTCTTTCTCGTGCTATGACACAGCTACTCATCGTCATCATCCTCAACAACGACTGTACGCTTCTTCGCAGGCGCAGCTCCGGAAGCGAGCTCTTCGTCACTGACTTCATCTGCAGAAAAAATAAAGTATCAGGCGCGTGAAACGATATGAACGGGGTTGAATAGTTACTTACCAGGAACAGCACCCGTCGGCGCATCCCTCGCCCTCTTTTCATCTTTTGCCTTTCTCCTCTCCCTCTCTGCTTTTTCTGCAGCACGCTCAGCTTCCTCCAACTCTGATGCTTCACCTTCAGATTCCTCGGCCTCGGCCTCCTCCTCTTCCTCATCCTCGTCTTCATCGTCATCCGAGAAGTCGCGAGAAGGTTTCGTCTTTTCGGACTTTGACTTTTTCTTTGGTCGACTACCAGCGAGGTAGTATTCGTCGTCATCTTCTTCGTCTTCCACCTATTGACAGATATATGAGTGTCAATTGAAAGAAGGATGAAAATTTCGTGAACGTACCACGAAGCCATCCTTTTCGTACCCTCCACCACCACCATGATGCGCGAGACCAGGTCGTTCATCGTCCTCGGAATTGGAGATATCTCTTTCACGTCCCATACGCTGACTCGCGCCACCACTGCTGGGTCCCGCCCGATCTCTCTTCCTAGGACTAGACCCTCTACTACCAATAGCTGCAGCTCCAGGTCGCCAAGACGTCATGGCACCAGTATACCTGACTCCCTTCTCCGCCAGCACTCTTCTCTGTTGTTCTTGAATGCGCTTGACTTCCATCTCGGCTTGCTTGTCTGGAGCAATTCCACTCTTGTCGTGATACGACCTGATCTTGGCCTGCTTGACGCTTGCTCCGGAGAGAGCTTGTAGACGCTTTTGGTAGTTTCGGATGTTGGGCGTTGCGGGGATGAGACCGAGGTAACCATTCACCACTCGGTCGGCGAAGAGTACTTTTTCGTCGAATTCCGTACCGTATAGTACGGACAGGGAACCGTCGGTCTTGGCTTTCTTGTCAGTGCTCGAGCTGCTTTCGGCTTTCGTTTCAGCTTTGGAGGTGAATGGTTTCGAGGTGTTGCCAGAAGGAACGTCGATGTCCCAGATTTCTTGGCCGACTTGAAGGGACGCCGAACCATCTGACCAACGAATGACTCTCGAGTTTGTTTTCCGTTCCTACACGTCGACATGAGGCTCGAATATTCGGTAAGATTTGGAAGGGGAAAACGACTAACCGGTACACCACCGCTACCATCATGCCACTTCCATCTAACCGTATTCGTGACCTCATACATCCTCTCGAACGCTCTCCGCCTCTTTTCCTGCTCTGTTTTAAGCTCGGCATCCTCCTTCTCTTGAATGATCTCTTGCGAATCTTTGTACAACTGCGGCTCGTACGGCTCGGCTGGAGCGCCAATTCCCAAAGGTAAACGGAGAATCCAGGTCTGGAATTCGGATCAACGGAATGAGCGTCACATCGTTTACAGCGCAATGAACCATCACTTACCTGACCATCGGTTCCCTTCAGCTTTGGAACATCCGGTAAATGCACGTGCGCATCAATAACTTCCCGCTTCAGGGGTACACCTTCCTCTTCCTCTTCGTATTCAAGTCGGTGATTATCGAATCGGGAATCTCCTCCTCGGCCCATATCGCCATCAGAAGAGACGGATTGGCGATCGCCTTCTACGGATTGTTGACGCGAGGTTCCGGATTTTCGTGGACGTGGGTTCTCGTCGTCGTCGTCGTCGTCATCCATCTCGTTTTGCTCCTCTTTACTGTTTCCGTTGTCACTTCGATCATCGTCAAACTACAGAGTAACGGCCGGACACGGCGAAGTGATCAGCTGGCCGTAACTTTTGTTACGGGGAGATCGAGGCGCATACCATATCTCCTAATGCGTTCGAAGCCTCCTGCTTGCTTATTTCGGGTGTGTCTCCTCGAGCAGGCTCTTCCGCTCTGCTGGTCATCGCGTCGTCCTCGTCTTCTGGAGAGTGTTTCGTGGGACTATCCTCAGCGTCAGACATATTGAAGAGAGAGATTCGTGAGACGTTGTTGTGACTTGAGTCTACAGATATTCACCATAACTGATCATGTTGTTACGAAGTACATATTAGGGGTCGGAGGTAGCCAGATGCGTATGAGCCAATGCCCAGTTGGCGTATACTGCGTCTTACGTGTCTTTGTTCAACAAAGTAAACAAATCTTGTATGTTCAAGACTCACTCCATTCTGTTTCATGTTGATTGTTTCATGATGTTCCGATTCGGCCCATCGTTGACCGTTGACGTAGATTGGCACTCGTTCACTGGTCTCGGCCTTCAGCATTCACGCTTCTAGGACCGAATAGGCGTGCACCTACCTCGGCCATCTTGAACGACTATGTCGCTTGTTTCAACTACACGACGAGCGAGATCGGTTGCTTCATGGTCAAATCACTTCCCGATTCACCACGTCGGAAGACGTGGCGTATCTCATGCGGTAGAAGCTCCGCCGCAGCATATCGATGTGTCATCTCTGGACAAAGTATGTGAGTCCTTTTCTTACCGGACACATCCAAAACATATGACCTGAATTCAACTGTCCGATGATTGTACTGCGTAGCCTCAGGTATATGCGTCGACCTCGCACAATCCATGGTTCAATCTATCCTATGAAGAGTGGTAAGCACAGAGAATGCTTCCATGGGATGTGTCTTTGCATATACTAAAAGGTGCGATATAGGTTGTTCCGCAATACGCCTGTGACAACGCCTATCTTATTTTTCTATCGAAATATACCAAGCGTGGTTATTGGCAAGAATCAGGTAAGTTGGCAAGACTTACCCCGCCCTACGCATGTCAAAGACAACTTACCCGGAATATTGTGCTGCTTTATAGAATCCCTGGAAAGAAACTACACCAGCCACCTTGGCAGAGGAAGGGATTCCTTTGGTCCGGCGTCGAAGCGGCGGAGGAGCAGTATTCCATGTTTGTCTTTACACCCAAGACCTTATCCTTCCTCCGCCTTAGCTGACGCTTTTCGTTGCTGCAGGACTTGGGCAATACGAACTTTTCGTTCCTAATCCCACGGAGCCTGTTCTCTCGCTCGCTCGGCGCGGAGATCGTCGCTAATGCACTCAAATACGGTATGCATCTATCGGGAGCCAAAGTGAATGAACGGGGAGATTTGGTCTTGGTAGACCCAGCAGATGGTGGCCAGCGAAAGATGAGTCCATCCTCCGATTCGTTCATTCTCAGCGCTTGGACTTACATTGCTGCTCTTCCAATTTCCAATTGTGGATTACACATATCAGGATCGGCGTATAAGATTGTTTCTCAGCGTGCTTATCATCATGGCACAATGCTCATCTCATCCGATTTGAAAAACCTGGGAAGATTTCTTCGGTCGAAAACAGTAAGAGTACACCCTCCTCACCTTTTCAAGCTCTTTGATCTGATTCACGACATCCGGGTTTTTCCCCTAGCCACACATGCATACAAAAGGTGTAGACTCTGTGCGATCTCCCGTCGCAAACCTGATTGGAATACGGCAAGATATTACGCAAGACGAATTCATACATCAAGTCGCGAACAGTTTCCAGCACGTCTTCTCCACGGGCGATCTGAGCGCGGATAGCTTCCAGCGGCTTTTGAAAACCCAATCGTCGCGAGATGTTCAGGTTGTTGAGGTCGATCAGAGAAAGGTTTTGAGTGCTGGAGATGAGCGGGCTGGGAAGATCCAAGCTGACATGGATGGGCTGAAAGTAAGCGATTCATATCATGTATTCGGCGAGTGGTGACTCATCGAAATGCGTGACAGACATGGGAATGGACTTTTGGGCAAACTCCAGAGTTCAGTATTACCCTGGTAGACAAGTTATCTTTTGGTGATATAGTAAGCGTTGTGTCGACTGTCATTTTGCCTGAACCTAGGAGCTGACAAGATTGAAACCATATCAGAAAGCGAATATCACTTCAAAACACGCTATCATCACGCAGTGTGACTTGGAAACATCGGCGCATGGTGTGAACTTAGAACAGGTAATAGCAAAACTTCAAAGCGAGTTGGTAGGTCAGCGATACGACCAAATTGAGCCGAGAACAGATTCGAGGAATCCGTCAGAACCTGCGATCGGAAGCGAGATTTTGAGGTGGTTGCGGAGAAGCGTGTGATTGGATAGCTAGTAGATGTTGTAATGGGAATGCGACAAAGAAAATATATCTCCATACAGAAGTCCTCCGATATTTGTGATACAATACAACGTGATGTGTTTACCGTTTAAAGAACGTACAAAAATGTCAACTGCTTCTTATCTGTCATGTCAAGAGCTGCCTCTGAATTGTCCTCGGTTTCAGCATCGGTACCTTCCTCCATGCCTTCAGGCCGAACTGTCGAGAATTTCACATCCATCGAATGATCGACGACTGTGGCACTCATGCCCCTACTGACTCTCTCCTTGGCCTTCATTCTGTTGAGGATCGCGAGGTTCAAGGCTTGAAGACCGATCATTACCATGAGACCGATAAAGATGCCCATAGTCGCCTTCAATCCGGGCTTGTAAGCGGGCTTGTCCTTGGCGTTGAAGAGAAGAGGTCCGATGATGTTACCGGCAGATGAACCAATATTGTAGTTCATCATGGTGACAGACTTCTTGGTGGTGCCTGCCGTGTTACTCATCTAGATTTTAGGAGTGAAAGCGTTCAAACATCAGCATCTGCGGTATTGCTTCAATGTATTTTCATATTGTACTCACAATCCAACTGACCAACAAAGGATTGGCAGCAAAGATCAAGGCCAAGAAGTAATATGCGACTAGCAAGGGTGCCGAGTTGTTCCTCTTCAAGGTGTAGAGCATGACGAGGCCAACGACAACCGGGACCATACATCCAGCCAAGATGGCGCTCTTGATGCGGAATTTGTAGGCCGCGTACGACGAAGCTACGATGGCGAGCAGCTGGCATGCGCCGAAAGGAATGTTGAGCAGGGAAGTGTGGTATTTGTCGAATCCGAGTCCAGAGATGATTAGAGGGCCGAAGACATTGGTAACACTGGCCCCCACATTAACGGCAAGACTCATCGCAATCCAGAGCCATGTTTTGGGCTCGAGGAATGCTTCCAGAACTTGTCCCCATTTGTATTGGTTTGATCCAACACCGGTCTTGTTGGACTTGACTCGCTCGACAGCCTTGAGCCTGTCTTCGGGAGAAAGGAAGCGAGCGTGTGCGATGTCGGAATCGAGCTTGAGCCAAATCCAGACCGGTGTTAAGACAGTGAGGCATCCGGCGACGAGGAAGATCAACTGCCAGCTGTACAGTCCCTTGGGTTTGGCGTGGCCAAGCGCGTAGCTTCCGGCAGAGCCGAGAATGGTGGCGAGACCATTCGTACCGTACTAGCGGAGGAAGATGGAGCAGAGGAGCAAGGTTAGTCCTCGGGCTTGATTGGGAGATCGGGAAGGCAGTATCGACTCACCCACATCGCCACCCTCAATGGCTGTTCTGATCGTCGGTACCATTGACTTGTGATAATAGAGAATAGTGGTAAGACAGCAGCTGTAATCAGGAGGATGCAACAATTAGACTCGGCTTTCTTCTGTGCAATCAGCGTCACACGTGCATACCTTCAAAGAGGCCCAATATGAACCGCGTCGCAACCAAGGTCGAATAACTCTTGCTGAAACCCATACCAATACACGCAGCTCCCCATCCTAGAACAAGTCCACTACAAAACCCCGGCGTCAGTTCGTAACGGATTTACGTGGAGTAAAGGTACTTACGCCATAAGGGGGCGAGACTTGACTCGGACGATCAGATACGAAGAAAACGGAAGCCAGCAGATTTGCGCAATGGGTGCTGCTGACCCAATGAATGAATATTGCGTCCCTTTTAATTTCTGCAATGCGATAACCGTATTAGGAGTGGAACTTTCTCGGGTGCCACGTGGACTTACGGCATCGGTCTGAAGGCCAAAGACTGAGGCATAACCAAGCAATGATTTGTCCAAGATTTGCAACCAGTAAACCCAAATAAGGATGGGCAGGATGTTTCTATCGATGGCTTTCCTGATTCGTCGATCCTACGAGCGTATATCCGAACAAATGAGCTCTGGCACCTAAGCCAATTTCGCGGGCAGTACTCACGTCCTCTTCTGTGACCACAATTGTCTCCGCAGCGGCATCAGCCGCATGAGCACTGTCGACCTGTTTTAAATCTCCTGCGTATTCGATGTTCTGGGTATCAAGCTTGATGTCGTCTGCCGAAAACTTTCTGGTTGCCATCCTGTGCGAAAATGATCGGAACTGGTGTGCCTAGTGTGTGGAACTGCGTGCGAGGATGGAGTAGGTAGTTGAGCTGGATGTTGCGTTATGCAGCAGCAACAAGGATAATGATCTGCAACGGTCGATATCTTATATACAACTGACGTTGATATGCCGTCTGCTGACTTTCAGCCCAACAGCGCCTGCATTATTGCATGAGCGGCTAGCGTGGATCGGTACTGTCTCACAAAATTGAGCAACTATTCTTCATAGCGTTGGTCGGCGAGCCGGTCCGACCAGCACCGAGGCGGTAAAAATTGGAATAGGAAGACTCAACGATTGAAAAGGAGCAGATAAAGGACCAGGTCCGGTCTTCCGAGTGAAAGAGGGTGACCGACAGAAGGAGCCACGAAGCTTTGAAGAGATATGCGGCGTTTTGTAGCGGGCGAAGCCCGCGTAGCCCCACGAAGCTCTCTGATCTGTAGTGATATCTCGGTTTGTGCAGCTGTTTGTGCGCGGGCCTCGGAGCTTCAGAGCTAGCTACAGTATGCTCGACAAGCTGCACGAGCAAGCTTAGTTACAGGTAATACAGCGGCTGTTACAACTATCGTTATAGAGGCGGTTAGCCTCCGTAGGACTGTATACAGTAGTTGAGCTTATAATTGACTGTTTGACTGTATGATCAGCTGTATTTCGATGAGGGAGACCCATCTGCCGGTATAGATTTGCTAGGTGTACATATTTGTTGAAAGCTGTATGCGAATGACTAGCTCATGTGCAGTCTTTGCCGCTTTTCTCGAGTCAGATGGCTAGCTAGATGGTTCACCTCAGGGAGGTTCTCCGGGGCGCAAGAGCTGGCGTAAGGAAGCTGGCCAGGAGTTTGTTGTCTTGGCGGCAGAAGGACAGTGAACAGCCATTCGAAGGAGATACACCAGCTGCGGCTGCCATATTGATCCTTCTTTCTCCCGTTTCTGACTGCTTGTAACAACACGCAGATCGGTGCTGTTGTGAACGACATCGGACGTCGGACCGTCAAGCGTACCTCGTGTTTGGCACATGACCAGCTTACTTGGCATCGTTTGACAATCCACGTAACGACTGGTCGACTGTTCTCTTCACGTATGATGTCATTCGGCTCAACGATGTAACCCGACTCTTGGGAGCATAGCGATGTTTTCCCTCTATTGGTTGCCGCATTAATCATAGACGACCGGTCGACGGTCCGAGCGAAAGAAGTAACACTCAAAGTAGCTCTCAAAAGTGATCTGACAAAACACGTCTTGAACCGCAACGCTTTTCAGATAACCGAGATGCAAGTAGTGTGGTAGTGTAATCGCATGCGGCCTATGCAGACTAGTCAGCAAACGGCTAGATCTAACCTCACTTCTTCACACCCATCCTGGCTGGCATTTCCCGTAATTCTCCGTCGGGACCGACCATGCCAACGGGATCCATTTCTTTGATGATGGCCTGATTCGCTTCGTTGTCGATCATGAGATTGCGAACTGCCAGCAATGCGTACTCTCGGATAACTAGTGAGGGACATGGTGGAGGTGTAAGCCGTTCGTTTCCTTTCCCATTTGTGTAATGATAGCATATGTGCTTACGAGGATTTCTGTCATCAGTCACACACATCGAAAGTATCACCTGCATACCGCCACATTCTCGTATCTGGTCTTGAGTCGGCTTATCGTCATTTGCAAGCAAACCTGTCAGCTGCACCAGGTCGCGTTTCAAGGGAGCGAATCCAGCAAGGCCGGTGGTTCCATCCGAAGATTCGGTACTCGAAGCGTCGTTGGGTCGGAAAGGCTTTACTCTTGGGATAAAGCTCTCCGTGGTCCTGAGCAAGTCTGAGTAGACGACAACCAGATTAGCATTCGGTCCCTGCAATGGGCTATAGGAACCACCCCACCTATTAATACCGGTATGAAATGTTTATCTCCGTCTCTCGCCGTGCGTATAGTCGTCAATAAACCTCTGGCAGTCTGCGCTGCATGTTCCGTCTCCGCAAGGCAAACGGTAATCATGCACTGGCAGACTAGGATGCAGGCCTCGAAGACTTTCGGCAACTTTGGATCATCGTCCAGTGTTTGTTGGTCTCGCTCTATTTGAGCTATTGACGGCGTCATAGCTATGATCGCGTATTCTGCCATGGCAAAGAATGCGGGAATCAGGAATGAGTATCCGTTTCCCTGGAAGGGTGCTGAAGTCCCGGCATCCCAGTCTGCGTTGTGATGATATCCGTCGAGTAGTTGTAATAGGGTTGTTTGAGAAGGTGTGACTGGTTCGTTTGGGCTATGTACAGTAGTCAGAATGTCTATTAGCTGGAAATTCGCCCAATGAGCACGCGGCAGACACACCTTGATAAGATGGCAAACAATGACCCTTGCATGTTCTGCTGAAACAACATGCTGAAGAGCTGGTATCTAGAAGGATTAGGATGTCAGAAGATGGCGCAACAGTTAACAACAAGAAATGTCATCTTACCCAAGATGAAAACACCTTTCTTCCATGCTTCCGCCTTCGGCTTCTGAATATGCTCCAATCTTGTGTATCATTTTGGCTACCAGTGGTCTTAACTCTAGTGTACCGAGACTTTTTCTTCTGACAGCGGTAAGTACGTGAATAGAGGTTCTGGCAGGTGATGGCATGGTTGTGATGAACCTACGTTACCCTGTCGTCCGCTCTCACAAAGTTGATAGTGAGCATGATACAGGACATGATCGTCATTGCATCGTCCGAGTCGAGAGTCCGCCTATTGCAACATAAAATCTCTTTAGTCAGACTGTTCATCAATGTTTGACATCAGGTACTCACAGCATGACTGCATCCTCCCTCGAACCCATGTTGTACGTTTGCCATAGTGGAAAGACCCATTCCATCGTATCCTGATCCACTGGTGAAACGAGATTTGAAAGTGCCTGAAGGATTGCTCGTTGCGCAGGTATTACTGTATGTAAGGAGAAACTGGTAAGCAATATGCAGCGGTCCCGGTGTCGATCGACTCACATTCTTCGTCTTTAATGCGGTCAAACGTGGTTATCCGGTAGAGTATGGATCGCATGAACGGTTCACACGGCCTTTGTGTGATGAAATAAGAATGATCGATCATGAGATTGGCCAGGCACACGACCGCATAGGTGATATGCTTACAGTACTACCTCCTTGGCTTCAGCAAGACCTGCCAACAGATCCCTTGTCACTCTTGCCAATTGAGCAATGGTCTGATAGACTTGCGCCGTTACTGGTGAGATTGTCGGCTCATCATTTTCCTCTGACTGGGAATCTGCCGGAGCAGTAACTTTGTTAAGAGCTGCAAACGCAGCAGCTTCTCTGCGGGGTCGATTATCGTTGTCCTCTTTCTGTAATCGGGATGATATCGTTTTCCACGCTTCTAGGAGACGTTGGGCAGTGTCCAAATGCGAAGAGATTTGCTGTCTCAGTGCCCTATTCCATGTAGAGAGCGTCAGCTTCCGACCTGACCACGAAAACGAGTGAAAGTAGATTGTATGCTTACATGGCTTCCTCGTTGTTCTGCGACAGAAGGGAACCGATTTCTGCCAACTGCACGTTGTGCTCGTAAATAACTTCAGCATCTTGACTGGACGTCAGTTCTGTTCCGATACTCCTGAGAGCACTTGCGAGTTGTTCTGCCATGGTTTGTGTGGCGTAAGGGAGTCAAGTGTGGCGAGGTATACCTATCAATACGGTCGACATATTCATTTATTCATTGCTTCACCTCAATCCCTTCAAGGTGGAGGTCAATCTGAAACACGAAATCTTCCCGATCGTCAGCTACTATCTTCCAGGAGCTCTTTCAGTCCCACGTTGTTCAAGTCACTTGGAGGTAGGCCACTACTACTCAATGGCGACGTGCACTGTCAGGTTCAATCAAGCATGCCTGTTGCCGTAATACCATCGCAATTCCAGCCGGAAGAGACGGAAACGCCAGCGGAGCGGGAACAGCGGACGGTGCATGATGTCTACGAAAGTATTGCACCTCACTTTTCTGCAACACGATACAAGGTGAGTATTGATCCTTATGAGCCCACTTGCTACGTCCTCGTCGACCTGTTCTCGCAATGCTCATATTGTAAATTATTTGCCCGCAGCCATGGCCTATTATTTCCCGCTTTCTCGCCAATGTTCCACCAAATTCAATCGGCCTCGATTCAGGCGCCGGGAACGGAAAGTACCTCCCAGTTCTACGCGCATCAAGTCCTGGATCGATAATGTTAGCCCTTGACAGGAGTCTCGGTCTGTTGGAGATTGCGCGGACGCAGAAAGGCGGAGTCGGTGAACAGTCGACGGGGACCGACTCGAGTACTCAGAAAGGAAAGGGGAGAGAGACTGATATCTCGGAAGGAATGGAAGCCGTACGATTAGATGATGTGCAGAGCGTCCTGGAGGAATGCCTGAGAGGCGACTTATGTTTCAATGGATGGAGAAACGACGTTTTTGTAAGTCCATCGACCCAAACGAATCGTGCCCTTTGCACCTTGGCTCATACTGCTTGCAAGTAGGACTTTGCCATCTCTATCGCTGCAGTGCATCATTTGTCTACTCCAGCTCGTAGAATGGAATCCGTGAGATCTCTTATTCGCCCACTCCGCCTGATTCCGCCAACAGTATCAAGTGGAGAAAGTCACACTCGGTGTTCACGGTTCCTCATCTACGTATGGGCGTTTGAACAGGGAGAGAACAGCAAACGCAAAATGGGAGTGCTAGCTTCGGCAACTCCGGTCTTACAGGCGGACCAAAAAGAAGAGACAGGGCACAACGCGACTGATAAAGATTCAGTCGCGGAAACAACCAGCAAGGAAGGGACAATAGCGCAAGATGTCATGGTTCCATGGGTTTTGCAGCCAAAAGTCCAGCCGAAATCAAAGATCCCCAAGAAACAGGCGAAGAAACCTCGTGGTCCACGAGGAAACGGTGCAACGAATACCGTACCAGCGACTGTCGCGACTGGAACAGACAAGCATGAAACAACGAATCCGTCAGAGACGACAACCTCAGCCATGAAAGAAAGCGGTCAGCCGGATCAAGCAAAACCAGCTGCTCCGCAAGTCTTTCATCGATATTACCATCTTTTCGTGAAAGGTGAACTTCGAGATCTGGTGTCGGACGCGGGTCGTGCAGAGGGGTTCACGATTGTTCAGCAGCAACCCACAGAGGCGGAAAATTGCCAGGCCTCGAGTTTACCGAGACATGCCAGTGCACCGGGACAAAGAAAGTGGTTGAGGGTTGTTGAAGAAGGATATGAGAAGGATAACTGGTGGCTCGAAGGAGAAGTGGGATTGTATACATCATAATAATAGACCACATTGATAGACAGTTTGCCAAAGAAGGGATGTTTCCGAGACGATAGTGCGGGAGTGCAAAGCCCTAGTTGAGATCCGCAAAAATATACTGTACGTTCGGCGTGTTGACGGAAGAGGCATGTACGAGTATATTTTGACGACATCCGCACGAGTCAATCTCAAGTGCTTTGTTGCCAACTAGATATCTCGACGATTCGCCACCACTTGTTGCCTTACTGCTGCTCGGGTTATCTAGAATATGCCAACTGCCAAGAGCAGCTAGCGCGCTTATCAACCCGACGCGCTTTTCTTTTTCGGGCCGATCAAGTCACGGGCTGTCATTCCGAGGCTGGTTCGTGGTGGTGGTTGGCCAACTTTTGAAGGTTGAGGTTTATAACAAATTGACAGCTGCTCGCCACCGCACACAACAAAGCAGATACAATCTACCAGTCCGTTCAAAAATGTGTGGTATCTTCTGCTCCTACAACTACAAGGGCGACCTTGCCGCCTTCCGACCACGATGTGTCGCCATGTCCAAGAAGATTCGACACCGAGGACCGGATTGGAGTGGAACTTATGTTGGAAAGGAAACTATCCTCTGTCACGAGCGATTGGCTATCGTCGGTGTTGGTGAGTGTGCTCTTCAGATTAGAGTGACGGATGGCAAGCTGCTGGAAGGCAATACCATGTGTGTTTTCGTGGGCTGACCGCTTATGGTTGTTTAGACTCGGGCGCTCAGCCTCTTGTTTCCGACGACGGCAAGACCATCTTGGCCGTCAACGGTGAAATCTACAACCACATCGCTCTTCGAAAAGGCCTCAAGAACCAGGATGCCGTGTTCAAGACCCACAGTGACTGTGAGGTCATTATGCACCTGGTAAGCACTAGCTCGTTTGCCGGTTCGCAGCAGTAGATTCTTACTTTGTATCTCTGCACTTCCAGTACAAGGAACACGACACCGGTCTTTGCAACATGCTCGACGGCATGTTCTCCTTCGTCTTGCTTGACGAATCCGTCACTCCTTCCCGAGTAATCGCTGCTCGAGATCCTATCGGTATCACCACCCTCTACCAGGGTTACAACTCGAAATCGCCTGAAACCGTCTTCTTCGCCTCGGAACTTAAAGCCATCAACGAGGAATGCGACGTGATCAACGCTTTCCCACCTGGACACTTCTGGGACTCGAAGACCAAGAGCTTTGAGCGATACTTCAAGCCCACTTGGTGGCAAGGCGACTCTGGCAACCCGGCCGATATTCCTCACAACCCAGTCGACTACACTCTGTTGAGGGAAACTCTCGAGGAGGCTGTCAGGAAGCGATTGATGGCTGAAGTGCCATATGGTGTGCTCCTATCTGGTGGTCTCGACTCGTCGTTGATCGCCGCGATCGCTGCCAGGGAGACGGAAAAGGTCGCCAAGGCCCAGGTGGAGAGGAGAGCGGCCAAGATTAAGGCTCAGGAAAGCGGCCAATCAGGATCCAAGACTCCTGAGCTTCTACACGATCGTGAGCGAAGGGAGCTTCTTTGACTGGCATCAATTGCAGCTAACGTTTTCCCTGACCTTTAGTACCTACATCGGAAGTCGAGTTGTTGACTGCATGGCCTCAGCTGCATTCCTTCTCCGTCGGTTTGCCGGGAGCCCCCGATTTGCTTGCCGCCCGAAAGGCTGCCGACTATCTCGGAACAACGCATCACGAGTTTACCTTCACATTAGAAGAGGGTAAGTTGCCGTGTCACCAAACTTTATGGGTGTGCCAACTAATATCCGGGTTGAATTGCAGGTCTCGATGCCATTGACGAAATCATCTACCATTTGGAAACCTATGATGTCACCACTGTACGAGCCTCCGTTCCTATGGGTCTCTTGTCCCGAAAAATCAAGTCCATCGGTGTCAAGATGGTCTTGTCCGGCGAAGGTTCCGATGAAATCTTCGGTGGATACCTGTACTTCCATGCCGCTCCGGATGCCGCCCAATTCCACCAGGAATGTGTTATGCGAGTCAAGAACTTGCACAAGGCCGATTGTTTGCGAGCCAACAAGTGTAAGTCATACGAAACTCCAATAGTGTAGGTCGGAGAGCTGATTATCCTGTTTCATGTATTAGCTACTATGGCCTACGGTCTGGAAGCCCGTGTGCCCTTCTTGGACAAGAAGTTCTTGGAAGTTGCCATGAACATTGATGCCAAGGAGAAGATGTTCAACAAGGGTAGTGCGCAGGAAACAGACGCTGATGGCAAGCCCAGAATAGAAAAGGTAAGTTCTCGTCGCACGGTTCAAAGCACAATTGCTAAGACGAGTTTCTATAATAGTACATCATCCGAAAGGCATTCGATGTATCGCCAGATGGACGACCATACTTGCCCGACTCGATTCTCTGGAGACAAAAGGAACAATTCTCGGACGGTGTTGGTTACAGCTGGATCGACGGTATCAAAGCACACACCGAACGAGCCGTATCCGACGCCGACTTCGCCAAGGCTGCCGAGCGATTCCCTCACGATACCCCTACCACCAAGGAAGCATACTATATCCGAGAAATCTTTGAGCGACACTTCCCGGGTCCGGGTCCCGCTAGCACCGTCATGCGATGGAAGCCCAAGGCTGAATGGAACTGCCCTGAAGATCCTTCCGGACGAGCGCAGAGTTTCCACAACTCTGCCTACGACAACAAGAACGAGGCTTGAGGCGTTCAATAGCAGGCTTCGCCACATAATATATCCCCAAAGTGCACTGCACGGTTATTGTATTTTTGGGTAGCATTCTAGCATAGCAAAAGACATGAATCATGTCGCACTTGAAGGAGAGCACCGTGTGTCCAGAAGGTCTCTAGTTATGTGTTACAGTCCAGTGCCCGAAACCCATGATACAACTATTATCAACCACGGAAACGAATCAGCGCAACTCGCCGTATTATATTCACAATCGTTTCGGAGGATTGTACTCTTCCTCTATATATACTGTGCTGTCACCAGCGCCAGTAGCCTGTAAGGTGGGCGACGGCGGTGGCGACGAGAAGAATGGGTCGTCAATCACCGCAGCGACTGCACGTCTGGTCTTTCCATCCTTTGCAAGCGATGACGGCCATGTGCCGTCGCGAATCCATCCAGCTTTGAGGATTTGTATCTGGAGGAAATTGTACTTGGCTTCTCAACACGCAGAGTTCAGGCACGATATTGAGGAATTATACGTACCACCAATCCTAACCTCATAGGCTGTTTCAACGTTTTCGAATCCGTCAACATGCGCCAAACGGCTTCCAGTCCCCCTTGCCGCCACACTTTTTCGTTCTCATCCGCTCCTGGTTCCGCCATGAGCAGCTCGAGCTTGTCCAGTGATGAAAGCACCGTCACTGTTCCCGGTGTTGGTGAGTCTCGTGGTCTTGTGCCTGCTGGTGATGCGTTACCGTTGCCGGCGTTGGTGTACGAAAGATGGAGAAAGGAAGGTAGTTTCCCTCGCGCTTTTGCTGATAATTGTTGTATGGTGGACATCAAGGGTTTACCGATATCTTCGTTCCCGGCGATGGAGGATGTTGGCGTTGTTGCTCCTCCGCTGACACGGCTGTCCCTTGTACGAATACTGGATGTCTCTATTGCGGATGCTTCGTCGTCTTCCGAGGACGTGGCCACTTTAGGTGCTGGTGGGTTGAGTTCTAGGTCTCCTAATAGCCATGCGGCTCGACGAGCTTTCCATAGTTCCGGACCTGTCGTGCCCGCGTAGTCAGCATGCAGAATGAACTTCGACGATCAAATGATGCGTCGCTGAGCCCCTGGATAGATTTCGACTGACCATAAGTAGAGGATGAAGGTCCTGGGTCTTCCACCGTCTGATAATTTATACCGGCTTCATACCATTCTCCCGCTGTTCCCCTCGAAGTGAAAGCGAGGCTGATCTGCGGTTTCGGCGACGGCGGGGACGAACTCGAAGGTGAGATGACAACGGTGACTGGTGTCTCCGTTGGCACTGACTTAGACAATGTCGATTGTAGCGATGTCATGTTGAGTCGACTATCGTTGTTCGTCCAATGCAACGTCCGTAAGCCTAGACAATGCTATCAAACCCGATCCTCCTCAAAGCTGCTGGAAGTTGCTGCCGGCACCGAACGACCCAGGTATGCAGAGTGCGTCAGGTTTGACGCTAGCCAGCTGCGATGGTATGTAATTCTCACTGCAAAGAAGTAGTTGATAAGGACCCGGAAAGACATTGAAAGCACCATCGTAATCTGCTTCCATAGACCGACGTTCTGAACTTATCGGCTGTGCGATCGAGGTCGTAATGGAATGGTGTCGATCAACCAACCAACTTTGTCGTATTCATTTGTCATATCCGTGGTCAAGAACGACTCCGTTCCAAGGTTTCGTGCATATCTCTTACCCAGGAAGATCGCCATGCGATGCAGTAGACTCTTGCGTGCGGCCAGACCGACTACCGAGGGCGTATTTGGTAAATTCGAGCTGCTCCGACCACCAAAAATACGCAAGTCCACTGGATCATCTGGAGACACAAAGTCGGCATACGTTCCACCTTCTCCCGTTCCATCACGGATAATACGACCATCTTATGTTCCTGTAAATCTGTTCACAAGGAAAGCAGGCGATGAAGCATTAGCAGAAGCTCCGCCGGATGATTTAGAAGGATACCATGGAGAAGCCGGAGTAGGGAATATTCAGACCGGTGTGATACCTCTCGGCGGAATGGAGGAGCGCAGCGTGAGGTATTCTGGAGCTTTAGTAGCGGAGATACTAGACCAAGTGAGAATGTTTGTCAAGGTGAGTTGCGGAAAAGACGGCTTATGGTAGAACCGCGTCTATCAGTTCTATGCTTCTTCATCCCTGTAGTATTCACACATTTATGCGTCAGCCAGGAATCACAACGTCAGCTATCGATAGGAAGATACATGACTTGATAGTCTCTAGGAATGCGTATCCGTCGCCTTTGGGGTACCAGGGGTTTACGAAGAGCGTAACGACGTCTGTGAATAACGTGATATGTCGTGAGTGTGCCTATTTCAGCAT
Organism: Naganishia onofrii; assembly: GCA_030039215.1. Classification (NCBI taxonomy): domain Eukaryota; kingdom Fungi; phylum Basidiomycota; class Tremellomycetes; order Filobasidiales; family Filobasidiaceae; genus Naganishia; species Naganishia onofrii. The sequence continues at coordinate 2,118,614 of JASBWV010000001.1, forward strand.
ATCGATACTGCTGTACTGACCAGAAACATCCTATGACAGACGGCATACCCGACGAGTAAGAGTTAATGCCACTGGTCAATGACGATGTTGGCTCACCAACGTGACATGTCTTCACAGTCGTCCTTTACTACCAACCGACATCATCAACATCGACGTCACCATCTTCGCCCCACTTCCACGTGAGCTGGCGTCGGAATCTGCGGCACATCCAGTCCCATTCCATGGCGACTCATCGATAACGATATGCCTACCTGAGGTGGATGATCAGGGCCATGAGCTCGTGGAGATTACGCAGGAAGCGCTGGATATCGGTATCAAGCAGTGTGGACCGGGAAGGAAGTTTAGGGAGATTGGGTGCGCTATTGAGTGAGTCGTCCCATGATATTGATAGCTTGATGGTAATAGTTCGCTGATCTCTTTTTACATTTAGAGCCTATGTCAGGCAGTACGGGTACTCTGTCAATCAGCAATTCACAGGGTACGACACCATGCCAACCAAAAATCGTGTTCTGCGTGCGGGTCATGCATATACTTATACTCTGATTTGACAGGCATGGGATAGGTCAACGGTTTCACACCGCTCCCTGGATCTTACATCACGGTACGCTTGCCCATCCTCGTTTTCTTCCTATCAGGCAGGGCATCTAACCTCTTGCTGTAACTCCCTCTCCGAATACGTTCCGTATATCACAGCGAATGACGAACCAGGTGTCATGGAGCCCGGACACTGTTTTACGATAGAGCCTTGTATCGTGCAGGGTGATTGGTCGAGGGGGTACATATGGAACGATGGGTGGACGTTGGCGACTGAGGTCAGTAGTTCGGTTTTCGATGTCATTCCTGCATCAGGCCGACAGCTAATATCGGGTTCGTCTTGTTGCAGAGCAATGCACGTTCTGCGCAGTTTGAGCATCAGATCCTTATTACTGAGCATGGAGCGGATGTATTGACAAGGCGTAAATCGGAATAGCAGACGGGATGTGACCTCAACATCATTATGATTACAGACCATAGTGAAACTTCGGGCGATACCTCTGTGTACGTGACTGATCTCGTTGACTGATGCGCATCGCCATTCGACAATAGACGTGGTTTGGTCATTGGTATCTGAAGCCAAATCGACTTCTGCAATGCGTTGCTTGAACAGAAACGAAATGCATGGTTTTGCAAAACAAGTATATTGCAGACTATATATGGATGCATATCTAGACACAAAAAGTTGAAATCGAGTAACTATTTGGCCACTTCATTACAGATGCTGCTCCTCGATAGATGACATTCACCTTTGGCGGGTCAATCATTCCCGCCTTTCCGACTGATCTGCCTTCTTGGGTCTCGACATGCCCAGACCGGTTCTCTTTTCAGGCTGCTCTTCGCCGTCATTACTTTCGGGATTTCGCGTCCACTCAAAAGCAAAGGAGTATTGAGCAGGCGCTTCCAGCCGACCATCGTCATCCGAGGGTAGCGGTCCTTCTCTTCGTCGATTGCGTCAGACGTCGATTCTCTCTACTGCTGCTGCTACTACTTCTTCTTCTTGACCACTTGCTTCTGTCCGCCGGGTACAGGTACAGCGTGTGTCCGTCATTCCGGTAGATTTGTCCTCGGGATCGATGAACACCCCTGGAAAGTGGAACGAGCGGAAGGTAGCTTGATTGAAGGCAAAATGGTCTGCTTGCGGCCACTACAATCCGTTGTAAGGTGGTCCAGGCTGGATGAATCAGAACTACTACTAGCCGTGCGGGACCTCTCGAGTTTTGAGTCTTCCCCTAGCCCCAAAGCGTCACGGGCTGAGCGTTTTCGAAAAGCATTCGAGCGAAATCCCGAGAAAGGCAGAAGGAGCTGGAAGAGTGTGTAAGGAAGAAATGGACAACGTCTCGACATCGTGACTGTCTTTCAATTCATGCCGACTTGTCTCCGAAGAAACGGAGATTCTCGTTTGTTATGTTAGGCAAGTGGCGTTTCGTCGAACCTGGAGATGAACAGGGGGTTTCTTTTGCTTCCTGTTGATACACATCCTAACCCCAACGTCAATATATGGGGCGTATAGCCTATGAATCAGGGCGTATTCACATGCACCCGAAACGCATTCCTTCTTTGCGACACTGACACAGCTTGACCCTGTGCGGGCTACTGAAAGTTGTCGTTTATTCGCAAGAATGCCTGCCCTTGGCTGCATTCGCTCAGGGAAATCATACGACGGCAACCGCACATGTAGCAGTCATACAATTTTCTACCCAAGCCCGGCGCTTAGTGTTGTTGAACAACGGTTGGCAGCATTGCCAAAATGTGGAGAAGCAAAGATGAAGAGAGGAATCTCGACTTAATCGCATGCCTAGGCTACAACAAAGCGCTTGCCCAGACCCCTGCTTAGAATCATAGTTTCACGGTTCTGCACCCTGCTGTGATCCTGCAATCGCACGCACATCTGTAGGAGTGAAGCACGTTGCTCTGCGCATCTGCTTGGCCACGCACCCGGTGTCCCGCCATGCGCCGAAGATCACACATTTCAAGGGTATCTATGCCACAAGCCCAAATGTCAAGCTCCGTCACCTTGATGAGTTCCTCGCTACCTTGTGATGCGCGTAAGCCGACATTACTGCCTGAGGGTATTGTTCAGCCTTAGTATCGTCCCGATCCCACCTTGAAAGACAGCTCGGCAGTAGCAATAGATATGCATAGTTCTCGGCAAGCACACTTTGCTATTATATAATGACACTGAGCTGCCTCCACAGCGATTTTCTCTTTAGCACAGTGGTAGCTGCGTCGAGCTGTTATTCTATTCAGAATCGTTACTCGAAGGTCCTTGGTTCGACCCCAAGAAGGGAAGCATTTTTTGCGATCAACCCGGGCGAACGATTTTGCAACGCGGATTCGGGGTGTTTCTGGAAATCACTCGGTAGTGTCGGAATGCTTCATCTAGTACGTTGTACTCAGGACAGACCGTTTACCGGTAGACAGTAGTCGCTTTGAGATCCAAGCCCGACGGGTACAACTGAATTTTAGACCAAGCCCCATCGCCCAGCATCCAGCATCGGTCCTAACTCACTTGTAACGCGGCCCCGGGACACTTCCTTCAAGGGTAGGTCTTTGGAATAGCATTATTCGTAGCGTGCTTTCTCTCACAGCCAAGATCAGTTACAGCGGGAGACGACGTTCTAAGATCTACATGTAATAAATAGGATTCCTGTCTACGTTGGTATTTGATGACAATCAGCGGTTAAGGGATAGGTTGAATAGATATCCGGTGAATAACAAGTTATAGAGAAAGGGATTTACAACTGAAAACTTAGCTACGTATATACCCTTTCCCTGGCTCAAGGAGACATCACATGAGCAGAGTAGACAATAGGCTAATCTGCATAGGTAAGGTGAAGCTATAGCGATGTTAAAATCGATGGGTACATTTAACATTGATGTGGACATCGATGTACAGATCAAAGATGACCCAGAACAAATGTAAATGGACCCGCGTTTACAAGTCAAAACATTTAGCGAATGTTACAGTACCCCCTCTCGTACGCATGTGGCCGCCACTATTACTAGTCGACTTCAACCAACTTGTTCCAACAATCCTGCATCCAACAAATGTTCACCCTTTCATTCCCCAAACCTTCACACAGAATTTGATAGTGTTTTGGTCGTTGGCGGTAAGGAACTGGTGCATGGGTTTGCGGAAAATCCCTTCGCCACCGGAAAGTGAGGGCGAATTATTGTTTGATACAATCAGGTTGTACTCAACGAAGGTTTCGGGTGGCCCAATATTCTTCGATAGCATTCTGCACTTCATAATAGATCGCGTGAAAAACTTCATGTTTCTCCCTGGGATCACCGTTCCATCACGGCTTTCCACCAAATAGACGACATCATAGTCGGGATAGAAGCTGTCTGGAGTTAGCGGTTGTAGTTGGCCAACCGAACGTAGAGGATGAAGCCTTGGTAACCAAGGTTGGTGATGCCCCTACAGGCGGCCGTATAGTGTGAGACTCAGATCCAGTGCTCAGTGTTGGTGAAAGTCATATTGATTGATGACCTGTGTGTATAGTTTGGTGCTTGAGCTGTAAGGATCGTTAAACCAAGAATTTGTAACATGGTACCAGGTCGGTCTCTACATCGGCATACTGCCGTTGGCTCACGTGAGCCGTCAAGGTAGACAAAAGGGATAGAAACAATGGCGCGGGCAATAGTCGATCATAGGGAAAAAATCGTCTATCTTGGTGACCCTGCTGCCAGTCTCTTACATACATTGTAAGACGACTGAAAGGGATGAAGCGCATTGACCGTCCAGTGTTCCTTTACAGCTCTCAAGGGGTTCGCTGTCATCCTCCTTTCGTAGTACAGGGTGAAAGGTCACTGGTAAACGCTCGATAGAGGGGCACCCGCGTAGCTACCCGCGTTGTATATATACTCAATTGGCATTTTGTTTGTGTCTTCATCTGGAAACCGGTCACAACAGCTACGAATTGCCACGGACCGTGACTTAACACTGACGCAAAGCGCACCACAAGCGTACTAATCCGCTCAGTCTATCGATAGCCACGACAAGAGCTGGTCTCTTAACCATCCACTCGAAAAAGTCTATTATCCTTTTGGCAAAACAAGGGATATACTCGAGCTGGGCTTGCTTACACAACGTTCGTGATGGTTTGGAACTTCAGGGGATTTGCTTCCCTACTTCTGCTTTCGCAAACTGCCTGGTTCGCGTTCGCCCTCCCCACTTCTGGGCTTGAAGGTACCGACTGCCTCGCTGCGAGCGGAAAAGACACAGGCTGTCTGTCCGGTCCTCAAAGCGACTGGCAGTGCATCACAGGGAAAATGAAACAGTGTCCAAAGGGACTCGTCTGTGGCATAACCAAGGACGCCATTGGCACTATCATCGAAGGATGCAACTTTCCCCCGCACCCTGATGTCGAGCACGCGGCAGTCGGCACACAGTACCCACCTGGGACCAAGGTCAAAGTCGGCACAACCACTGGAGACGGAACAGCTCCCATTCCTAACTATTGTCAAATCCCGCTTCCGACCGCAGAGTTGGCTGCGGGTAGCACTTCATGCATTCGAGGATCACAGATCGCGAGCGTCTACACCTCCTCTGGCACTAACAGCGCTTGTGCCGGCATAATCAATTTCACCCCCGGCTCCATTTATGCTGCAGCATATCACTACACCTACCCCAGCGAGTCTCAATTGAGCAATAAATTCAATACAGAGTTGTGTGGCAAAACCCTCGACGTCACGAACATAAAAACAGGCAAAACACTCACTGTTACCGTCGTCGATAATTGCCCCAGCTGCACAGGTATAGCTCCTGCTTATGAAAGTGAGTGGGCCAGCATTAATGGCGCGACAATCGATCTCGATGACTATACCTTTGCCGCCTTATTCGATGGGGCTACTACGGGAGTATTTGACGTTAAATATACTCCTTTCGAGGGAGATGTGACTCGCAAGCTAGCTACTAGCCGGGACATGGATTAAACAATTGAGACGGGTTGAGCGCTGTGGCTGAGATGCTGCCTGTCTACCAAAAGGCGATAATCGGTTCGTAAACGGGTAGATGTATGTAATGAGCTTGAGGAGTGACCCGTTGCGGAGAAACACATTTCCTAGCCATCTTCTTGTTCTGCTTGCGAAGCAAAGACTCGACTCAAACTTTTTTAAAAGTCAGTTGTCTTTGTATAGAGCAAGCGCATGTATCTTCTATATCAGAAAGCATTATCGTGCTCGGTCAGATCGCTCAATTCTGGATTGGGGTTTGGTCGACTGGGATTATGTTGACTCCAGCTTTCCCACACGTACCAATAGTAACTTGAGATTAGGGCAAGTTCAGAAAGAGGACAGTGTCTATCTTGTGACGAGCGTCGAGCCGAGAACGAAAATTTAATGGCAGATCTATCAAGCGCTAAGTTGCTTATTAAGTTGCATTGCGCTACACCTATCCTGCATGGTCTATACCGAGGTACGTGCGACATACGAGCTGACCTACTTCACAGATCGGGCCCCGTCAAGCGAGAAAACAGACCAAATGCTTCCTGAGTGAGCCTTGCGGTATATTTTGCAACCAGGGTATTTCGCACAAGTTGCGCCCTAACCCTAAGCATGTGCATCTTATGCGCATTTAGTGTGCACGAATAGCTAGGAAACGCGGCGAGAGTAGGTAGACGAGACGAAGAGAAGAAAGCGCGGAAGCGTAGAATTCCAACACAATGGGCCAACGTGAGTATATGAAGTAACGACTGTTGTTGTCGTGGCAAGAAATCTACACTACGTAAGTAGTTAGCACAGCCGCTGTAATGGGTACTTAGCACAAGCAATGTACACTCACTATTTAAGACGATACTTGTATGCCGAGGGTGGAAGACAAGGGTAGCTAATCCTGAGAAGTCTTGCACTCAAGGTAGCTTCGGAATTAAAGGTAAATCAAAGGGTGAATCATAATGCATGAAGAGTCTAAAGTACAAGCTGAAAGTCTTCTATATATAGTAATCCGTGATCCTAACTGTAAAGTAACAAGAGAAGTCCCCAACTGCAAATGCATCACACTGCATTACAGTTAGTGGATTTTGCAGTTAGCTTCCCTAACCGCAAAAGTATCATACTGCATTGCAGTTAGCGTTCTCAAATGCCAATATGCCATAATGCATTGCAGTTAGTGGAGAGTGCTGTGTGTGGCAGTAACTGCAAAAGGGCCTCTAGCGCGGACGGTAGGCTGACTGGATGCGACTACACCCAATATCAACTGTACAGTGTAAACCTGAACCTATACTTGTCTCAATACGCTTCCGAGAACCTTTCATGATACGCCGCCTGAACCTCTTCGAAGATGGACCGTATACCCGATTGCCTTCCCATTACTTCTCGTTGTTGGAGAGCAAGGAGGACGCCGCGATGATGTATTCCCTTGCAGTGTTGTAGTCTTCGGCGGCCGCGCGACATTGAGCATCGTCACCCTTGCCGATGAGGTTGCGAGGAGGGGAAAGCCTCGTGGACATGGACTGCAGAAAAAGCGGAATGCAGATCAACGGGTGGTCTTCAGAGCGTCGTTCGTTGATGTTCGGCTCACCTGATTGACTGCAACTTCCTGTCAAACATTTTGCCTAACCTTCGCACCTGGCAAGGTGGTCCGCCTCGAGGGTCGATAATGATGACAGGTGGGAGGTCCACGTGTCGTGGCCAAGGGACCGGGGACAGACTCGTTGCATCTCCCTCCGCGAAGTCCGGTCGCTCGCTGCCAACCCAGACGCAAGCCAACGACCACGTCTGAGTCTTCTTATTGGACATGAGCGGTAACAGGACCAGTCTTTTGGCAAAGATGTCGACGTTGTTCACGTGATCCTCGGCAGGCTTCCGGTCAGACGATCTCGACCAAGAGCCTTGCGGACTGATGAGGCTATAAAATACCGGACTGAAAACGTGTACGTCCTCGCGTCCGAGTCTTTCCGAGCTCATCGAATGCTGATTTTCGCTGAGCTGGGACCACATGAACTTGAATGCGAATTCGACCACGGTAGCTGTCACATGGTTGCCCGCGCGAAGACCTTCCCAATCACGGTACATGATGATTTCCTCGTTCTTCTTAATCCCGTGGGATGTATTTTGCGGCTACGATCTCATCACCTGGTCGAGTTGCCCTGGCTGAAAGTTCGTCCACGAGCTCACTCTTAATGCCGATGATTTTGATCTCGAAGTAATCATTGTTGGACTGGGGAGCTGCAGAGTATGGAGGAGTTATCAGTATTGTATGTCTGGGTGTTCGAGCCTGCGAATAATACAAGTCAAAATGATGGCTGACTAAGAAAATTGGCGAGAGTTGGAAATTTGAAGTTGCGCGAAAACAAGAAAAAGCGCGTATCATAACACTCGCCACTGTCGGCATACCGTTCGCAACTGGTGTAAGGTCCCGCGTCGATCACGCTCCCACAGCGCTCGACGCACTAGCGACATTCCTTAATTGTTGGTCTCACTTGGGAGTCGAGCGGGCGACATGCTGATAGACAGCGAGAACGATTGCCGGTGTGTCGATATGTCGATGCTTTTCAGACGAGCTGTGGTGGCTCTTGGTGCTAAGGTAAGGCGATGTACGTCGTCTCTGCACGGAAAGTCAAGTGAAAGATAGACTTCATGTGTACTGATTGTCCATCGGAGTGATGATGACGGACCTCAATCAGACTCTGTTACACTTCTTTGGCTTACCCGCGCCGCGGGACAGAGCGTGCGACTTTTTGAGATTCCATGCTGCGCGAACCTTTTACGAATTTCACCACTTCTTCTCCTTTCATCTTGCTCTTGGCAAAAGCCTACGTGGACAGCGCATCTGCACAGCTGTTTCACTTGGATCGTCCCCCTTACATGTTCTTCTCTACCAGTTCCTGGACCCTGTCCTTTGGTCAGGGAGAAAGATTTACTATAGCACTCCGGATTGTTTGGGTTTTCGTCAGGCCGCGCACAAGGCACCACAGCCTCTGTTTTGCGAGCTGCTTTACTTGTCACTGCCACATCACAGAGGAACATATGCCCAGTAGCCTCTGAGATCTGAGATGAGCCTCCTTTCACTGTTCTCCCGCGTCTTTTCCCCTCTTAACACAGCTGGTGTTGAGATGTCATGCGATTCATGCTATACAGCCCCTCCGGCTATCGCCGGTCATGCCAGAAACCTCAAGTTTCCACCCGTGCTTTCATCACCGCTGCACGAAAGGAGGCAAAGAAGCCAAAGGACGACAATACACAGCGTGCTTCAGAACCAGCTATCATGTTTCGCTGTTAAGTGCCAGAGCTACTATTTCTAAGGAGACTTCAACTTGATCGCAAAGATGCAAGTTATCAAGCCTTTTACCTTGTGAAGGTAGTAATCGTAGCAGCCTAACTATATCCAGCGTCTCGGAGCTACGCAGTGGTTATGTAATACTCACCTGTCTTAGCGACTACTTGTTAATACTACTCGATGTCTTGATGACGTAAGGTCGCGACTCCTTGTTGATATCGAAGATGAAGTATAAGTTACCTAATCCAATATTGCGTGAGGCATTCTCTAAGCTAAGCTACAATTCAGTGGCAAAGGAGCTGCCTATATATAGGTATTTAGTTACTAGGGTGAGGCTATTCTACTAAGGAAAACTTGTCTATAGAGAGCGCTTTTGGTGTGTGATGATGTGGTGTGCTGTGTGGTGCTGTGTGGTGTGGTGTGGTGTGGTGTGGTGTGGTGTGGTGTGGTGTGGTGTGGTGTGGTGTGGTGTGGTGTGGTGTTGGGTGGTGCGGTATGCTGCCACACACCGACAGCACACAGAATCACATCTTTGGCTCTTCTATTTTACATGGGCCAGAGTTGGCGGAAAGTCTTCTTCGTATCACTACATTCGCGACCCCGACGTGTCGCGTATCACGGAAGGCAGCGGAACAGGCCAGCGATGACCCTGGACTGGAGGCGATGCAGAACCATTTGGAAGCCGAGTAGACATTTAGTGCGTTAGCATGCTTCGGTGTTTGGCGAGGTGTTGGAGCCGCTAATTCGTTTCGACGGCAGAACACATATGGACGCGTATCAGATCTGAAGTGATGGAAAGGCAGGTGGAGGAGGAAAACGCGGTGATATGTCCGCGCGAAAAGCAGCAAATCAGAAAACATCTTCGTTTGATCCACACTTTATCAACGGGCAGGCACAGGATCACGGCGAAACATCGTTCCTCCCTCACACACTCAGATTCAGTGTCGTCCAGAAATCGTACTCGCTAATGGAGTGGTACCGAATATTTTGTCACGTCCAAGCCTCGGTTTTTTCTCAGTGTCAGGTTAGTTGTAATGAATGATACGGATCGCAGACAGAGCGCGAAGATAGATGGCACTGTCGTCAAGGTCCGAGCTGCTGGAAGCTCAGTCGCGTGGGATTGAGGGGGGGTAAAATTTATGGGCTGGAACATGTAATCCAGATGCTACTCGAGGGGTACGCCACCCAGCTGAAAAGGCCCTTTCTAAGGCGAGGGGGACGGCTGAGATCGCGAGAGGAGCTGCTCTGAGCGAGAGCGACTGGGGCTAGCGAACGAATCATCCATTTTCTTGCAAAGAAGTGGCGCATGGGAGAGGGTCGATTGGGCAATCCCGGCATGGCATGCTCACGGCCCCCCTCCCCCTGAATGATCGGCAACCGCAGCTGGAGGCACACTGAAGGTACAACTAGAACTGGAGGTAGACCCGCAAGGTATCTTGTTCGAGGAGATTGCAGTGATGTGAAGCTGCAAATCCTTGCAGAGTTTGTAAAGTGTTTCGATGACTTTGTGTGGTCCGAGCTTTAGCTGTAGAACACTTGCTGTTCTTCAGCTTCATCCGAAGGCCAGCCGAGATTGACTTCTGAATAATCCCGCGTGCCTTCTCGTCCTTCTCCATCCCGGAGTTGTGGTATCGAAACTCTTCATGGTACAACTGTAACTCAGACGAAGTAACAGGTACGTCCTTGACCGAGACCGGCGTAACAGGTGCAACAGGTGCAGGTCAGTCTAGGGGAGCCATGGCATCGGCTGAGAGAATGGCATCCTCGACATAATGTGTCCACGGGATGTAGCCATCTTGGGTGCTGAGTTTGGTAATTACCGAACTCATATTGATATAACGGACGGAGTAAAGTAAGGTACGGATGTAGAGGTAACCAGATTTGGCAAACCTGGGCCCCTAACCTGTTGAATCAAGCAATAAAAATAAGATGCTTATAGCTAACAAAGGGTGTTATAGAGCTGACAACTTACCTGTTGAATCAAGCAATAAAGATAGGATGCTTGATCCAACAAGGTAACACAAGGTTTAGACTACTCCACTATCGTTCTAACATATACCGTGGCATCGGCTCAGCCCTACAGGCTGGCCAGCTCACAGGAAAGTTTCGACCCTCAGTTCGTATCCGGACATTGAAGTCCCGTCTCCGTCCTCCTGTCCAGCTCGTCCTGCAACACCGATAGCTGTCCCGATCGCATCTCGAGACGTATCTCAAGACTAATATTTAGCTCTCGCTCAACGCTGTTTGCTTGCGTGAACCGACTCTAGC